>OY757938.1:41784708-41787208 GCA_963585895.1 Sepioteuthis lessoniana
TGCCACTGACCCGATTTGAAGAGTGCTGGCCTCTTCCCTAGGAATCTCTTTCAGAACTCCCTTAAAACCTCAACATAGTAACCCTAAGCCCAACCCTAACCCTTTGGCCAATCAACTCTGGTGTATTGACCTTCTTACTCCTCCCACACCTCTCATCATCCCTCACAGATTCCCTGCCTTCCTTGAATCTCTTATGCCACTCAAAAACTGATGCTCGATTCGTGCAAGATACTCCAAAAGCAGTGTGAAGCATTCCATACGTTTCTGTAGCATTTTTTCCAAGTTTTAAACAGAATTTTATTGCATATCCTTCTTCTTCACATCCCGATTGCATTTTTGTAATTCACCAGCTGTGACAATCAGGCTTTAGTAGGGGGGTCTTCCAATTCCTGCTGTTGCTGTTCCTTTGAAACTGAAATCATAAAAGTTGGTCAGTCATCTCATAACATATATAGCAATGACATACTGAAACTTTAAGCGTCTACGATAATTTTAAATGCCTGTACAAAAAAAAATCTAGAAACTTATTGAAGACACCACACATATTTATATATATATATATATGTGTGTGTGTGTGTGTGTGTGTGTGTGTGTGTGTATGTGTGTGTGTGCGCACGCGTGTGCGTGTGTTGTATACAATTGCTTGAGGTGTGCATACTTATGGGGGAAATTGCATATAAGATTTACTACCAAAGGATTTGGTGAATTTGAATAGAATCAATGCTCTGTTTACATGTCAAAATATCTAATGGTTTCCTTGTCTCGACAGGAGATAAAAAATATATATGAATATTCTCAAGGCATATGGAAAACTATCTTACCTGAAGATCGACAACGTGAAAATAGAAGTTTCAATTATTTATCCTGATTTGCTATAATTCCGTTTTATACTTCAAAAAATATTGGACAAACCCCACAAAGGACTGCCTCTCCTTTAAAAACAAACTTTAGCATGGCCGGTTACTATAACACATACGGTACGCCATTTTGCATCCAATGAATCGTCTGCATTCCTTCTCACTGCCACATAAAATAACTTAATGTGCTACCTTCTCATTTACTGTCTGAAAACTTCAGCCTATGACGACACCATCTACCCCTTATATATACAAATGTTTGTGTATGTGTCTATAATGTAATGTATAATACATAATACAAAAGAGATAGATAATATAATACGTATATCATATATGTATTATATTATCTATATCTTATGTACACACACACACACACACACACTCATATATATATATATATATATATATAGGGGTCAACTAATGCAGCAGGGCTGAAATTCAGACCTTCACCACAGTGGGGTCAAACAATGGATCTGCACTCCTGACAATAGATATACAATACTTACCGTAATACTAGCAGACTGCTGCAAACGTTTCACTTAAACTCTTGTTTATTTAATATATTTACCAAGTTAACTCAGTAACTCACATGAAATAATAAAACCCGCATTATGAATGTATGCGCCCGTGTTAGTATGAATGACTTGGGGTGTGTCAATAATACAATACATCATGGATATATATATATATATATATATATATATATATATATATATTTACTAATCTAATTATATATCAGATGTTACATGATATATATATATATATATATTTACTAATCTAATTATATATCAGATGTTACATAACATTATAGGCACGCACAAAACATAAGCATACACCCCCATATATATATATATATATATATATATATATATATATATATATATATATAGAATTAACTTAAATCGCTAGTCGAAAATCTTCTACTATATATATATTTACTAATCTTCTTCTATATATATATTTACTAATCTAATATCTACCAGTATTCACGGTACCAGAAAAAAACAAATGCAAAGGCAAATGTAAGCAGGAGTGTATAAAGTAGAAGTATATAGTGATTCGAATAATAAGAGAGATAAAAAGATATATTTT
The DNA here is from genome assembly GCA_963585895.1 of Sepioteuthis lessoniana. Taxonomy (NCBI): domain Eukaryota; kingdom Metazoa; phylum Mollusca; class Cephalopoda; order Myopsida; family Loliginidae; genus Sepioteuthis; species Sepioteuthis lessoniana. The sequence continues at coordinate 41,786,658 of OY757938.1, forward strand.
GGCTCGACCCAAGGGGATTTTAAAACTAGGTACTATAACCATAGAACAAGTTTCTCGCACGAGAGATATAGGTATAGCACTGCTTTATCTAGTTATGTGTGGGAAATTAAGGAAAAACAAGGAGTAGATCCAATAATGAAATGGGAAGTAATAAAGAAATGCCGCAAATATAGGGCAGGTAACAGAGCTTGCAATCTTTGCATGGAGGAAAAATTGGTAATAGCAAATTGTAAAAGTAAGAATATGTTAAATAAAAGATCGGAGGTGTTAAATAGTTGTAGACACAAAAGGGCGTGGTTACTATATAATTAGGAATAGGTTATAAAGGTTTGGTTTTTTTTTCTCGTTTTTTTTTTCTCGTTTTTTTTTTTTCTCGTTTTCTTTTCTCGTTTTTTTGTTATGCAAATTCTAGGATAGGTGGGGTTTTTTGATGAATAAAGCAAAGCGATTTCTCCTTAGAATTTAGTCGAGCGGAAACTTCCTGATGATCCGTTAAGGTGAAACTTTAGTAGAAGATTTTCGACTAGCGATTTAAGTTAATTCTATATATA
>OY757938.1:41789708-41889708 GCA_963585895.1 Sepioteuthis lessoniana
CACATCTATAGCAACCACATTTTAAAATGCCTTTAACACATTTCCCCATATGGGCCAATACCTCAGTGGGGGAGTTTCAGATCTTCATTCGGTGGTCGCTGGTTCGATCTCCAGTTGGGGAGATCATGGTATACACTGCTGATGAGAGCTGATAAGGTTGAAACATCGGCACAGTCGTTCCGTAGGTCGAACGCAGTGCTTGCCGGATTTTCTACTCACGGTAATTCAATTTATAATATATAATTCCTCTATTTAATAAATTAAATATATATATATATATAGATAGATAGATAGATAGATAGATTTCGTTGAGAATGAAAGAAAGCAAAAGATAATATTTTTTTAAAATGAACAACAAATACACTTAACATTTCTCAAGGGAATAATAATTACAGCAATATGGCATCGGCTAAATAGATCGAGACGAGGTTTCACAATGGCTTTAAAGATTTTGTTTAGACTTCTGTTATACCCTCTATGTTCTTTATGTCCCCTCTGGCGGTGTAAGGTTTAGCAAGCTAGACTAGTAAACCTACACGAGTGACTTCGAGTCTCATTGGTTGGGTACCCTATTCATATGGCCTTGTGCCACATATAAGCAAAAAAAAGTTTAGTAAATTACAACCGTCTATGCTTTCGTTGCTGAAATCATCTTGATGCAGATACGTCCAACTAAGAGTCCACAAAGCAGAAATAGACTGGGCTCTTTTATTATTTCAAATGTACTATGTTCATCGCTCTGAAGTGACAACCCGTTCGGTTGATTTGGTTCGGTTTATTTGTTTAACGGTGTATCAACTCTTATGGGTTATTGAATGCCGAAATCTGATTCATTCATACATGTTTAATTTTAATAATTATATTTTCGGTGTTCCATTGTATCGGATATTCGTTCTGTAATTTTAAGTCCAATAAAAAGCCCGGCTTTAAGTTCATCCCTAACTATTTTTTCATCAAACTAGATCTTTTTTTAGACCAAAGATAAGTAAAAGTAAAAAAGTAAAGTAAATAACCGGGACATTGGCCCAGCGGTTAGAGTGTTCGCCAATGGCCCGGGAGACCTGGGTTCAATCCCAGATCGAGTCATACCAAAGACTTTAAAAATGGAACTTGATACCACCTTGCTTAACACTCAGCATTATAAGGTACGGTTCAAGGGTAAAGTGGAGCAATCCAGGGAATGGAGTAGCGCCCTCCCCTACACCTTGGTGTAGTAGCTATCGAAAAGGGAGCCTTCGGGTCACCCTCGACTATGGTCGACGAGACCAAAGATAGTAGGATTTTATTATTTCTCGTGGAATATTATATAATCCAAATGAATGTTATTAGGTATTATTTATTATCAGACTCTCCAGTACTGAAACTATATAACAAAAACATGGACATATAGTAGACCAAAAATAGATATTTATGCAATTTTATTTTTGACTACAGCTATGTAAAGATTTTAATTTTGGTTATATTGTTTCAATGCAGTAGAGTTTAATCATAAATAATACCTTAAAATATCCACTTTGACAGTACAATGTCCCGTTGGAAATGACAAAATCCTTGTACTTTTGGTTGTTTGGATTGTAGAATGTTTCACTCGAAATAATCAAATCCTGTTTAGTTTTGGTTTGAAGAAAACATTTCACAAATAATCGTTAGTAGTGTATTTATTCATTGGCAAGACTAAAATCCCTGCTTTGTTTTTGTTATTACGGGACATTCCTTTTGTTTGTTTTTCTTATAACCATAATATTCTGGTCGATGTATTCTTTAGCCTTCCTCATATAGTAAAAAAGAGTAAAGTTGGCGACCGTAGTCGAGAGCAACCAGAAGGCTCCTTTTTCAAAAGCTCCTGTATTTGAGATTGCTACTTCTTTCTCTGGATTTTCCACTATATCCTTGATACGTACCTTATATTGCTGAGTGTTAAGTAAGGAGGTATGAAGTACCATTTTAAAAGTCTTTGGTATGACGCGACCTGGAATTGAACCCAGGTCTCCCAGACCATTTGGCGAACACTCTACTCACTAGGCCAATGAGCCGGTAGATCAATCGTTCTAATAATTCATGGAATGATAATGACTCATTTCAGTATCAGAGAAGAAATATCTAATGTAGATATCGCTGGATAGGTTGTAGAATGGATCTGTTAAAAGATTATGATCACAAGAACAACAAAAAAGAATAAAATCAATACGTCATACTTGATTAATTCAGTTAATGTGTTACAAAATGAAGGGGTTAGTCAAAGGTCCAGAACTGGAACCTCACTTTCGAAAGCAGTAGAAAGTTATACCCAAGACACCCTTTTTGTGGGAGTCTTACGGGGGATAATTTGGTGTATTCTAAGCCCAACTGACAGTGTGGTTGATAACTCAAGAGAGTTGCAATGAATAAAATTTAAAAATACTAGAATTTGGAAGATTAAAAAAGGTAAATTATTTAGCAATAATTTCTTTTCTAAATATATTCTTATTAGATTGGCCATTGGCCTAATCAGTAGAGACCGGGGTTCAATCCCAGGTCGAGGCATACCGAAGACTAAAAAAATGGTAAAAATGCCGCCTTGCTTTGTACTAAGCATTGTAAGGATCAAGGTAAAACGGAGCAATCCAGGGAATGGAGTAGCGCCATCCCCGACATCTCGGTGCAGTAGATAATGAAATGGGACCCTTCGTGTCACCCTCGACTAAGGTCGCCAACTCATTAGATATTTTCAGCTGCTTTTTATTTGTTGTATATTCGACTCCTTCCCTCGACTGTCAGTCTCTTCTCCCCGTTAATTTTTTTCTCAGCCGGTTGTCGCTTCTAGCTATGTCATCTTTTGTAGTGACCCCACGCTGTTTCATTGCAATAAATAACACGGAGGATTCTTTCGCTGTGCCCAAAACATTATTCAATTTACATGGATTACTTGAGCTGCGAATTTGGTGAGTCAGTCTGACCAGAGATGGAAATCGATGTGCACCCTTCACCTGCTTTCGGCAGACAAATTCAAAGTTACAATCTAGCTTTTAACTTCTATGATATTAGTCACCTAAGGTTAACTCGTTGAATGTAAGCCAAACTTTCAATAGAATCTTAACTGTCAATCACTCCTATTCAACGGCTCTATTGGCTGGGGCTATAGAATACGCCGACCGCAACTCTGAAGATCTGAAAGACCTCTCCCCCAAAAGGGTGTCGTGAATATGACACTAAACTGCATCAGGTGATAAAGCTCCAGTCTTGGAGCTTTATGGAATATGAACTACTTCTTTATTGCAATTAATCCCAAGTCCATTCTAACTTGGACAAGTAATGGGTAAAATGGGTAAAATACAACTGCTCAATCATTTACTAAGGATTATTATCCTCATTAGTAATTTGAAACCATATAGTTGCGTGAAATTATTTATAATTCAGGGGAATACTTCATAAATAGAATTACAAATGTTAAATAACAATACTTGAAACCATTTTAATGTGAGCAAATAAATGATTAATATTAAACAGAATTATAAATGTTTAGTTTGGTTTGGTTTGTTTGGTTTTATGGCATATCAACCTTTGTAGGTTATTTAACGCCAAATCCATTTTTATGTAAATAATCTGTTCTATTGAAAACAGTTCAGTTTAGCATAAGTACACAGTTTAATTGTCAAAAACACATTTCCATTTCAAACTATTCAAGCAGTTATATGTAATAATTCAGTTAAGTGTAAATACAGTTTTAATGTCGAAAAACAGTTCTATTTCAAATAATTCAGTTAAGCATAAGCACGCAGTTTAAGTGTAAGTACGGTTTAATAGTCCAAAACGTTTCTATTTCAAGCTATTCAGTTTACTCAATTCAGTTTAGCATAAGTATGCTGTTAGTTCTATTTAACCCATAGATAGGGCCCTATCAGGTGCTACCACTCCGGGCCAGAGTGGACCTGGGAGCGATGGCAATGAAGGGGTACTCCGCATTCCGCAAAGCTCCAGGACTGCTGGAACCTCACCATCAGATTGTTTAGTGTCATATCAAGGACACTCGTTGGGGGGGGGGGTCAGTGTATTCTACAGCCCCAGCTGACTGGGCAATATAAATGTTTAATAGCAATACTTGAAACTATTTAAATGTGTGCAAATAAATGATTAATATTAAACAGAATTATAAATGTTTAATAGCAATACTTTAAACCACTTAAATGTGTGCAAATAAGTGATCAATATTAAACAGAATTATAAATGTTTAATTGCAATACTTGAAACTATTCAAATTTGTACAAATAAATGATTAATATTAAAAAGAATTATAAATCTTTCAGAGCAATACTTGAAACTATTTAAATGTGTACAAATAAATGATTAATATTAAACAGAATTATAAATCTTTAATAGCAATACTTTAAACCATTTTAATGTGTACAAATAGATGATTAATATTGAACAGAATTATAAATATTAAATAACAATACTTGAAACCATTTGAATGTGTGCAAACAAAAGTATAGTACTAAATACAATCATGAGTATTTGATAGGAATATATTGTTACGTGTTCATTGGAGTACAGAAAAAGAACAACAATACGCCATCGTAAATCAAAGGACACACTTTATTGTCAAAGTAGCTAGGTTTCCCAAACGCGCGAGTGCGGCACAAGGCCTTTATCAGGAAGTGCCAGGGTGTAGGAACGTAGTCCAGACACTCCTGGTAATCCCCAAAATTCCTGGGACGCCGTTGGCATTTCCCTAAAAGGAGGCACTTCAGGTGCCAGGCAATAAACCCACCCCTCCCAGGAGGGTTAGAGCGTGGCTGAGCGGCCCCTCGAAGCTCGAGGAATATTTCAGTTTCCGCGACGTAACCCGAATACTAGGCTTCCCCGATACCTTCGTCGGGTGACCTTTACCAACGAACCAGAGACAAACACGAGTCAAACCACACCGCTCAGAACAACACGGTCGGTAAGTTTGTGCCAAGCCGAACGTGGTAATAATCACTTTATATTAAGGGTGGACGAGTCAACCTCAACAGATTATCTGTAATTATCTAACTGTGTGCAAATAAATGAATAATATTGAATAGAATAATTGGCGTCAGATAGAAATCCTAAAAATCATTTGACTGTCTGCAAACAAATTAACTCTACTAACTAGTTTTAAAATAACGTTACTTAAATCTATACATTTACGAAACACACACACACACACACACACACACACACACACACTAGAAAAGCACACCTGACAAGTCGGAGAAACTACCACAAGAACACAAAATTAGAAAGGACTGACCAGTAAATTAATTCCACTCCTGTTTCTTAATCGTTCTAACATATAACATGTTAACCCCCTCTGCTCACGCCTATGAATGAAAGAATTTGTAATTTGATTTCCACTTTATTCTTATTTTAATTTTAATTTTTATCATTTTTATTGTTTTTTTTTTTGTTTTTTTTTATTTTTATCTTTATTTTCTGATTTTTTAATTTTTATTTTTTAATTACCTTGCTTTATCTTCTGAATACAAACTGTAAGTCCACATTCGCTACTCTGTGACAGGAGAGAGCATATAAAGAGTTATCTGACTAGACGGAGAATATAACAATAATATTCCCCGCCGAAATAAATTTATTATGACGACTTAACCGAGTTTGAGTCTCCATTTAATTGTACTATATATATATATATATATATATATATGGGACAAGTGTGTAAAGGACTGAATAAAACGACGATCTATAAATTATCAAATTTTATTTCTTTAAATTGAGTGAAAAGTTTGTTGAAAAACGGAAGTTACAAAACCCTTTCTTGAAAGAAAAGACATTCATCAGAGCGTAAATATTTTGAAAAAAAATAGCAGTTTTGGATTTCCTAACTTCAGTCGTATATATTGTGCGCGTAAAAGATATATGTGTGAGTACGTCACTGTCTGAGAAAGAACGAATAATTATGCGTTAATATGTCCGCAGATGTAGCTCGAATTTTTATCAGCAAGGGAAAATTTATTAATACAAGCATGTCTATATAAATAAACTGTATTCGTTCATTCTTAGATATATAAGTAATCTTGAAAGAAAAGAATGTAAGGTTTTTCTCTCAAAAGAAATAAAACTAAATTCTTTAATTTGGGGGGGGGTTTAATCCTTCAAATTTTTCGCAGCAAATCAAATATTGTCGTCTGCGAATCTCAATGAAGTTTTAAAACGTGTGCATAAGCACCGATTGGTCAATAAATATAAAAATACAGATAAAAAAAATTACAGCTTCTCATGTCTATTTTTTGCATAAAGATTAAAACTTTTAATTCAATATGGGAATCAGTTGATTTCCCATATATATATATATATCCCTGGACAAAAATATAAGACATCCCTCAAAAATGAAGAAAAATATATTGTTTACCATTTTTAATTCAATATGGGAATCAGTTGATTTCCCATATATATATATATATATATATACTAACCTACTATCTACCAGCATTCACGGTTACCAGGAAAAAAGAAAAAGGAACCGCCAGGAACAAGAGATAATAATATCTCGATTCACCGCCCGGGGGAAAAAAGAAAAAATATCATAGGACAAAAAAAAAGAAATGGCCAACTTCGTCACACCCGTTAAAAAAAATCAAGAGATATGCAGTCAGTTGGTCAAAAGAAAAATAAAACCCACCGTAAAATGCCGCAATGCTACAATTACAAGAGTGCTCAATACAAAGTAGAGCCAATTACAAAAATTAACTTAAATCGCGAGTCGGAATTCTACTAAACTTTCACCTCAACGGATCATCAGGGAGTGCTAGACTTCCTGATGATCTGTTGAGGTGAAACTTAAGTAGGGGAATTCCGACTGGCTATTTAAGTTGATTTCCCATATATATATATATATCCCTGGACAAAAATATAAGACATCCCTCAAAAAAGAAGAAAAATATATTGTTTACCATTTTTAAATCATGAAAATCAGGTATTAGAAAGATAAGGCATAAACATAATTAAATTTAGAATTTGAAAAAAATTCAATTCATTTTTATATGTATATTAGCATTTATGCTCAATTTTGAAATTTTGTTTTGGCATATATATAAGACCAATAAGCAGAACTATGGAATATAATGGCAGATGTTTGTGGGTTTGTTTTGTTTTTTTATATATTTTGTAGATCACTCGATAGCTTTGATAACCTCAAAAATTTGGCTAGGCATACTATCAATAGTAAAAGAAAAGAATGTAAATTTTCTTTCAGCAGAAATTTTTTTTATTGGCTAGGCATACTATCAACTAGTTTCTGAAGTTCAACTGAAGGTATTTTTCCAATGCGTCTAAGATTACATTTTTGAGTTTAGAAATTGCAGATTACTGTGGACCACCTTCATAAACGTTTGCAACAATCAATCCCAACAAATTTTCTATAGGACTGAGGTCTGGAAAGTACGCTGGGTGGCCAAGAAGTCTAATTTTTTGTTCAAGCAATCACTTCCTTATTATTGATGCATTGTAAATAGCTGTATTATCTTGTTGAAAAAAAACTTTTTCTCCTCATAGACGACGCCCTTCTTGTGCGAGTGATAAATCATTTACCCTCTTCACATAATGTGCTGCTTTCTTTTGACCTCTGAGAAATTTTAGTTTAAGTTTTCCTGAAGATGAGAAGCCCCCACCCCGCAGATCATAAGAGATTCTCCTCCACTATGCCTTGTTCAGGAATTCTCTTTTAGAAATTTTTGGTGTACTTCTGAAAGCCATCCATACCATCTAAATTGAATTTCTTTTGCCCGAGAAAACAACTTTTCACCATTCTTTAGCACTCATGGTTTGATATTTACTTCGCGAACTATTCTTCTCTTGAATTGTTATGATAATTTTTTGGCCTGCCAGTCGGTTTTCTTGTTCCATACTTTTTTGGACTTTTCAAGTAATTGCAGTTAATGGTTTTATTGCGTCCCAAGGCCTTCGAAATTTCTTTTGCCATTTATATTTTTAATATTTTAAGTATTATATTCTCAATAGCTTTTATATTACATAGACTATATATAAAAAGTTTTTCAATTAAATTCACTCTTTTTTTAGCTTTTATTTCGTGGTCTTATATTCATGTAAAAAATAAATTTTAAAATTTAGCATAAATGCTAATATACATATGAAAATGAATTAAAATTTCTTATTATTTTAGATTTAAATGTCTCTTAACCTTATCTTTCATATATTTGATTTTCATAATTAAAACATCGTAAACAATATTTTTTCTTCATTTTTGAGGGTGGTCTTAAGATTCTTGTCCAGTGGTGTATATATATATATATATAATAAAGGAGAAAATGAGTGAATAAAAAAAAACAATACAAATTTATAAATTTTATTTCTTTAAATTGAGTAAAAAGATCGCCGAAAAATAAAACTAAAAAAATCTTTTCTTGTAAGCAAAGATAGTAGATATTTTTGCTAGATAGAATTAAGATTCGTGCAAGGAAGTATAGCAGTAATTCTTAGCTTTAGATAAAGAGAGATATTTTGCGTATGTAAAATATTTCTAGTGTTAGATTGTTAATATATACACAGAGAAATACCTTAAATAATATCTTTAAAAATTGCTGCTGATATTATATTTAGTAGGAGTAAGATAAAAAATTTTAACGCTAATATAAATGTAAACAACATTCGTTTGATATTTTTTTAAAAACCAAACAATTTGAAATATATTCTTAAAAGAAAAGAATGTAAATTTTCTTTCAGCAGAAATAAATCGGAAGATATTTGAGTTGGTAATAATTCAATGCTTACTATTTGTTGAATAAGTACAGGCAATTCCATACTTACTGAAGAAATGTTAATTTCTTTGCTTATTTATACAATTTACGTAGCTAAAAAAAAGTTGAATCTATGAATCTTAAGGGATAAGAAATTGTATTTCTAATATTTTGGGAGGTAAAAGATTTTTTTTTAATTATTCAAAGTTTTGATCTATCAAATCTTTTGTAACAAATCAAATATTATCGTCTGCAAAGTACCTCGACATTTAAAAACTAACGTGTATGCGCCCGTTGGTTGATAAATGCAGAAATATAGAAACAAAAATTTCAGTTTCTTGAGGCAATTTTTGCACAACTATTTAAACTTTTTTTAGTATGGAAATCAGTTGATCCTGTTTACTTTGGTTTAGTTTGGTTTGGTTTTATGGCATATCAACCATTGCAGGTTATTTAATGCCACCTCCTCTTTATACATATATTGAATTTGTAAACACATTTTGTTAATGACATTTTTACACGAGCCTAAGCTCTTTTTTTTTACACATTATTAAATGGTTTCATGTATTTTTATCGACTATGAAGAATTCGAATAACTATTAATCACTTGTTTGGAGGAACCCGTGGTGTAATGGTTATCGTCGTAGGAAATGGACACGGCGACACGAGTTCAAATCACGTAGCACTAATACCCTTGGGAAAGGTATGAATCCAATTATTCTCCCTCCAGCTATGGGTAAATAGTAGGACAGACTGATTCTTCAGCCTTGATGAGGCAACTAGTGTAGGAGAAGGAAATCTCTGAATTCAAACCTGTTAAACTCCGCTTAAAAATTGACCTTGTGTCATATTCTGCGGAGGGGTTGGTAAATAGGATTAATCAATTGTTTGCACAAAATTAAATGGTTTCATGTGCTGTTTTGTAATTGTAACAATTTAACATCTGTCATTTGTTTGCACACATTGAAATTGATTTTCATGTAATTTCTTAGTAAATAGTTTGTTGGTAATTTCATTTTTAAATGAGTTACATCTAATTTGTTTTCACACTAGTATTGTTACTGCCTCCACACAGCTAAATAATTCAAATCATTGCTATCTCGGTTTCTTTGTTTAATGGCATATCAACCTTTGTAGGTTATTTAATGCCAAAGCCATTCTCCTAGAAGAACAGTAGTGGTACTATTTAAAGGAGGATAAGGGGGTTCATCCCTTTCCCAAGGGTATTTGCCCGAAAGAGAACGTAATAGCGCGACTGGAGTTCGAACTCGCTTACTACGATTCTACCATTACACCACGTGGACATCCCCCATGGCTATCTAATACTAATCATTCTTTTCAATATTAATAATCTGTGAAGTGAAGTATTGTTATTTAAGTACTAATTATTTTATTGAACTCTATTCATTTGCACACTGTCAAATGATTCCAAATATTGCTATGTAATACCAATATTTCAACTTATGCACACGATTAAGATGTTTCAAGTATTGCTATTTAACACTAATAATTCTGTTCAACATGACCCACTCGTTTGCACACAGTTAAAAGGTTCCACATTTTGTTATGTATCACTCACAATTCATTTGAATATCAGACATTTGTTTAGTGAAGGTTAAATGATCAAATAGTTCTATATCTAACAATTCAATTTAGCAAAAGTCATTTGTTTGCATACAGTTTAAATCTCAAACAGTCCTATTTGACCGATAGATAGGAACCTGTGTGAAACGCAAACAGTCTCGTCTAGAATTTCAATTCAAATTTCCTATGACGGTAAACGTCAAGTCATCTTTGTAGGTACGTATATTAACATAGAGTTCAACAATTCGCATAAGAGAATACTCTTTGAATTCTTGATTAGATTCCATCGAAAGACATCTTGGATCTAACCTTGATTTTCTTTGCTTAAGATTCAAGTTTCATTACGAGTGATCATCATTCTAAAAATTGGATTTTTCGTCTGACAGGCAAGAAAAGAAAGTGTTTAACTCGTACAATTATAAGCCAGCACATTAGTCTCCTAGTTGTGTTAAACAATAGTTTAACTGTATCTATTATTTGAAACGTAGTGGAGATGAGTTTAAAAAGACTTAAAACGGTTATCCCAAAATCAGAACCTGTTTGTGTCAAATAGGCGTTGGTTGGTGTTTATAGCATATCAACATTGGTGGACTATCTATTTCCAAACTTTGTTCAGTTCAGATATATATATATATATATATATATATATATATATATATATATATATATATATATATATATATTGAAACTCAACTGATCGGCAGTCGTCCTGGGCAGCAGAATACACCGACTGCATCTGTGCAAAGGAGTAAGATTTCCCCAGTGAGAGTCCTGGATATAACAAAACAATCTGATGATGAGGATTCATTTTGGAGCTAAGGGGAATGCAGAGTACACCTTCATTGCCATCGCTCCCAGGTTGACCCTGGCCCGAAGTGGTAGTACCTGATAAGGTTCCATCCATGGGTCAAATAGAAATAAACTGTTTACTGATGTTAAACTGAATTGTTTGAAATTGAACTGGTTTTGACATTGAAACTGTAGACTTATGCGAAATTGAATTGTTTTAAATAGAACTGTATTGACATTTAACTGTATGTAAACAAAAAACTGTACTCATATTAAATTGAATCGTTTGAAACTTCCATCAAAATGACTTGATTTGGCGTTAAATGACCCGAAATCGGTTGATCCACGATAAAACAAAACAACCAGCCAACCAAACTATCAATGGGTCAAAAAGAACTGTTTATTACTTAAACTGAGAGCAAACAAATGACGTATGCTTAATGGAATTGTTTGAAATAGAACTATTTGATCCTTTAATTGTGAGTAAAAAAATGATGTTTAACTGAATTTTTCGTGATACATCGCAAACCTTGTAACCATTTAACTGTGTGAAAAGAATGAGTTTAGGCTCGTTTAAAAACGTTTTCAACAAAATATGCTTAGAAATCATATATATCTAATATATATCTATAAGTAGGATTTGACATAAATAGCCTACAAATATGCCCTAAAACCAAACCAAACCAAACCAAACATTATTTTAATCTGGTAAACATAGTTATTTTGAGGTAATTCCAAATAACGACGAATCAAACAGTGTTCCAGACTAGTGGTTGATAAGTGCAAACCGTGTGAAATTCACAGAAAAAATGTGTCATGTGAACGGAGAAGCGTGTGTGTTAGTCAAAAATAATCACAAATCGGCTATAGTCCAATTGGCTGGGGCTGTATAATACACCGACTGCAACTCCCACAACGGCTGTCCTGTATGTGACACTAAAAAAATCTGATGATGAGGCTTCAGTCTTGGAGCTTTGGGGAATGTGGAGTATCCCTTCATTGCAATTGCTTCCAGGTGCACTCTGGCCTAGAGTAGTAGTACTTAATTGAGTCCAAGTTTGGGGTCAAATAGAAGTAAACTCTAATTACGCTAAACTGATTGCTTGAAATAAAACTGTTTTTACATTTAACTGTGTGTAAACAAAAAACTCTACTTATACTAAACTGAATCGTTTGAAATAAAACACTTTATATATGTAAAAACAGAATTGGCATTAAAGAATCTGGGTTGGTATGCCATAAAACCGAACCAAAACAAAACAAATCGGTAAACATGGGTTTGCCATCACGACCTCGAGTCAAAAAGACAATCCCCGGAAAGGACACCCACTGACTCACCGGTAAAAATGTTTCAGGTACAGCAGTCAGTAAAGAAGGTCATCCTGACAGTCTTTTGGGACATGAAAAAAACTGTCATTATTGATTTCCTTTTCAAAAGTGAAACTGTAAACAGCTTCATACAGCCAACTACTTTGGCAATATTTTCCCTTATTTATTGAATGAACAATATTACACCTAATTTATTTGTGTGAATTTCTGAGATGAAAGTTGATACTTGATATTACTTAGAATATTTGGACTATTGAACTCATCTTTATAGAAATACTCACAACATTTCGGACGATACGTCTTTCGGCCTTCTTCAGGTGTTTTTGTCGAACTCGGGAGTTCACAGAGAATCTTAAGATAAACTCTTTATTTAATCCACGTGACTAGACTGTTCCAATTTTGTTAATCATGACGAAGGACAAGTGTTAAGTTATAGTAAGAATTCCTTGTTATTCTTACCTGTTGTTGAGATTGAACCTGCAATCTTCAGATAATGTCATCTTATTTGTTGAATGACAATTTTTCAAGGGAGTGTCCTCGTGGTGTAATGGTTAAAGCGATGGACTGCGGAATCGTAGTACGCGAGTTCGTAATCCAGTCGCGCTATTACGTTCACTTTCGGGCAAATACCCTTGGGAAAGGTATGAACCCCCTTATCCTCCCAGCTATGGGTTAAATAGTACCCCTACTGTTCTTCTAGGAGAATGAATTTGGCATTAAATAACCTAAAAAAGAGTTGATATGCCATTAAGCAAAGAAACCAAACCGTCTACAATATTTCCCCTTATTTATTGAATGACCATCATGGGCACCTCTGGTGGTGTAACGTTTTGCAAGCTAGACTAGCAAACCTACACGAGTGAGTTCGAGTCTCATTGGGCGCCGCTTTCATTCGGCCTTGTGCCACATTGAAGCAAAGAGCTTTGTAAATTACTATTGAATGACCATCATAATTAGCATGTTCCGTATAATTTCTAGTTTTTACTTTGGTTTTATTCATATTTACCACTCGGGCAGGAATTGACACAAGGTCAATTTTTAAGCGAAGTTTAACAGGTTTGAATTCAGAGTTTTCCTTCTCCTATACTAGTTGCCTCACCAAGGCTGAAGAACCTAGTCTGTCCTACTATTAACCCATAGCTGGAGGGAGAATAATTGGATTCATACCTTTCCAAGGGTATTAGTGCTATGTGAAATGCAATCAGCCTCGTTGTTTACTTTTGTTTTGTTACTTCATAGGTTTGTTTTTATTTTGTTTTGTTTTTTTGTTTTTTTTTTTGTTATATATTTTTTGTAGTGGGGGTGGGGAGTCTCTTTAAGATGGTGTTATTATAATTTCATGTAGATTCTTTTGTGTCCATTTTTTCCTGATCTTTTCACGCCATTTCCGTTTCTCTTTATTTCCCGCTCTTTCATTTACCCTTTTTTCCTTTTATTTCCCTCCCTCTTTTTCTAACTATACATCTTTCCTCCTTTCTTGATCCTCCTCCAGATTTTTCTCGTACCAAACACTTACCCCTGACTAATCTATTCATCCAATAGTCTTCATTGTTTTCGAACCCAGCAATTGAAGACATCAGTCGAGATTCGGAATTATCGCTCACAGACATCATATTTTACATTATATCTCGAAATCGGTTGATGCTATATTTAAATTTATTTCCCTACTGCTCATTCTCTTGCTGCCCTCATCTTCTTCTCTTGCGACTTCCACATTGATCTCATCTTTTCCATTCTCTTCTTGGTGTCTGCTTTCTCTTTATTCGCTTTCTTTTCCCTTCCAACAATCACTATATCATCAGCAGCATTATAGTCTTCTTCTTCTTCTTCTTCTTCTTCTTCTTCTTCTTCTTCTTCTTCTTCTTCTTCTTCTTCTTCTTCTTCTTCTTCTTCTTCAGCAACAGCAGAAGAAACAGTGGGAGTAGCTGATGCTTCTTCACCTCTATTTCTTCTCTTTAATCTCCTGATTCTTTGTTTCGTTCTTTTTCGCCCTTCTTCTTCTTCTTATTATTATTATTATTAGTAGTAGTAGTAGTAGTAGTAGTAGTAGTAGCAGCAGCAGCAGCAGTAACAAATGATCCTTCTTCTTTACCTTTATTTCTTTGCTTTTATCTTCAACTCCACGCTTCTTCCCCTTCTTCTTCTTCTTCTTCTTCTTCTTCTTCTTCTTCTTCTTCCACATTACCTTTATAATATCCTCTTTTTCTACATATTTCCATCTTTCTACCTTTTGGCCGTATTGTCCTCCTCTTTCTTTTTCACCCTGCTTCACATCTCCCCCTTTCCTAGCTCTCTCCCAGTCTATGTCACCCTCCTTAAATGTCTTTTTTCATTTTACCCAAATTCCTCTCTTCCTTCTTCTTTTATCACCTATTTCTCCACTTCCTCCCCTTCCTCATCCTTCTTTTTCCTCTTTCTTAGTATTATCATTTGTCCCAATCTTATCTTATCCCATTACACTTTCTCGCTCATCTTCATCCTCCCTATTGTATATCTCATTATTATTAATTTCGTTTTGTTTTCTCTATTTTTCTATTCATCCCTTATTTTTTCTCCTTTGTCTATCTTTGTCTTTCTTTCCTTCTTTTTTTTCTTTATTCCCTTCTTTCTTTCTTTCTTTAATTGTCTATTTGCCTCATTTTTACTTCTTGCACCACCGGTCGATTTGCCTTACAATTCATAATTAACAGAAGCCATTTTACACCATATAGCCACAGACAAACAAAAGCATTGCCATTTTATTGGTTATTAACTATAGGAATTCAAATCACAATTTAATAATCTGAGTAATCTCCCTTGGCACTAAAAAGAAAAAGAGACAAAAAATAAACAATCAGCTCATACAATACACATCCGCACAGAAATATATCTATTTGTGAATATAAATGAAATCTGTTTGATTCGATTTCAAAGTATGACCATTTCAACACGGCTGCCATCATTTTGGAGAGAGACAAATCTTGTAAAGTGCTATAACGCAAGAACAGAGAGTCTCAAAGACCAAGAGAGAGCTATTTAGATGTTATCATAAAGACTGGAAGTGTCAAAGATGGTCGAACCGTTAGATAGCTAACAGATTTTACAAACTTGAATATGAAAACCCTTTTGCGTTTCTGAGATGTTACTCAGGAATTAGCATTATATATATATATATATATGGAAGTGTCTGTGAGCCAGGGTTTCATGCTTTACACATTCGTCAGACAGAGTATAAAAGCTCTACTATAAATATTGCGCACTATCTAATTATACCACAAAATCTGGTTCATCATTAACTCACCAAGTGAGTTAGTGAGAACCATAAACGTCAATGTATATATATATATATATATATATATATATATATAACATTGTATATATATATATATATATATATATATAAAGCATTATATATATATATGTTTAAAACATTGACGTCTCCCCCTCCGGTTAAAGTTCGCGGTGCGCATGTACATCCGCATACATATACACTATACACCACATACGCATACACACACAATAATACGCAACCAACGAAAATCCATACGAAAACTCACACACACATACACACACACACAAGCACACGTAAAGATTTCTACATAATTCCAAAAGTTTTTGACTGTATTTTTCGATTTTTGATTTATTCATTTCATTTCGTTGTCTGCCTGAAGATTGTTTGTAAAAACCAAAGGTAACAGACAAACTTTCATGGCATTATATATGTATATATATATATAAAATAATATATATATATATATATATATATATATGATAGTATATATATGATAATATATATATATGATATATATATATATATATATATAACATATATATATATATAATATATATAATATGATAATATAATAATATATATATATGATAATATATATATATATATATATGATAATATATATATATATAATATGACTTAATAATATGATAATATATATATATAGTATGATATATAACATGATAATATTATCATCATTATTATTATTATATCATCAAGGCTTGTCGTCAGCACAAATTTTCTCTTACCATCCATCTCTATCCACCTTCTTCAGCAACACATTTATGCATTGGCAAATCCTCTAGACCGCATCCCTTTTCGTCAACCAACACTGTTTAGTCCATTTGTTGGAGTCCATACGAAATTGTCACCGATGATATCGTCTTAATCTCCCTGAAATGTGCGGCATATCTAGCTCGTCTTCCTTGGATGGTTTCTGAGATGGGCGTTGAGTAGCCGTACAGCTGCAGTTCAGTAGAGTTCCGTTACGTAAGAATCTAATTGCAGCTATAAAGTACACATGAACAGTTTGGAAGACTTTCATTTTATTTTAAGCAAGATTTCAAATTTTCATTCGGTCGTTAAATTGTCAATGCCTCTCCTACGCCTATGTTGACATCGGACTCAACAGACAATTATATATATATATATATATTGTTACGCCACCATGTGCTTAGGGGGCTTGCAGGGTGCTGTTCATTCCCGCCAAGTCCACCAGTTAACGCAGGGCACAGACGTTAGCTGTAGTTTGCCGAACGCTATTTAATGTTACAGATATCACCAACTCCTTAGGGGAACCACATTTTAAAGCCACAAGGCAAGTTATAGGTGAATTATTAAATATCAACACAGCTAACTGGCTAGCTTTCTCCCTCTAATACAAGGCTTTTGACAAATACAATACTTCTTTTGTGAATAAAAGAAAGAAACAAAGAAAAAACATTTAGGTAAAAGTCAGGGGTGAGAAAGTCTTTCTGTATCTCGGAGAAGCCTCCACTAAAATATCCGTATCCCGGACGAGGTCTCACATTTAAAATGTGTTAATGGCGGAAAGTGAGAGTATAGTTCGTCAGCGGTAGACACGTTCCGCTTTCCTTCAGGCTTCGGGATTTATTGGTAGAGCTCGTGCTCTAAATCTCAAGTTTATCATTGGGGAAATGTTCCCTCTTTTCCTCTCTGTTTTATCAGAGTCATTCCTTCCTCCCGTAATTTGTCTTTCATTCACGTCAGCATGAATGCAGCAAGGTAAATTTGAATATACTTAAATTGTATGTTCACTTACTTGAGATTCTGTGGAGTTTATTATTTTCTCTTTTTCCCCTCGTTATCGGGTTTCCATAACACGTTGGTAGAAGGATACATGTCTTATTTCAGATAAGACCGAGATTAATAAATGTCTCTCTCCTCGTGGACAAGTCTTTTCTTTGGGTATTCGTTTAACGAGGCTTACCATACCCCGGAGGGCTGGTTCATTCAAAGGATAAGCTGTTTCTTTTTTTCTCAGGGTTCTCTGCGTGGCATTATTTTGGAATTTGGGTTTCTTTCAAATCACAAATTACGTTTGACGACGAAATGGCAACTCATTATGTGTCTTCACCCTGTGATGAATAAACGGCAACTAACTAGTGTTTGCTTTATTTTTAGGCGGTTTCTTCCCAGTACCAAACATAGTCGCAGATTTGCTTCTCCGCACACATGGCTAATAGAGAGTCCTCCTATGCCCACATCACCTTGTAATAATAGAGAGGGTGGAGGAGAAACGGCCTCTCCCACTTCCACTGTTCTGTAATTCTTGCTTACTACTATAGTCTGCTGACGGTCAGAGAGACGCGTCTCCCTTCTCCCATAACCCGGAAAAATTATTAGGGTGTCATATTTCCTCGTCACAATATATATATATATATATATATATATATATATATACTCCCCTACCCCCATAGGGTTGAGTTCTTTAGCGAATGAAGTAATCGCGTCGCCATTATCGTTTTTTACAAGGCTCTTCATATATGAATTGAGCTCTCAGTAGCCGTTAAGCGGATGTATGTAAACAGTAGTAATTGTGATTCATAACCGTTTAAAATTTACTTTGCTGCTACTATTTCTGCGTGGCTGATGGGTAGAGTCTCGGATTGGCGTTTGAGTCAACCGTGTTTCGATCCCGGCTACGGGAAGCTAGTATGTCTAGCCACACTGATGAGTTCTGATAGAGCTAAACAGATCTGTCTGTGGATGACTATATATATATTGATAGATGATTATACATATATATATATATGTATATATATACATAATGATGATTGTGGTTTATATGACGTCATGAAACCTGTGGTCGCAGACAAGCTTCCATGATATTAAATATATATAAAAACTATTATATATTTACTTATTATTATAAAATAGCTCTATCATAGATATTGAGCACTGTCCAATTCATATTGCATTTGGTCAGCCACAAACCTACGAAGTGAAATTGTGACAACCAACACTGTTATTGTATATATATATATATATATATATATATATATATATATATATATATACAATAAGCGATAAGATTTTATGAGAAAACATGAAGATATATAAGCTTTCATGACATTAAATGTATATAAAAACTATTATATATTTACTTATTATTATAAAATAGCTCTATCATATATATTGAGCACTCTCCAATTTATATTGCATTTGGTCAGCCACAAGATTTTATGAGAAGATTTTATGAGAAAACATAAAGATATATGTTTTTCTCTCTTCTCTCTGCACCATCCTTGTTTCGTTATGATGGGTCATTTTGTATTTGTGAGATATTCATCAATTTTTGTCTGTTTTTCTATTCTTCTTACTAACTGCATCAAATGATTTTAGCTTGGTCTCTCCAAAGATAGGTCTATAAAACTTTTAGTAATGTAGCAGACATGGAATGGGTAGGTAAACTTTGTTTATTTTTAGGTTTTTATCAAGCACTATCGGCAAACATTGTGCAATTCTTATAATTTTTGACACTTTTTTTCTAACTTGTTCACTCTTTATATTTATATTCATAATTAAGATACCGTTAGATAAAATAAAGGCAGTATTGATGTAACAAAGTTGTAGGGTATATCTCACAATATTCAAATTATGGAGGTGCCCCTGGTGTAATTGTTATCGTCGTAGGAAATGAACACGGCGACACGAGTTCAATTCCTGGACGAGATTGATTGCATTTCACATAGCACTAATACCCTTGGGAAAGGTATGAATCCAATTATTCTCCCTCCAGCTATGGGTTAATAGTAGGACAGACTAGGTTCTTCAGCCTTGGTTAGGCAACTAGTCTAGGAGAAGGAAAACTCTGAATTCAAACCTGTTAAACTCCGCTTAAAAATTGACCTTGTGTCATATCCTGCCTGAGCGGAGGGGTTGGGTAAATAGGATCTCGCAATATTTAAATATACATCAATAAATAAGACGACTGTGTTTTTTGTGCTTTTAGTCACCAGTCGAATATTTTATTATTTTTGGTGTTGTCGATCCACGTCTATCACATTTGCTACTCTGCGACGAGAGAGAAGCATGTAAATAGTCATCTGACGAGACGGAGAGTATAGTAATATTCTCCGCCGAAATAAATTTATGACGACTTAACCAAGTTTTAGTCTCCATCAAATTGTACTATATACGCTCTGGATGTGAATGCTCTGGATGTGAATTTGTAATACCCCAGCGAATAAATAGGGAACTAACAATAGCCATACATTGAGCACTCTCATAGATTTATATAATTTTCCTCATATGTAAAGAATAATCCACACCCACTGTCCTTGGACACTGACAGGATATTTAAAAAAATATATATATATACAGAAGACCCTGAAACTTTACTAGCGTCATTTTTCTGAATTAATTTTTTTAAGACAACATTTTTTTCATACCAGAGGAACAGTGCGAGTGTAAAAAAACCGTCGATTTCTAAAACTTCAGAAAGAGAAGTTTTTATCTTATAGTTGAAAATATTGAGATATTTCTCTACATTCTAGTGCATACAGCACTATTTTTCTCAATACAAAGTATTTAACGTCAAATTTTAATCTTAATCACACACACACACACACACATATATATATATATATATATATATATAAATGTAAATGTACAGAGACGAAAAAACTCAATGTCCTCACAGAGGATGATTTTATTTATCTAATTATTTGCCTATGTTCAACGTTTCGGATTTTAGGACTTCATCAGAGTCAGTGAGTTTTTATAACTTCTATGCCCTGATGAAGGTCTGAAAATCTTTCAACAGTTAACGTTGGTAATTTATTTAATGAATAAAATCATCATCAGAAGACTATATATATATATATATGTGTGTGTGTGTATGTGTGTGTGAGAGAGAGAGAGAGAGAGAGAGAGAGCGTGTGTGTTTATGTTTACCAACACCTCTGCTCGAGAAGGATTTGATACTAGGTCAGTTTTTAAGCACAATTTAACATATCTGAATCAAAAGTTTTTTTCTGCTTGAGTGTTTGCCATACAAAGGTTGAAGAGCACAGTCTGCTGTACTATTTACTCATAGCTGAAGGGTGAATAGTTGGGTGCCTATCTTTTCGGAGGGTATAAGCGCTTTGTGAAAGTGAAATAGACTCGTTCAGGTTTAGAACTAGGGTCACTGTATCCATTTCCAACGACGATAACCATTTCGCCACGTATTTGTAATTTGTTTATCAATGACAGAACCACTGAAATAGCGCAAAAAAGATTACATTTTTTTTACAATCAAAATCGCCATGTAACTATTATTTCATGGGTGCTGTCGATGTTCAAAATCTTTTGAGGAGATTGTTTTTTAATACATTTTAATCAAAGGATCCCGGATCATTGGCCTAATGTTTGCCAATGGATTGTGAGACCGGGGTTCAATCCTATGTCAAGTCATACCACAGTTTCAAAAAATGGTACTTGATGCCTCTTTCCTTAACACTTAGCATTATAAGGTAAACATCAAGGGTAAAGTGTTGCAATTCAGGGAAGGAGTAGCGCCCTCCCCTACACCTTGGTGTAGAAGCTATTGAAAAGGAAGCCTTCGGGTCACTCTCGACTAAGGTCGCCAAGTTTATATGTATGTATGTATCTATCTATCTATATATATATATTTGTGTGTGTTTGTGTGTGTGTGTACAGAGACAGGAAGAGATAAGTGTGTCAGGTGGAAAGGCAGACTGAACAAATGGTAATCTCATTGATACTAGCCTTACACTTAATCGATAAGATCTCAATCAATTCCGCCAATATCCTTCCAGTCATCCAAAGAAGACATTGTCACGTGTACTTTCAGGTTCTTGTGTTGACTTAGACGATTCCTTGTTTAAAGAGAATTAGTAAAGACACATCAGTTCCGTTATTTTCTATTTTTTTCCTTTTTTTATCTACTTTTACCCACCCCGACACTTTTTCTTTTAATGAAGCAAATGTTAAAATGAAATTCAAGAAAAAAAATTAAATAGCATTTCTTCAGAACATTGGGAATAAACAATTTATATATATATATATATATGTATATATATATGCGTGTGTGTGTGTGTGTGTGTGTGTGTGTAAATACGTATATATGATAATATAATTCTGACAAAATGGTAAGAATTAGGCTTTGATAACCTGAAGTTGGCGTTAAAATTATTTTATTTATTGCGTTAAGTTAAAGATATATATGCTCTATCACCAAGGTTGAACACTCTCTTTTTACAAATATGGCAAACATATATATATATATATATATATATATATATATATATATATATATATATATATATATGTGTGTGTGTGTGTGTGTATGTGTGTGTGTGTGTGTGTGTGGTCAGACAGCAGTCCTTTATTTAATCAGGTTTGATTAGATAATAAAGATATGTATAATTTTATCATGATACTTTCAAATTTCCAGACAAGAGATTTGGTTTTAGTTTGGAGTTGGTAGATGAATTGATTGAAATTATTCCGAGAACTTTGGGGCATTTCATAGGCCATCATAAGGGGTTGTTTGTAAGTGTAAAGATTTTTAAAATGTTTTTGCAGCGGTCGTATCGATACTGCGGTATGGATGCACTACTTGGACGCTAACTAAACGGCTGGAGAAGAAACTAGACGGCAATTACACAAGAATGCTGCGAGCAATATTGAATAAGACATGGCGGCCACAACCCACAAGGCACCAACTATACGGCCACCTGCCTCCCATCACGAAAACTATCCAAGTTAGACGAACCAGACATGCAGGACACTGCTGGAGAAGCAGGGACGAACTCATAAGTGATTTACTCCTATGGACCCCAACATATGGCCGGGCAAAAGCAGGACGACCAGCTCGACCTGTTATGTTTTGACCTGTTGACCCGGCCAAAAATGCCATTCAAGGTAATGCACCGGAAGGAAGTGACACATTCTGATGGCAGTTATGAGAGGAAATCGCGCGGGCGGAAATTGGCTGATGAAATGGGACGAGGTAAAAAAGATCCCATTATACTCTCATAGACTGACGCACCGGAAGAGAGTGACCTCTGAACTGGATGACAGTTGTTTCCGCTCGATGACGATCACACAGGCCATTCCAAAGAAAGCGAAAGTGACAAATCCCGGTCGTTAGATATCGGAAGACGTTGCGGAGGCATGTCCATATCACCGCGTGGGAGTTTGAAGGTAATATAAGGCCGACGAATTGAACAGAGGACAGTTGAGTTCCGGTCAGTTGGGTTCAACGAGCAAGTGGAGACAGGCGAGTAGAGTTGAGGAGGTAGACGAGATGTAGTAAGGAAAGCCAGTGCTCGGTTGAGCAGCCATGAAGAACGAGAAAGACACAACGCTGACGGCCATAACTTCGGGGTCAAAATATTTCAGTTATGTTCGGTCTCCAGCTCCCTCTCACACGCAAACTTTGAGTAACCCTTCTCAAAACCTTACAAATAAAGTGAGAGGTAAAATATTTTATGAAGAAGTCTTCCTGCGTCTTTCTGTGTGCGTCGTTTATTCCTGCGACTTTATCATTGCATCTGTTTATCATCGGGCGTCTGTTTAATTATTTATGGTGTCGTTGTGATACTGCATGAACATGTATATGTGTATATAAGCATATTTATTATGTGAGCATATAACAGAAAATACATTCAGCAGCTATGTGAGGATCCGGCATGTAGCCATGAAGAACTGCCAGAGGCGATGAACGATAGGGAGAAGTGGTGAGAGAGGGTCAGGGATATCCGTGTTTGCGACATGACATGATGATGATGATGATATTTGGAGTAAACTAAGAAGCTTATGACATCGAACGAAATTAAAACAAAAACGCTATCAACGGAAATAGTACATTCATCCAGAGAAATAGAATGTTTTAAATTTGTCTCTTTTTTACACATCGTTAATAACTAATAAAATGTATCTACAAACTTTTTATTTGGTTTTAGGTGGACTAAAACTGAAACACATGTCAGGAAACTTGAAAAGATCGTAATAAAATTATATAGACAAAATTGTTTATTATTTTATCATATATATATATATATATATCATAAAAAATGCATATAGAAAAAGCTTGATAGTAATTATACAGGCATGCTATCAGGTATTTGAACAAATCGTGGAATCCACGAAACAAATCCTGGAACCCACGAAACAAATCCTGGAACCCATGAAACAAATACTGGAACCCATTAAACAAATCCTGGAACCTGCAAAACAAATCCTGGAACCTGCAAAACAAATCCTGGAATCCACGAAACAAATGCTGGAACCCATGAAACAAATCCTGAAATCCACGAAACAAATCCTGGAACCCAAAAAATTGCCGCTGTATTGCAGCTTACCTCTTATCTCAAAAACCATCCAATTATGACGAACATGCAGGACTCTGCTCTACAAGCAAGAACAAACTCATAAGTGACGTTCTTCTATTGACTTCTACACATGTTTTATAAAGCAAGAAAAACCTGATTAAATTTTGCTAGTTTTATAAGAAATAGAAGTATTTTGCAACAACAGAAATGGGAAGCAATGTTCTTCTTTGTGGCTGAAGATTGAAAAACTTTAAACGACCCTTATATATATAATGGTTGTATTCGTGAAAAATCCTCGGAGTATGTGCAAAATAATTACTCTAATTTAAACGATGAATTACATTATGAGAAAAATTATTAATTTTATTGTTAAACTGTTCAAGTGGACAAAATCGTCACAAAACTATCACATGATGGTATTAATTTTTTGACATGGAATTTTTAGTTACTGTGAGTGTATTTTTGGTTTTATAAGACTCTGCTTGAGGGCATCCAAAAACTATAGTTTTATTTCCAACATTTGTTTCTTACATTTCTTCTTATTTATCAATCTATAGGACTTGTTCAAGATTGCACGCAGTTGGCGGCAACACCCCACAAGACACCAACTGTACGGCCACCTGCCTCCTATCACGAAAACTATTCAAGTTAGACGAACCAGACATGCAGGACACTGCTGGAGAAGCAGGGACGAACTCATAAGAGATGTACTCTTCTGGACCCCCACACATGGCCGTGCAAAAGCAGGACGACTAGCACGAACATACATTCAGCAGCTATGTGAGGATACGAGATGTTGTCCTGAAGACCTGCCCGAATGCTATTCCACCGAGGTGTAGGCAAGGGCGCTAATCCTTAACCTGGATTGCTCCACATCCTTATGATGCAGAGTGCTAAGTAAGGAGGCATCAAGTACCGTTTTTAAGTTTTTGGTATGACTTGACCTGATATTGAACCCTGGTATATATCAGAAAATGTAAATGAATATAACGGTCTGAAGATATAAATGCGCATCATTTGAATTATATTCAGTTATATTCATTTGTATATTCAAATAATTTAGAAGATACAGCATCAAATACGGACATTGTCCTGATTGTGGTTTTCAAGAAAAAGCCTAAACGTCTAACGTTAACAAATAATTCAACTATGAATGAATTCATTCTCTAATATCTTCTTTTTTTCATATCGTTATATTCACACACGCACATGTACGCATATATTCATATGCGTGTGTGCGAATATATATATATATATATATATATATATATATATATATATATATATTGTATTTGATATAATATCCTACAATATTGTAAAAAAATAGAGCTTGAAAACCTGAAGTTGTTTAATTTCCTGTGCATCGATTCGCATTTTATAATACAAGCACTTTCAAACACGACTGGAGGATTTTGAAATAGAGAAAAAGATACTGATCTGTTGTATCAGTTTCCTTTTTGTACTCGAATCTTTTTCAGTGTTTCATAATATTCCAACAGTAGTTGTAAACTATCATATGGTGAAGAGCAAAACGTTATCCAAGTAATGCAACAATTTCAATTCCAACTTAGGTTTTCAAGTCATATTTCTTACTAATTACACATATGACACATTTTTCTATTTATTCTTAATTTTCTGAAAAAAAGATATTTTTACTTTTATATATATATATATATATATATATAAAGCGAGAGAGGGAGAGAAGAGAGAGAGATAGATGGGCTAGAATAGCGAAACGCAGTTGACTCTTTGCCTACCTAACTTAGATCTTCACATAATCTATTAATCTATGCCCGATAGTGAACACCCTTTATTTATGAATATAACAAACCACTTTATTAATTATATATATTGAGTGTCTGTAACACCACTTCTTCAGCCCAGTCACTTGTAGCTGTAGAATATGACTGTATCTCTGCAGAAAGCTAAGACCTCCACCTCCCCAACAATTATCCGGGATATATAACGCTAAACTGTATCCGATGGGGAGTTTCGAATTCGGGAACTTTGGGGGAATACTGAGTACTCCTTCATTGATATTACTCCCAGATCTATTCTAATACGAAGTGGTAGTACCTGTTAGAGTCACAAATATAGCGTGAGTAGAATTGTTCAATAATATTCAATAGGTTTAGTGTTGACTCGCAAAGCTTTAAACCATTAAACTGTGTGCAAGTAAATGAGGTCTGGCTTGTTTAGAAATAATGTTTCCAACAACTTATCAGTTTATAAATCATTACCTAAGTATCTATATATATGTGTGTGTGTGCGCGCGTGTGTGTATGGTTAAGCAGGATATGGCATTATATAACCCACAAGGGTTAATATATCATAAAACCCAACCGACCAAAGAATCCACTACCATCATTATATATATATATATATATATATATATATATATATATATATATATATATATATATGTATATACACATTGTCATCCACGAATAGACTGTTTCGTTGTATCACAACACTTCAGTGTGACTAGACTCGTAGGACGCTTCAAGCTGGGATTGAAACCCGCCCAACCTTACGTTAGACTAAGTATTATACCGCTCAGCCAAGAGGCGAACCACGTTATTCGGGAATTATGAGTCACTCTGTAGTAGCTTTCTTTTGTTTACATTTTGCTCTACCGGATACCAAAGTGCTCAATTTATTCGATGAGCTTTGCATTATGCGAATGGTAGCCGTTAATACCTTCGCCAGAGTGCTCAATACCCGTGGTGGGGGGTGCGTATATATTGCCATCCACAGACCGACTGTTTCATTGTATCACAACTCTTCACAACTATATATATATTTCTCTTTTTTTCTCTTTTTCTGTATATATTTATTTAGGCAAACATATATATATATATATATATACCTGTATGTGCGTGTGTAAGTATGAATAAGTTTCCATAGTTTTTCCATGATAGATAGATAGATAGATAGATAGATACGAAAAATAATGATTTAGAGGAAGAATGTGAGGTGACAAGATACATTAATAGATTCCATGAATATATTCATATATGTGGGTGCCTGCGTATCGGCATGTTTACTCTTTTAATACACATACCAACACAACCATGCACTCCATGTATGTACATAGAATGTGTGAGTGTGTACAAAAAATGTAAGTGCGTATGCGTGTGTGTGTGTGTGTGTGTGTGTGTGTGTGTGTGTGTGTGTCCGTGTACGTGTATCTTTTGTTTTTCATTATTGTTCGTCGCACTCTCAAGTTGAAGATATCTGTATATTTCTATCTTCCGGCCAATTCCAAAGACATTTCGGAAGCCAGAAAAGATCAGAATTAACCGAAATTTTCATGTCAAGACGAACGTAGCCACGGGAATAGTCGAAGAAAATTAAATAAACTTGAACAATCAGGATTTTATAAGTCGTCGCTCAGAATCTGTAAGACGTAACCTTTGACCTTCGTCGATTGGAACTCAAAATTGTCTTTTGTATTTTAAGTCTTGATTTTCTCGAATAAACTGAATTTACCAAAACTTGTTTATGATCAAAAGAAACCTTTCACATCTTTTTCATTTTATCCTTTTGTCTTTATTTTTTATAATTTATTTACTTTCATTTTTATCCATTTTATTCTGTTTTATTCTATTTTTTGTTTTGGGTTGTTTGGTGTTTTTAACAACGGTAACTTGATGGGTACTACACGGAAAGCAGAATGGGTACGATAAATTCAAATTCTTACTGAGACGATTTATGTTCTGTTTCCGTTGAACGACTAAGCGATTTTAACTGCATGACAATCTGTCAAAGATGATTTTATCCTAAAGGTTAAGGAATTCCGTTTATTTTACGTTAATTGCATGTCAATATTTACATTGTTTGTGTTGTTGTTTGAGAGAGATTTTTCACTCGCTTATGTGATATCAAATATTTCAATCTACCTGAACTATTTAACCAATAAATGGGACCCTAAAAGGTACTATAATTCCTGTTCCGATTATGATGGGATATTGAATAATCTTCAGGGCTCCAGAAAAAGAGCTTTGTCATCAAATGCTGATTAATGTTATACCCAGGACACTGTGCCTTTTGTAGTAATATCCCCCGGAAAGGCATGAATCTAATCTTCTTGGGATTGTAATTCTCTCCCTCGGTTGTAAGGCTCCAGTTCTGCGGCTTTAGGAAGTGTGGAGTACACCTTCAGTGGCGTTATTCTCAGATCTTTTTTACCCTACCCCCATTCAATCTATGAGTCAAATAGACTACTTTTGAAGAAATTACTTGGTTGGCAACCCACAGGAAAAAAAGGTAGAATAAAAAATAATCGAAAAAATAAATAAACAGGAATAATCGCAAAGTTTAAACTCAAAAACTTTCCCACTTCCCTCTTAAAACGATCGCTCCCGTGGCCAGCCTGCCGCCCGGTGTTTGACAAAGAATCTACCGTTTATAGGACATCGAGATCGTAATGTTCATTAACTTTATAAGCGTAAAAACATTCCGTGCTTGTACAGAATAACTTATCAAGGAAAATTTGCCGTAATTTACTTATAATGCAAACAAAATCTATACTAATCTAATACTTACATTCACCATCCAGATCAGAGTAAGTTTCAGTCAGCGACACGGAATTGTCAATTTTTTTTAAAATTACGTCTTTAACTATATTTCTCTCAACAACCATTGAGAAGGTTTCGAGTAATGTCCGAGTGCTGATTTCTAATATCACTCCTACGCACTAAAAGAGAATCGGCTTATAGCCAATTTCTAATTGCTCTCCGAACCAATGAGAAAGTGTCGAGTCATAGCGGATTAATGATATCAAATTTTTGGTATGGTTTGGTTTCTTCGTTTAATGGCATATCAACCTTTGTAGGTTATTTAATGCCAAAGCCTTTCTTCTAGAAGAACAGTAGTGGTACTATTTAACCCATAGCTGGGAGGATAAGAGGTTTCCCAAGAGTATTTGCCCGAAAGTGAACGTAATAGCGCAACTGGAGTACGAACTCGCTTACTACGATTCCGCCGTCGATCGCTTTAACCATTACTCCACGAGGATACCCCCTTAAATTTTTGGCATTTAAATGTAACTTCAGTAAAAAATAAAGAAACATATTCCTTAAACTTATTTTTATTTTGACGTTCAATGTAAGCATTACATTTCTGTGTCGTTTTTTGTACGTAAAAAAAATTAGCGTAAATGTTCATGGGTGCTCTATTCTAAACAAGGACCGAGCATTCATCTTTCGGTGCCCACTAAACGTCTTTTTGTCTGGATTTATTTCATTTCTTTTGTTCGTTATCTGTTCGTAGGTCTTTAGTCATTTATTCAATAATCACTAGAATCTTATCTCCTTTTTTCAAATATTTTTTATCAGTCTTTGTAATACATTATAAAATATTGGTTGGAAAAATAACGCTGGAGACTGTCTTCTTGTCTATATCTCACAAGGCTTTTTTTTAACTTTAAAGTTAATTACTTTTTTCAGATTTGCTGAATTGAATCTTTTTGATGTCTGCCATTGCGAATTTCAAGTTGTGTTTTACTCAATACTCCAAGTGCAGACGTTAAAAAAAAAAGAAGAACCGGAAAAATACCAAGCGAATTGAATTGATGAACATGAGTGGTTACCAACGATGGGTTACAGTAAAGTTCTCAGCACGACTATGAGATGAACGACCAAAATCCAATAGTCGCATATACTATCCCTGATATTCACCCCACAGTTCAACCCCTTGACGCATGGTTTTTAACCTTCAGCAAGCAGTCAAAATATAATGGAATACACAAATAAAACATGAAGATTATGGTGATACTAATTGTATTTTGGAGCCCTTGGGACAGTCCACAAAGGCCTGAACAAGACACTAGGGGTACTAAAGGAAGAATCAAAATCTGCTAAAGACCCGAGGAAACTTGCTGTCGCTTAGACCTCTGTGAGAAACCACCAGTTAAAACTGGTGAGTAAAACACGCCAAAAGAATAATACCACAGATAATCGTAGAATCAAAGAAAACAAAAAGAGAGAAAATAAACAATATTTACGCTTATTTCTAAGCAAGGAGGTATCAAGTACAATTTTTAAAGTCCCGACCTGGGATTGAACCCAGGTATCTTGGACCATTGGCGAACATGCCACCCACTAGGCCAATGAACCGAATAATCGTAATAACTTTGACATACAAACAGATCGCCTAATCCCGGCCAGAAGACCAGACTTAATAATCATCATCATCATCATATCGTGCTGGCAGCACGGATATCCCTGACCCTCTCTCGCCACTCCTCCCTATCGTTCATCGCCCTAGGCAGGTCTTCAGGACAACATCCTGTATCCTCACACAGCTGCTGAATGTACGTTCGTGCTGGTCGTCCTGCTTTTGCGCGGCCGTGTGTAGGGATCCATAAGAGTACATCTCTTATGAGTTCATCTCTGCTTCTCCAGCAATGTCCTGCATGTCTGGTTCGCCTAACTTGAATAGTTTTCGTGATAGGGGGCAGGTGGCCGTACAGTTGGTGTCTTGTTGGGTGTTGCTGCCAGGACTTGTTGAGGATTGCACGCAGCATTCTTGTGTAATTGCCATCTAGTTTCTTAAAAAAGAGAACTTCTAATAGTTTGACCTTGCCAGAGAACTATAAAAGCTATGGAACATGAAGGTGACGATGATACAATTATAACTGATGCACTTCAAACAATCCTTAGAAGCTTGGTAAGTGGAATGGAAGAGCTGGAAATTGGGAAACGAGCGGAGACCCTCTGAAGTACAGCATTCCTTAAGTCGGCCAGAATACTGAGAATAGTCCTGCAAACCAGAAGAGATTAAGACTCCAGTGAAGGACCATCAGAAAAACTAGAGTAAAAGATTTACGAGGGTTAGCAGTAAGTAAAGTTGGCGACCGTAGTCAAGGCTCCCATTTCCATGGCTACTAAACTGACGTGTACGGGAGGGCTCCACTCCTTTCTCTGGATTATTCCACTTTACCATTGATACGTACCTTATATTGCTGAGTGTAAAGCAAGGAGGTATCAAGTACCATTTTTAAAGTCTTTGGTATGACACGACCTGGGATTGAACCCAGGTCTCCCGAACCATTGGCGAACACTCTACCCACTAGGCCAATGAGCCGAATAATAATAATAATAATAATAATAATAATAATAATAAAGACCTAGAGTTAATTAACAAAAAAGATGTCAACTAGTGGATTTGGGCATTCTATTAGGCCACTGAATGAAAAGGAAAGAAAGAGAAAAGATAATAAATATAAATGTTGGTCGGTTGCTTGTGTTCTATGGCATATCAACCACTGTGGGTTATTTAAAACCAAGTCATGTTTATATATATGATTTTTAGTGAATAGTTTATGAGTAACATCCTTAATCGAGCAAGAAATCATAGGCTTGCATACAGTTAAATGGTTTCAAGTATTGCTATTGTTTGCACACGGTTAAATAGTTTCAAGTATTTAACGGATACTCCCATTCTCTGTGGGGGAGATAATTTTGCATTGACTCCAACACTGTTTTTTAAAGCTTCTCTAACGGTTATACGTATATGAATACACATGCTTGTATATATATATATATATATATATATATATATATATATATATATATACGCTTGCACTTACTTGTATATGCACAATCGCACCTAAAATGTTGCATCTAAAAACAGAAGTGTTTGAATTGTCTCGCTTACCACGCAATAGTAACTTGTCTGCGGATCTTAGAATATGCTGACTCCCTACTCCCCGCAAAAAGTGTGACACTAAATTTCATATCCTATTCAAGAAATCAGGATAGTGTAGAATACTTCTTTATCGCTATTACTCCCAGGTCCACTCAGATCTGGACTGGTAGTTTCAGTTAGCATCCAGTCTATTAATCAAATAGATCTGTTTTGAAAATTATTCATATTCGATTGGAATACTTGATGCCGTAAATTATTTATATTAACAATAGTTACTTAAAGCAATATTCATTTACTAAAAAGTAATATTACTAACTTGAAACCATATAACTGTGTGCAAACAAATGACTCTCATGAAATAGAAATAATTACTTGAAACTATACCAGCTCATTATCTTAATGGTTAGATTGTTTTCTAAGAGTCCAAGGGTTCAATCCCAGGTCTAGTCATACCAAAGACTCAAAAAATGGTACTTGATGCCTACTTGCTTAGCACTCAGTATTATTAGATACGATTCAAGGGTAAGTTGAGCAATCAAGGGAAAAGAATACCGCCTTCCCCTACACCTCAGTGTAATAGCTATTGAAAATGGAGCATTTGGGGTCACCCTCGACTACGCTCGGTCAACTTATTTATATAATTATTAGCATCAGATAAGAATACCTGAAACCATATAAATGTGTGCAAATTATTTGTATTCGATTAGAATTTTTCATATCTAAAAACTGTATCCACAAAAAGTCTGGGGGTGTCCTCGAGTAGTAATGGTTAAAGCGATAGACTGCGGAATCGTAGTACGCGAGTTCGAATTCCAGTCGCAATATTACGTTCACTTTCGGGCAAATACCCTTGGGAAAGGTATGAACCTCCTTATCCTCCCATCTATGGGTTAAATAATACCACTACTATTCTCCTAGAAGAAAAGCTTCGGCATTAAATAACCTACAAAGGTTGATATGCCATTAAACAAAGAAACCAAACCAAACTAAAAGCTCTACACGAACAACAATAGAAAATATATAAGTGTAAATATATAATAGACCGAATTTTTTATGCATAACATAAAACTTGACAGGTTTACATGCCATTAATATCAATAAACAATTCACCACCACCCAAAAACACCAATGTAGTTAAATGATTTTTTTCCGAACTACGCATGAAAAATTCATCATCGTCATCATCATGATCATCATCATCAAGGTATGCCGACTACATG
Organism: Sepioteuthis lessoniana; assembly: GCA_963585895.1. NCBI lineage: Eukaryota > Metazoa > Mollusca > Cephalopoda > Myopsida > Loliginidae > Sepioteuthis > Sepioteuthis lessoniana. Next base: position 41,822,566 of record OY757938.1, read on the forward strand.
GATTCCTTTCGGCTCTCTCTCTCTGGCACCATACGTTCTTATCGATCATCGCTCTTAGTAAATCGGCCAACACTGTCGTGTCCATTCGTCGGAGCCCATCAGAAAATGTAGTTTATAAGTTTATTTTCACTTCTCTAGCAGTAACCAACATCTCTTGTTTGTCTTATATTGAGGGTTTGCGAGATAGTAGGTAAGTAGCTGTGCAACTGCTGTTTCGTGGGGTGCTGCTTCCAATATTTGTTCAAAACAGCACGTAGTATCCTTGAGTAGTTCCCATATAGCTTTTTAAAATTTATTAGAGTCCTGGGGTGCACCTATACAGTAGTACTGACATTGCTCCATCTTGGAAGATTTCCATAAGTTTGTTAAGCAGTTCATCTCTCAAGATTCCTTGTCATCGTCTAACCGTTAAGAAAGATAGTCTTACCAATTAATTAAAAGTGAGTTCGATCCTCACAAGGTGGCTATCCTTTCATGCAAAGCATAGTTGATAAAAAAGATATTTCTCAAGGGATTTAGATATGAATATTAACGCATCTCATTATTCATTTACTGGCAATATTTAGACACTTAATTGGTTTAGTTTGGTTGGGATAAGTTTTATGGCATATCAACTATTGTAGGTTATTTAATGCCAAATCCTATTTGTATTACAATTATGATTTGTAAACACATTTTGTTTTTCTCACACAGTAAAATAGTTTCAAGGGATGCTTTGAAACAGTAACAATTCAACATCTGTCATTTGTTTGCAAAGTTTTCGTTTTATATGACCCGTAGATAGGATCCTATCAGGTGCTACCTCTCCAAAGTAGAGTGTACTTAGGAGCAAAGGTAATGAACAGGCTCTCCAAGTTCTCCAAAGCCCCAAAACTGGAGCCTCGCTATCAGATTGTTTCTTCAGCACACTCGTTAGGGTTGGAGACTTCCCCCTCTACAGAGATACAGTCGCTGTATTCTACAGCTCCAGTCGACTGGGCAAGTCACTTACTGGTCGTTCATTATAATATGGATTGAATTAACAGTATTTCACTCGATGCTAAGCTTAATAACCACCAAAGGCGTCCTTTATGCTATAATATAAAATCTAGAGAAAACTTACGCTCACACGTAATATATTGGTAGTTCTTTCGTACTAGCCAGACGAAAGATTGCTTAAGTTAGCGCCCACTTCAACCTTAATATCCACAAACTAAGAAACTAATAATCTTTTATGAAAATAACATACGACATGTGCTTTAAAAATAAGAAAAAATCTATTCTCTTGGCATCAATGTTAGTTTTAAACTAATTAAAGTCATCCGTCATTCGGCAAATTCCTGTGACAGGCTTTGTTCCACCGATATAGAAAATTACGCTTATGATATATAGTGAAACTATCAAATTAGACTAGCATGCAATGTAAGTTCCTTTTTGTTTCGTTTTTTTTTTAATTTCTTTTTATTATTTTTTTTATTTTATTTTAACATTTTTTTGTTTTTGTTTTTGCTTGTTTTTGTCTTTGATTTTTTTTTTTTATGTTTTTTGTCAGAGATTTTGTATCCGACAGACGACACTTAATTTTCTCATACTGCATTTTTTTTTCTTTTAACCATTTCTTTTTTAAATACTTTTTGTCGGTTTTTTTGAGGGGGGGTTGTATTTTTCCTCTTTGTATATGTGTTGTGCTATTTGCCTTTTTGATTATTGTGATTTCTTTCAATTTTTTTTTCTTTCCTTCTCTTTCATTCATTTCCTTTTTTCTTTCATTCTTTCATTCCGGGTTTTTTTTTCTGTTGTGGCTTTTATTACAAAGGTTTTTCCGTCTTTCTTTTCTCTTTCTTTCTTTCTTTATTTCTTTATTTATTTATTCATTCATTTATTTATTTATTTCATTTCATTTTTTCTAATTTATCCCAAAATTTTTTTTTTCTTGTTCCACCGTCCAATCACCAAATTTTTCCTTCTCTCTTTCTCTTTCTTTCTTTATTATTTATTTATTTATTTATTTATTTATTTATTCTAATCTGCTCCTACAAGTCCTTTTTAGCTTTCTCACCATTCTCTCAATAAATTTGACTTTCTACTCTTTTTCTATTTGTTTTTTTTTTCTTTCTTTCTTTCTTTCTTTGTTTGTTTCTTTCTTTTTTCGGTTTTTCTAATCTGTCACAACATTTCGTTATTATTTTCTTTTTCCACCATTGTATCATCAAATTTCCCTTTTTCTTTCTTTCTTCTTTCTTTCTTTCTTTCTTTCTTTCTGCCCCGACATTTCGTGTATTTCTTTCCTCCTTATTTTATCACCAAATATTTCCTTTTCTTTTTCACTCTTTCTGTCTTTCTTTTCTGGAACCATATGTAATATATTCTTTCTTTCTTTTTTTCTTTCTTTCTTTCTTTTAACGTACCCACTTATCTTGATTTTTATTTTTGCATTTTCTTTCATGTATTTTCTTTCCTCACCTATTTCATTCGCTAGTTCTTTTCATTTCCCTTTCTTTCTTTCTTTCTTTTTGTGTTCCTCTGAATCCATCCCTTATTTCGATTTTAATTGTTCTCTCTCTCTCTCTCTCTCTCTCTCTCTCTCTCTCTCTCTCTCTCTCTCTCTCTCTCTCTCTCTCTCTTTGATTTGTATTTTCATCTCTAGAACATACTTCAATTTTCATTTCTTTTCTTGTTCTTATTTGTAATTTTTGTTTCCACACTCACTGTAAGATATTTTTTCTTTCTTTCTTTCTTTTTTCTTTCTTTTCTTTTATTTTTTTTTTTCATTCTTTTATCTTCCTAACTATAATCTACTATATTTTACTTATTTCCAGCCTCACGAAAACATTCTTCTTTCTATTTTTCTTTTTTTGCTCTAAGTATAATCTATCTTGAATAGTTTTCGTGATAGGGGGCAGGTGGCCGTACAGTTGGTGTCTTGTGGGGTGTTGCTGCCAGGACTTGTTCAGGATTGCACGCAGCATTCTTGTGTAATTGCCATCTAGTTTCTTCTCCAGCCGTTTTGTTAGCGTCCATGTAGTGCATCCATATAGCAGTATCGATGTGACCGCTGCCTGGAAGAAACTGCGTTTCATAGGCGAACCAGACATGCAGGACATTGCTGGAGAAGCAGAGATGAACTCATAATAGATGTACTCTTATGGATCCCCACACATGGCCGCGCAAAAGCAGGACGACCAGCACGAACGTACATTCAGCAGCTATGTGAGGATACAGGTTGTTGTCCTGAAGACCTGCCTAGGGCGATGAACGATAGGGAGGAGTGGCGAGAGAGGGTCAGGGATATCCGTGCTGCCAGCACGATATGATGATGATGATGATAATCTATCTATATCTACTGGTATTATAATATATTTCTTTCTTTTTTTCTTTCTTTCTTGTTTCTTTCTTGATATAATCTATTTATTTCCACTCCCAGCGTACCCTATCGGCTGGAGCTATAGAATACGTCGTCTGCACTTCTGCAGCAGGGAAGACAACCCCTCTTCAAACGAAACCACCTTTTGGCTGTAGGTGGTGACCCGTGATGCTTAAGGACGGGATCCTTGAGTTTGAGTAGTACTCAAGTTACTTGCAACACACCACTTTGGCCCTTACTGGGCTAGACGGGCGGTCGAACAGGTCCGATCTGATCAGTCGGCTGGTCGTGCCAAACACTAGCACTTATATGGTTTATCCCGACCATATTTTTCTATCTGCACCTGCAACAAGCTCCCAACCTTTATCTTTTAGATGCTACAAGGTAGTGGCTAAGAGTCAGTTGCATTGAGAGAATAGGATGTTGACCACAGCTAAATTACATGGATATTAGTAATGTTTACAGAAAACCTGAAATTGACAAGGGCTCGAAAAAGCCACTCCCAGTACGAGTAAACTGTATCCCCGTCTCTATTAAGTCGACTGGGTTTTCCCTGAGGTACATTTCCAACATGTTTGACTCCATAATAGATGGTGGAGCATAGGACCAGCGAAAAGAAAGCATCACTTATGGCATCTTCTAACAAAAAAATGCAATAAAATTATCTGAATCATACTCGGAGAATGAGGCTGCAGATTTCCCCAAATTCATTGTCATTGAATCTTTAGAAGAAGCCTGCCTAGCTAAACTCTCCCTTTTCATTATAGAAAAGGTCATCGTCTTAGGCTACTCCCTAAAACGTAAAGAAATTTTCGAAACAGAAACTTGCTTGTCGAAATAGATCGCCTCAAAATAAAAAGCTCCCATACTACCAAATGTAAAGCATATCCCCATGAAAGACTGAACACTTCTAAAGGAGTTATCAACATTAGAGAGCTGGCGCTGGCTACAACAGAAGAGATGACAGCATCCCTGGGAAAACAGGGCTTGATGGACATCAAAAGAATCACAATCAGAAAGGGTGGTGAAAAATCGAAACCAACACCTACATCCTGACATTTGATCAGCCCTATATTCCTAAACGAATGGATATCGGCTGCTGTCCCGAGGGGGGTTGAAAAAATATCCCAACATTCCTGAGATGCTTCAAAGGCCAAAAATATTGACATCATAGGGAAGATTTCACAGGATGACTGACACGTACAAGAAAAAGACCCAGACCACATGGAGAAAGTGTGCTCAAATGAAAAGAAATGTCCAAACTGCTGACAAGACCACCGGCTTATTCAAGGTCATGTGACGTCTATAAAAAAAGGAAAGGAAATATTACAATAAAGCACAAGAAGAACATAAGCTTCCTGGAAGCAATGAAAGTAGTAGAGTTCTGCATGGGAGAAAACGCGTACGCTTTTGTTGCTCAGAGAGTGGATCCAATCAATCAAGACAACAAATATAGAACTCTGGTTAAGAAACTGATCCAGTCGGAACCGAACGATTAGCCAAAGTTTTAGGAGATTCTGAAAAAAAACATGGCCGAATTTCAGCAAGCACAAACTCAACGACAAGAACTTACAAATAAATAAAAATCATCGAGGAAGTCCAAGGAAAAAAAACACATATAGAATCTACCACTCAAAAACAAACCTGTCTGGACAATACCCAATCATTTGATACCAACAAGTTATCTGCTAAACAAGGCTAATGACCCCTTCATCCACTTTAAAGTAATTTCCGTTGTATCTAGCATAACTTCTCTTGCGCACCGTCCACTTTTAAAAGCAGCCAGCAAGTTCGTATTTCAAGATTAACAGCAGCTGTCTTTTCGTGTTCGCCTTAATCTCGACCACAGTCCTTCACAGAAAGTCATATCAACCTAAAAGAGGAATGACATAGTAAGATGCTTATGCGATGTTACGTCTAAACATAATGGAGGCACTGATAATGCAACATCAAAAATGGGACTTATTTGTTTTGCATGATCAAGTGAAAAAGCAACAATTACTTTATATCACTTGTTCCCGTCCAGAACCTCAGAGTTAGTGGTCGCCGTAGTTTGGTTTGGTTGTGTTTTATGGCATATCAACCATTGTAGGTTGTTTAATGGCAAATCATGTTTATGTAGATATATTAGATATATATGATTAGGTTTGTTGGGTTTTATGGCATATCATCCATCGTAGATTATTTAATGCCAAATTCTCTTTATATATATATATATTAGATATGTATGATTTGGTTTGGGTTGGTTTTATGGCATATCAACTATTGTAGATCATTTAATGCCAAATCCTCTTTGTACATATATACTAAATATATATAATTTCGTTTGGATAGGTTTTATGGCATATCAACTATTGTAGGTTATTTAATGCTAAATCATATTTATACATACATGTTTAATATATATATATATATATATATATATATATATATACACATGCTTTATAAACACATTTTATTGATAACATTCTTAGATGTACCTGGTGGGGGTTACGCATACAGTAAAATGGTTTCTAGTATTGCTATATAACAGTCGTTACTTAACATCAGTCATTTTTTCGCACAGAGCTTGTTCTATTTCAACTCCTGTTTTGATTAGTTGTTTCTGACTCTTTTAGGTATATATATATATATATATATATATATATATATGTGTGTGTGTGTGTGTGTGTGTGTGTGTGTGTGTGTGTGTGTGTGTGTCTGTGTGTGTGTGTGTGATTTGAAAGCAAATATCTTTATTGTAACATTATTTTTAAATAATTTAAAGCTATCTAGTTTGCACGCAGTTTAATTGTTTCAATGTCTTATATTATTAGGTTTACTGGCATATTAACCCTTTTTAGGCTATGTAATGCAAAATCCTGTAATATATATATATATATATATATATATATATATATATGCTCCGCACAATCTGGGTGTGATACAAGGTCAATTTTAATCGGAGTTTAACAGGTTTGAGTTCAGAGTTTTCCTTTTACTTGACTAGTTGCCAAAGAAAGGTGAAAGAAATCAGTCAACCCTACAATTAACCCACAGCTGGAAGGAGAATAATTGGATTAAATGCATTTCCCAAAGCTATGTGAAAAGCAAACAGTGTTGTCCCGGACTGGAACTCGTTTCGCTTTGTCAATTTCCAACGACAGAAATCATTACACCACTTCAGTAGGACCATAATAGGTACTACTCTCCGGGTCAAATAGGGCCTGCGATTAATGGCAATGGAGGGGTCCTCCACATTCACCAAATCTCCAGGATTGGTGCCTCAAATGACAAGTTGAAAAGAGTTTATAAAATACTGAACATCTACTGTACTCTAAGGTAAGTAAAAGTAAGTAAAGTTGGTGACCTTTGTTGGGGGTGACCCGAAGGCTCCTTTTCAATACCTACTACACCGAGATGTAGGAGAGGGCGCTACTCAATTCCCTGGATTGCTCCACTTTACCCTTGATCCTTACCTTATAATGCTGTTAAGCCAGGCGGCATAATTTACCATTTTCTGTGTCTTTGCTATGACTAGACCTGTGATTGAACCCCGGTCTCCCGGACCATTGGTGAACACTCTACTCATTTGGCCAATAGCCCAGTGAAAGATATTTTATTCTAACAATATAAATAAACCATGATAATAAAAAGCTCATGAAGGATGCTTATGAAATGATAAAAAGTGTTTCAAAATCAATGGCTAAGCCAACAGTTCCTGTACCAGAAAAAATGGTTAACTGAAATGACAAAATCATGTTTGACTTTGGGTGAGTTTTAACCCAACCCTTTCGCAACGAGCAAGATATGACGCAAAGTCAATTTTCAAGCTGAGTAAAGCTGGTTTGAATTCAGTTTTCCAAGACTTTACAGGATGCCATTCCATGTTTAAAGAATCTAGCTACCATACTATTTACCAACAACTGGGGAGAGATTGATTCTTACCTTTCCTAAAGGTATGAAGTAAAACCTAATCAGCGTTGGATCGTCAATTTCATTTCCTATGACAATAACCGTTACCATAAGAACGGTTGTTAGACATTGGGTATACATTACAGGGAACGTATACATGTGTAGGATATTGGCTTGAATATTGCTTTTGACATTAGCCATTCTTATGGAAGAATGGCAATTATACTATTTAATAAAAAGCTGGAACGAGTAAGAGGATTCATACCTTTCCAAAGAGTATAAGCCCGAAAGTGAACGTAATAGCATGACTGTAGTTCGAACCCGCTTACTTCGCGGCCACAGTCAAGCACTTTAGCCATAACGCTACCGGAACTCCCCACAAAAGCAATTTGCTGCTGAATAATAATTTAGTTGGGTTAATGTACGCGCTGAACGTCATTTTTAATCATCCAAATTCTCAATATTTGGGAGTTATCTTTGAAATGTTAATCGGAATTCTTCGTTCCTTCCTAATTACTCATTTGGATTCGAAACTGTTTTCGATCAATTCTATAATGATTCCATGAATAAAACGTATTGAAATTCCTGTCTGTAAAAATGTACGTTCATTTCATCATTGATTTCTTTTTGCTTTTTATATTTGATCTGTCCCCAAAAACATACCTACACATAAATACACATGACAACAGTAAAAAAACTCATGAAGAAAATTTTGTTATCGTTTTTTAGTTATTAATATCAGTTCATCAACGAATCACACCTTGTTTCTGCACACCTAAATAAAAGAGAGAAAAACATGTCACAGACAAAGATTGGTTGGTTGTTTGGGTTTTATGGCATATCAATCTTTGTCGGTTATCTAATGCCAAATCTATTTTTATGCAAATAAACAGTTCTATTTCAAATGATTCAATTTATCATGAGTACACAGTTTAATAGTCAAAAATAGTTCTATTTCAAGCTATTCAGTTTACTCAAACAGTTCTAATTCAAACAATTCAGTTTAGTATAAGAACAGTTTTTGTCCACACACAGTTAGATGGCAAAAACAGTTCTATTTCAAACAATTCAGTTTTGCTGAAGTATGCAGTTTAAAAATCCAAACCGTTCTATTTCAAGTAATTCAGTTTAACATAAGTACGCAATTTAGTTCTATTTGACCTATAGATAGGACCCTATCAGGTGGATCTGGTCGCGATAGCAATGAAGACGCACTCTGCATTCCCCAAAGCTCCAGCATTACTGGAATTTCAGCATCAGATTGTTTAGTTTCATATCCTAGAAGTTCGTTGATTGATTCCCTTAGGACAGTCAGCAGAAGGTACTTGTCTATAAGCACTCTAGAAATACAGCACCCCGTATTTTTTCCTGACACATACTGAAAAGAATATATTTATCTACATTTGTAAAAGATATTTAATACTGTTACCAATAACCTTTAATTTTCATATCAATGGTCAACGTCGCATTCCTAGAAAACACAATGCTGTATATGGAATTGTCTATACCACAGTTCCTGTGAAAGGGTGTTTGCTTTGTTGTGCACATGCCCAAAATGCAAGCGGTCTAAGGAAAGCACAGTTTTGTGGTTCACATGGTGCTGATCTGCTTATTAGTTCACGACTTAACTTACATATGATGCTTATGTACTGTTTACTATATTAATTCAAGATTAATTGAATCCCTAAACGTGATTTATTCTATATGATGCGATATAGTTAATAATTTTTCTCCGGAAACTTTTTTTGTGTAGAAACTTTTAAATTAATGAAACATTTGATTAATTATGTTTAGTATTATTATCATACTTTTTGTATTATATCTCCCTCATATATATATATATATATATATATATATATTGTCATCTACAGACAGACTGTTTCATTGTATCACACCTCATCAGAGTGGCTAGACACGCAGGACGCTACAAGCTGGGATTGAAACTCTCCCAACTTTACGTTAGACTTTGTATCATACCGCTCAGCCATCAGTCGACATACGTCAGCTCGGGAATAATAAGGCATTATGTAGTAGCTTTCGTTTATTTACATTTTGCCTTACTGGATATCAGAGTGCCCAATTCATACGAAAAACTTTGTATTACGCGATTGGCACTATTTACCAACCCCTCCGCTCGGGCAGGATATGACACAGGGTCAATTTTTAAGCGGAGTTTAACAGGTTTCAATTCAGAGTTGTCCTTCTCCTAGACCAGTTGCCTAACCATGGCTGAAGAACCTAGTCTGTCCTACTATTTACCCATAGCTGGAGGGAGAATTATTGGATTCATACCTTTCCCAAGGGTATTAGTGCTATGTGAAATGCAATCAGTCTCGTCCAGGATTTGAACTCGTATCGCCGTGCTCATTTCCTACGGCGATAACGACTACACCGCGGGCAGTCGTTAATACCTTCGCCAAAGTGTTCAAGCGGCGGGACGAGCGTATAATATCACCTTGAAAATTATTTAACTAAAAAACGGATTATTAAACGTTGGCATATTATCATATATACACAAGTAAATCCTTTGAATGTTTTTTTCATTTTCTTTTATTTATATAACATCGGATTTATTTCCATTTTCTCTAATATTTATAAACATATGTAATGTCTTTTTAGTGTGTGCGTATCAGTGTGTGCGTGTGTTGAACCATATTAATATAATTTTTATGTATTGTCTGAAGCAGCAGCCATACGAATTAATGTTATGAGCCGCCACTGACAGTCACTGTCTATTCAAATCTCTGTTCAACCGTAAGACTCAACCTTTCCTACATTGAGTCGTATTATATTGATAAGGTTGTAACAGACTAACAGTCTCAATACAAAGTTCTATTCAACTGTGAAAATCAACGTCTCTGCTGCAGAACCCAGAATAGAAGTATTTGTAATAGTCAAACAATAAATACAAATCTCTTTTCAAACCAATCTACGATAGAAGCAAAGTTTGATAAGCTTTTAATCACCAGTTCAGAGTAAATCACTGTTAAACTATAAGACCAACTATTTTTTTTAATTGGACTCAGAATATATAAACTTATATAGACTGTTAATGTAAATCTTTGAGATTTACAACCTCTTTCAAAGAGCCAAAACTTAGTGAGCTTGAAACAGGAAAACACTTTCTGTATATAATATTGTGAAATTCAGAATTTCTTCAATAAAGAAAAAAACATAACTGACTCACGGTATGATATTCATATTCATACAATCGTATATATATATATATATATATATATATACACGAATAATCCACACCCACTGTCTTCGGACGCTAACTGGATATCACTTATAGATAGATAGATAGATAGATATTTGATAAGACACACACACACACACACACACACACACACACAAATAAACAAACAAACAAAAATCATATGGACGTACTTCTGGTGTAATGGTTATCGTCATTGGAAATGGACTCGGCGACACGAGTTCAAATCCTGGATGATGCTGATTGCCTTTCACGTAGCACTAATACTCTTGAGAAAGGTATGAATCCAACTATTCTCCCTCCACTTATGGGTAAATAGTAGGGCAGACTGAGCTCTTTAACCTTGGTATACCAACCAGTCTAGGAAAAGGAAAACTCTGTATCTAAACGTGTTAAGCTGCGCTTAAAAATGACTTTGTGCCATATACTGCTTCCGGGAAGTGGTTGGGTATATATATATATATATATATATATATATATATGTGTGTGTGTGTGTGTGTGTGTGTGTGTGTGTGTGTGTGTGTGTTCGCTGCGTCTCTTTGTATGTTTATTCAGTTCTCAATTTCCATTAAAACATCAATTCTTTCTGCTTCAAACAATGTTTTGAGTAACCTGCGATATCACTTGATAAAGATAGCGATTTTTGCCAATTTCCATGTGTTAGAATGTTCTAATTTGGATAGTTATCAATTTCACTCTTATATATATATATACATATATATATATATGAGAGTAAAATGATATGATATGGGAGTAAAAATGATAACTTTCCATTTATATATATATATATATATATATATATATATATATTTAAACAATTATAGATACTTAATGTTAAACCTTTCAGAAATAACGTCCTAATTCATACGTTGAAAGAAGATATTTTTAAAAGTGTAATTCAAATCATATATCTAATTCATTTCTTGTAATTTTTTCCAACCAAATATTCTTTATAATAATTTAATCAATTGTTTTGAAGTTGAATTTATTTTTGCTACTGGGATGCATGAGCTTTTGTCGTCGTCAATAGAATAGATAGTAAAGTCAGGAGATAGCAACTGTTTAAACATTGCAAAGAGATTGATTAAATAGTGTATAATAGAATTTATAAAATGAAAATAAATGTACCGGACTAGACTATACTACACCCGCTATTTTATCCTCTAATTACCGAACAGATTGTTTAAATCTTCTATTAAAAGTGTAGCATTAGAATTGAATTGTAATCATTAAAATTCGGTTCGATTGACGGATATTAACCTTTAAGGGTAATTGAAAGCTTGGCTGATTTTGGAAGATTGTAGAGTCAGGTGAGAAAGATCTTAGAATTTAGAAGTTAGATTTCAACTTTAAGTTAATTCGCCGAGAACAGTCAAAGTTATAAGACTAAATTTTCCATCTATAGTCCATATGACCTGCTTCTTCTGACCCAGTCAGTAATTTAAAGAAGTAACAACGTTTGGATTAAATAACAAATTGGCAAAGCAAACAAGACGAGACGCCACTATATAACACTTTGACAAACAAATTTTTTTAAAATATGACAGCCCATGCGTGTGTACTTTCAACCCCTCTCTTCATTTACATCAACGAAAATTCATTTTCAATATAAACTCATTAATTTATGATTGAATATCAACCGAATATAGCCCTGTCAATGGGCTTTGAATTCGCAGATTAAATCCTCTACAGGGGGTAAGATGCCCTTCAAAAAAAAGGTGTTCGGAATTCTAAACTTCATCTGACAGTGAGACTCTATTTTTAAAGATTTGGGGTGTGTGTGGTACCTCTTCATAACCATTACTCCTATCTCCACTCTATTTCGTTCAGTTTCGGACTGATACCCTGGGAAAAAGTATAACGCCCTTAATTTCATTCAATTGGTTAAATAGTACCACAAATGTTTTTTACAAGGAGATATGTAGTATTTAAAAAACCCAGAAAGGTTGATATGCCATTAAACAAAGAATCCAAGCCATGTTCATCTGACCCAGTGAACTAATACCAGTTAGGGTCACATTTGTAGCTCAAAAACATCTTTTCAAAATCATTTATATTCGATAGTACTGTGTGCAAAAATCTCTAAAGAAACAGTTACACAAAAAATGTATATACGAACTTGGAGGGAACATGATTCCCCAACTTCTGAGCATAAAATAGCCCGTGATGGGTTAACATGCCGTTAAAACCGATTAATTTATAAACCTCACGTATTGAATCCTGGATAGTTAAAATTCAAGTAGTGAATATCTAGCCGAATATTAACACACATACGTGTGTGTGTGTGTGTGTGTGTGTGTGTGTGAAAAGACACGTAACAAAAAATACGTAAATCTTTATATACGCACACTCATACACAAACACACACACACACACATACACACACACACACACATCTATATATATATATATATATATATATATATATATATATATATATATATATATATATTCCATATAAAAGAAAAACCCTTTAAGAATTACTCATATTTTTTGTATAATATAATACCAAAAATACGAGTAATTTTTAAAGGTTTTCCTTTTATGTGGAATTATTCGCTCTATAATTTATTTTTTTATGATCATTTTACATTGAAGTCTCTTTTGGATTTAGAATTATATGGATATTGTTGATAGAAAATAGAATCATTCCCACCATCTACTGACTTGGCGTAGGATAATATAAGGATATATATATATATGTGTGTGTGTGTGTGTGTGCGTGTGCGTGTGTGTGTGTATGTGTGTGTGTGTGTGTGATTAAAATTTAACGTTAAAAGCGTTTATCAGCAGTAAAATCTTTGCAGGGATCTATGCAAAACAATGCTTAGCAATATCACAAGTATAAAATTGGGTAATAATAATAAAAACAGAATAAAATCTCTTCGAGACGTGTCGATTATTAGCTCACCGAGGATTGACAACATAAATCTTTAAGTTGAGAGACTTTATCCAGTTTTTATTGTTTATTGTTATTCTATTTTATACTTGAAAAATCTGAGATCCACAAACAAACGGAAACCGAAAAAACGAAAAACCAAAAACTTAGAATGCGAGGAAACCTTCTAAATCAGAGGAAGATAGCATTCTTCAATGCTATTTAAAGCAAAGAAACATTCATAATTTAAAAGATTTTATAGAAATAGATGAATACTTAATAAAAAAAAAATTAAAGAAAAATCCTGCCACAAGTGTCACGTGGTCTACTACTGAGAGGAGAGAAATAAGAAATCTCCCCTACCCTCCGTGTTTGAATTAACAGGCCTCAAAGACTGACCGTTAAAAGGAGGAATAAGGAATGTAGGTCAACTTCGGCCGGCCTGTTGAAAGAAGAAAAGAATGTAGGTCAAGCTATATATACCCCGTAACCCTACCCGGGTGGAAGAGATAGTAGTCTGAACGAATCACCTGACAGGGTGAAGGAAGAAGAAAGAGGCCGAATTATTGGCCAGTACCCTAAAGCGGAAGTAGCACCCTTTTCGTCAGTGGAAATAGGGATAAGGAAATCAGTTTTAGGACAGCAGTTGGGATGACAAGATGTGTGGACACTGTGGCCAAGACTCCCGGTGAAGAAGCGAAATAGAGCTCTTGGGCAAGAAGAACTGATGCCTTCAAGCCAAAGCTGTAAAATAAATCCCGCTAGCCCGTAAAAGAGAAAATACTCTAAGAAGGAACCCGTCAAAAAGCAAAGTAAACCTTAAGACTGTTTCACTCTCCACCCTTCCTAAGTATTGCAATTATATACTCTCTCTATATCTCAATTTAAAGAAAGAAGAAACAAAAAAAAAGAAGAAAGACATTTGTATTTTTGATATTATCCGCTGATAATATAGCCGACACGTAAATATGTGTGTCCGCATGTATTAAAAACCTTGTTATATTTTATATCTCTCCTCGTGTCAAAATTTATTCATTGTGTTGGCTGCCTATGAAGTTATCTTTTGCATGTTCCTTTTCAGCTTCATTCGCCTCACGTTATTCTCGCTAAATGTCCTACTCGCCTTTAAAAATATTACACGGGAAACTGGAATTGCCGACTACGAAAATTGATATTATTACATCTAAACCTAGAGGCCCATATCTTCCATTAACCTAGAAGTAGTCTAGTGGGTGGGTGTGTAACATGAAATTTGGAATCCCCTTGCCAGCGGCGGTCAGTCTAGCCCCAAATTAACCCTCACATTATCTGCTAGTTCCTATATGCCCGAGAAAGTACTATTAACTAAGACTTATTCTGCGAGGGATCAAGTGCCAGGCTGCCCCGTCTTCACAAGTGCGAAAAATAAATTCCCGATGTGGGATAAATATTTTATACCGCGTCACACAAGACATGGAGGAGCTGAAAAAATATGTCCAATCTAGCCAACTGTTGGGGATCACACAATGAACTTGTCCATCTGCCATATATAGCAGTAGCTACTAATACCAGGCCAGACTAGAAGGTGAAGAGCAACTTCTTATAGGAATAGTATTAGAGCGCTGGAGACTGGAGATCGCACTATATCTCCTTACTTGCTACCGTAATAACGGAAGCCAATACTATCGTTGGACTATATCTTTATACTGTATTCACTAATCCTATGTTCTTGTCTACTAATAGTCTCTCTATTGTATATACTTTTTCCTGAAAATATATCTCTACTTCCTCTCATATCGTGGTTTTCCTTTATTTAATATTACAAGCGTTCACTAACCAGAACGCAACATCAACATACCGAACAAAAGCAACAACAGCAACAAAAATAAAATAATCTATCTATCAACACACAAGTTATGCAAGAATCAGATTGATTAAATAAAACTAGGTCTAAAATTTAACCCCACACACAAAACAATTAAGGAGAATTAAACAGAGTGCTCAAGTAATTTGAACGAAAATTTGGATTGATTCACAAATCCGATAACTAAGAAAATACAGACGACTGCCAAGTAAAAAACTATCAAAATACTTCTCGAACAAAGTCAATAACAGTTCATAATGATCATCATGTCGGGCCATCAACACGGATATCCCTGACCCTCTCCGACCGCCCTTCTCTATTGTCCATCTCTTCCTGTGGTAAGTGGCCGTACAGCTGTTGCTTTGTAGGGTGTTGCCTCCGGAATGTGTTCAATATTGCTCGCAGCATTCTTGTGTAGTTGCCGTCAAACTTTTTCTCCCTATGTTTAGTTAGCGTCCATGTAGTGCATCCATACAGCAGTATCGACACAACTGCTGCTTGGGAAAAAACTGCGTTTCATTTTATCGGTCAGGTCTGATTTTCATATGACCTATAGCCTATCGATAGCTGTCAATGCCTTTGCTAGTCACGTGAACTAAAGTTGGCGACCTAAGTCGAGGGTGGGCCGAAGGCTCTATTTTCAATAGCTACTACACCGAGGTGTAGGGGAGGGCTCTACTCCATTCCCTGGATTCCTCCACTTTATCCTTGATCCTTACCTTATAATGCTGAGTGTTAAGCAAGGCGGTATCAAGTACCAATTTTTGAGTCTTTGGTATGATTCGACCTGGGATTGAACCCCGGTCTCCCGAATCGTTAGCGAACATCTACGAATTTGACCAATAGCCCGGTTAGTTAAACATATCCTTTGAAAAGTACTGGAACATTGACTTACAAAAAAAAGCAAAAAAAAAAAAAAAACAAATTCACGTAAGAAACTCATATCCAAACAAAGATAAGTCTTGAAAATATCATGGAAAACAATGATATAATAATAAAAGAACTAAACAAAGGAAAACAAAATCATTATAAATTACAGAACTAAAACCCAAGATATATTAACGAATGAACCTACTATGTATGATTTAAGAACATGTAGAAGTAGAATGTAGAAATGATATCGAAAATGTTGTATACAGGGAACAACAAAAACAACAACGCTTATGTATAAAATATGATCTGCTTCTTTTCTTATTTTTTACCACCCGAAATGTACGCATGGGTTGAGTAAGAGCGAGTCGGTCATGGTGAAAAATTTCTGCCTTTTGTTTTCTTCCTGGGTCGAAACATTTTCTGGTTTCAATAATTTCCGCAACGCATACGAAATCCTCGTGGTCACAAGTCCCGCCAACGCGTTGCATGTGGACACGCCTCCAGTCTAACATGCAACCGACGCAAATTACGCGGCACTTCCGGCATTCTGTTTAATTTAGGAAACAGGCGCATATGCTTTTTTGCCACCCCCGCAACTGAATTTCTGCAGGGGAATAGTCCTGTTTACTTTAAGAGAAAATTGTACATAATTTTATCCTACCCACGCAACTTATGTAGCATGTCAAAGGAATCTTTCGGTCGATATCCAACAATATCATATAAAAAAATCGCAAACTTCTGAACAATACACAAGGAAACATTAACGGAAAAAGAAAAGTATTTCCTAACTAACTACATTCTAAATACTAGGGATTTTTATGAATTACCAAAAATCCACAGATAAATATAGCTGTAGAAACAAAAATCTGAATACTTAGAAATTCCAAACGCCCAGTGACCTCAAATTTAAACCTACAGTAGCAGGCCCATCAGGCCTCCCCAAAACTTATAAAACTTATAGATATTCTACTACAATCATTCCTATATAAGATAAAATGTAACATTAGATATGGCATCTACTTTTTAAGCACCATATTACAAAAGAATGGAGGTGCCCGTGGTGTAATTGTTATCGTCCTAGGAAATGAACACGGCGACACGAGTTCAAATCCTGGACGAGACTGATTGCATTTCACATAGCACTAATACCTTTGGGAAAGGTATGAATCCAATTATTCTCCCTCCAGCTATGGGTAAATAGTAGGACAGACTAGGTTCTTCAGCCTTGGTTAGGCAACTAGTCTAGGAGAAGGAAAACTCTGAATTCAAACCTGTTAAACTCCGCTCAAAAATTGACCTTGTGTCATATCCTGCCCGAGCGGGGGGTTGGTGGGTAGATAGGATATTACAAAAGAATGGATCAATACATTCATGGTTGCATTTGACGTCACGAAATTTTTAAAAATATCCGCCATGAATTAGGAAAAGAGGCTACCTTGTTTTGGTTAGAAAAATACCCAGAAACCTCTCACTGAAAATTAAGCAAAAAATCTGTCACTGATGGCTTAGAATTATTCCTGAATAATAACCCTTTCTAATTTGACAACCAAAATTTCATCTAAACCTTTGGACGGCCATAGGAACAAAAACGTCACCAACATACGCCACCCTAACACAAGCATACATAGAGGAGCATCTATATGAAATCACAAGGAAAAATGCAATATAAAAACAGACTTTATTAGATCATGGAAAAGGTGCCTAAATGAGTTTTTCCCATTTTAGAAATGCTTATGAAGCAACAATAATGATTTACATAACTTATTCCGAAACTCACCCAAAGATAAAATTCACATAGAGTACATTTTTCAAGAATTACCAGTTTTAGATATCCTCAATGAATGCCAAAATGGACAAATTATCACATATATTTACCATAAACTCACGGACACCGAACAATAGCTCCATCCCCATAAAAATGCATAAAATCTATCCCTTACACCCCTAGCACATGGGATCTGTATCGTAGTCATCAGCAGAAACCACCAAGAATAATTACACGTAACTTTTCCACAAGTGAAATTACCCCTCAACAATAATGATTAAGGGATTCGAATTTGCAATGAATACCATTAGATGAAGAAAGAACCGTAAAAAACATGCAAACAAACAACCCTTAGCCTATATCTCAATACACAAGAAAAACTGCCCAGAACTATTCACTGAAATAACAAAGAATCTAAAACAACTTTTTAAAAAAGAAGATAGAATTAAAATATTATATACATAACAAAAATCATTAAAAGCAAATAATAGCCAAAAAGCTTAAAACACACTCTAACCTCACCTAAATTTAGGGAAGACTCAACTCATCGTGTATCAAAATACACAGATTAAAGTTGTGGAGTATATAATATAAACTTTGAAGGAATATACTTACCTTCAAAAATCTGAAAACAACAATCATAATAAACAGAAATTTATGCAGCATTTCCAAAAAATGTAGTACACAAGCACTGAACCATAGAGTCTCTTTACATAAAAGTAAAATTAAATTACCCGAAAATATAAAACTTTAAATATCAAAACACCTTTACGAATGCAGCATGGAAAACTTTAAATAATGCCTCTATAGCAGATCGATGGTTACTCATTACTCCAAATAAAATTTTTGAAAATTCACCACCTAATGCCTATGAAAATATGTTGCTAGACAGGCATACAATGTCGAGCACACATGAAACAGCGGATTTAGTTAATTCACTTTCCTTGACAAAACAGCTACCATAGAGGCAATTCTGAAAGAAGTTGAAATTTCTGTGGGCACAACACAAAATTTGTCCACAGTGACTTTGCCTTTTCTAATGTCAATTATCATTGAGTTACCAGAATCTTAACCAGAAATTAAGGCTTCATACTGCAACAAAAACAATAGAAACCATCCTCAAGTTTGTTTTCAAACAGTTGCTACATCTTCTTTACAGTCTACATCTGGTCCTATCATGATTCTATTTGTATTTCCCCACTCAACGAGGGGGTGTCCTCGTGGTGTAATGGTTAAAGCGATGGACTGCGAGTCCGAACTCCAGTCGCGCTATTACGTTCACTTTCGGACAAATACCCTTGGGAAAGGTATGAACCCTCTTATCCTCCCAGCTATGGGTTGAATAGTACTACTATTGCTCTTCTTGGAGAAGGACTTCGGTATTAAATAACCTACGAAGGTTGATATGCCGTTAAACAAAGAAACCAAACCAAGCCAAACCATCTCAATGAATTTTTCACGGAACAATGTTTTGAGGCGATAATGAAGTGAAGACCACCCGGGCAAATGCCTAAAAACTCAATCCAAAGATTTCTATGAGGAAGGAAAACGAAAGCTTGTTTTTCGATGTAGGAAAAACGTATTTCAAAAAAAGGAGATTGTATTGAAAAATAAGGCAAAATGTATTTACTAGGTAAAGGCAAATCGTTTTATTGAAAAATGCACCGTATATACTAAATGACAGTCGTATATATATATATATATATATATATATATATATATATTGTCATCCACAGACATACTGTTTTGTTTTAGTGTGGCTAGACACCCAAGATGCTTGAAACTGAGATCGAAACCTGACTGACCTTTTCACTAACCAGATATTCAACCGCACAGCGATGAGAAAATTCAAAGTAAGTGAAGGGATTTTAACGCATATGTATCACTTTTGTTTTGTTTACATATAAACGCCCTTCAGGACTTGTTCAATATTGCTCGCAGCATTCTTGTGTAGTTACCGTCAAGCTTTTTCTCTATACGTTTAGTAAGCGTCCATGTAGTGCATCCATACTGCAGTATCGACACGACCGCTGCGTTTCATTTTATTTGTCAGGTTTAAATTTCATATGACCGAATGCTCAATTCATTCAAAGAGCTTTGCATAACACGAGAGTGGAACCGATAATTCCTTTGCTAGAGTGCTCAATCTCCAAAGGTATTCGTGGTATTTTGAATCATGTGTTTGTCCTGATGAATAGTCAAAGGAAATCTCTTCCAATCGCTAGGTTTGAATTAGAAGGGGAACTGGTATTGAAATTTTGAGGAACCAACACGACATTAATACTGCTATCACGAAGTGATTAGATAAAAAAAATAGTCAACAGTTCGAAGAGAAAAAAAAATTCAAAATCCTGTAGGCTAGGTAAAGTTTGTTAGTCGCGTGTTGATGTCTGTCTCTGTTGATGAGACACTGCTTCCTAGGTAGGTGAACTTGTCTACAAGCTTCGGAGAGCTACTGTTTAGTGTGGAGATGTCGCCTCTTTGATTAAAGCACATATATTCCGTCTTGTGTGAATAGACATGGAGGCCTGTGCTTGCAGCTGCCCGTTCCTGATTATGTAGCAGGGTTTCTGCTTGAGCAAGTGTATTTGTCAGAAGTACTATGTGTAGTCCGCCTCCGTAATTGTTTGTACGGTGTACCTTCTGCTACTTTCTTTTGTTAGTTTGAAACTGTTTTCTTTTATTCTATCAATAGACGTTCTAAGCACGTAGTCTAGACAGATGATAAAGAGGTATGAGGCTAATGTGTCTCCTTGCAGTTCACCTGCTACAATGTCGAAGTTGTCAGTGTCTCCATCCGGAGAACGGACTTTTACCTTGGTGTTTCTATAGAGAATCATTATGGTTGCGACGGTTTCTTTGGGTAGGCCGTAGGCGAGTAGTATTTGCTCCATCTTTCCTCAATGTATAGAGTCAAAGGCCTTGGCGAAGTCGACAAATAATATAGTTGCCTCTAGGCTTTTTGCACGTACACCTTCAAGAATTCAACGGATACTCAAAATTTGTGACGTTGTGGATCAATTTCTCCGAAAACCATTTTGGTCTTCCTAAGTATGTTTTCAGTTTTGGGTTCTATGCGGTTTCATAGTAGAACATTGTAAATCTTGGCCGCTATGGATGTTAGAGTTATACCTCGGTAGTTCTTGGCTAATCCAAAGTCGCCCTTCTTAGAGAAAAAGAGGATACATCCCTATATATATAGTTTGGTTTGGTTTCTTTGGTTTATAATATCAGCCATATATATAGTCGATGTGCGATAAAACGAAAAAACAAACTAACCAAACTAAACCATATATATATATGTGTGTGTGTGTGTGTGTGTGTGTGTAGTTTGGTTTAGTGGCCTAAAGGTAACCAGAAAGCTATTAGGACAAATCTTGGCCAAGAACTTTCATTTATTCTGACAACTAATTTTAAAGGTCCCATTAGACAGCAGATCTTTTTTTAGTAAATTATATATTAAGGAAAAAGAAAAAACGACCGAATCGACGAAAACAAAATGTGTTGGAGACCAGGAATTCACGCTAGTAAGAGAAATATACACATTATAGGAATTATCATTAATAACGACTTTTATGAACACATCTGAAAGCAAATGCACTTGACAAGTGGAACTTTCGCTGTGTCCAGTGGCAAAAGCTGCTGGTGGCGCCAGGGGTGGCTGTACTGAAACTGTCGCATCACTGCTGGTTGGTGGCTGATAAGGACAGGGAATCGAACGTGTTTAAACACGTTCTATGATAAAATTGTTGAATGAATTAAAGAAATTGACTTCGAAAAAAGAAAAAAAAAGAAAAAACCAAATGAGTCACAATACTAACTTCAACGACGAAAGTAAAAATAAAACCGAGTGAGTTGCAAGGGAATAAATTTTCAAAAACTTCACAAAACGTAGGTAAATTCGATTCACTGAAATGGATCTTCAGGTAAACTCCAACGAAAAATTATATATATATATATATTCAGAGAGAGCGAGAGAGCGAGAACCTTTTCTTTCAAATTCATAAAAATTATTATTTTGTGTATTTTGACCAACATATAATTGGCCAGCTAATATGTAATACTTTGATATAATACGTGTACAATACGTGCAAAATTGTGTACAAAACTTTCAGACTCACCATTCTTCTTCATCAGGTTAAACTGTTAAATATTAGACTCTAAATTTGAATGTAAGCATGTACACAAGTGGGAAAAAAATCACTCATGCGAAAAATGGCCATATTTTAGGTTATTTCTTTGATGTTTTTTCGCATCTCAAACATTTTGATTTATTTAATGCTAAATCCTGTTCATATATATATATATATATATATATATATGTGTGTGTGTGTGTGTGTGTGTGTGTGTGTGTGTATGAGAGGTGTTTGTGGTGTTATGCACACAGATATATATATATATATATTAAACCGGGGCTTTCAAAGATGCAGCCCACCAACTTCTTTTCTATGGCACGTGGCGGAACAATTTTGGTGATTAATGTTTTCCTAAAACTTGCTAATGTCTTCCTCGCCTCTGACCACGTCTCCTAGCAGAGAAATTTAAGATATGCTTTAATATTTCAGTCACTATGTCTTCAAGATCAAAAGATGCAAAATAGAAATAAACCATTTTTATATAGGTTTAAATAAAACATTTTTACTAAGAACCTTAGCGAAATCAACATCAGCTTATTTTAAGGGGGATTGAGATTATATAAAATTAATTCGCATAAAAGATTTCTTTATTTCATAACGTCAGAAGGGGTAGATACGACAATTCATATTGGCGTGGATAGTATACTTGAGTGGGGTTGAGTTGGGTTTTAATGTATATCAACCAGTGTAGGTTATTTAATGCCAAATCTTCTTTGTATATATATATATATATATAGTGCAACACACACACACACACATATATATATATATATATATATATAGTCCAACATATATGAAAATCATTTTAAACAGAACAATCATACTTTCCTTTACAAAAATTCATTACATTGACATAGCACATAAAAGTTATTAATCGAACTTAACAAGAAAATAAAATAAATAAAAGAAAAGAAAATAATAAAAAAGTTAAATTACCGTAATTATAACTGACGAGAGAGTTTTGAAAATAAAATAAATAGGTTAATAAAAAAACGGAAATTCAATAAAACGAGGAGGTAACTCTTCACCTCTCTCCATCCCTCTCCGCCCCCGTGTCTATTCTGTTTTATTTATCCATTAGATCTGAAGAAGTCCTGTTATATATCTCTTCGTGTTTTTTGGTTCACACCAGAAACGCAAAACAGGATGGAAATAAATTTATAATCCTAAAATAACCGGTCTTTGGTGTTTTCTCTAAAGAAAGTATATATATATATATATAGTGCAACATATATATATAGTGCAACATATATGAAAATTATTTTAAACAGAACAATCATACTTCAGTTAGTTGGGGTTTTTTGCTTTTTGTTTTACTGTGTATGAATTCTTTTCGTGTCATTTAACGTCGAATTGAGTCATTTTGAATAAAAGTTTAAACAATTCACTTTAGTATAAGTACAGTTTTATTTAAACACAATTGAATGTCAAAACAATTCTATTTAAAAAAGAATCCAATTCAGCTCAAGTTCGCAGTTTAAATGTCAAAAACATTTCTATTCTAAACAAGTCGATTTAACATAAGTGCATTTTTTTTGTTTGCATATCATCATCATCATCATATCGTGCTGGCAGCACGGATATCCCTGACCCTCTGTCGCCACTCCTCCCTATCGTTCATCGCCCTAGGTAGGTCTTCAGGACAACAACCTGTATCCTCACAAAGCTGCTGAATGTACGTTCGTGCTGGTCGTCCTGCTTTTGCGCGGCCGTGTGTGGGGATCCATAAGAGTACATCTCTTATGAGTTCATCTCTGCTTCTCCAGCAATGTCCTGCATGTCTGGTTCGCCTAACTTGAATAGTTTTCGTGATAGGGGGCAGGTGGCCGTACAGTTGGTGTCTTGTGGGGTGTTGCTGCCAGAACTTGTTCAGGATTGCACGCAGCATTCTTGTGTAATTGCCATCTAGTTTCTTCTCCAGCCGTTTTGTTAGCGTCCATGTAGTGCATCCATATAGCAGTATCGATGTGACCGCTGCCTGGAAGAAACTGCGTTTCATTTTATCGGTTAGGTCTGATTTCCATATAGTTGATAGCCTATTGATAGCTGTCCATGCTTTCGTTAACCTTGTTTCGATGTCCTTTTCGGTTGATTCGACGCTGCTTCCTAGGTACGTGAATTTGTCTACTAGTTTAAGAGGGGTTCCGTCTAGAGTGGAGATGTCCCCCGTTTGGTTATAGCACATATATTCCGTTTTGTGTGCATTAACATGGAGGCCTATGCTTGCTGCTGCTCGTTCCAAACTATGCAAAAGTGTTTCGGCTTGGTCAGGTGTATTTGCCAGTATCGCTATGTCATCGGCGTAGTCGGCGTCGGTAATTGTTGTTGCGGGGTATCTTCTGCTTCTTTTCTTCGTCAGTTCGAAGCCATTCTCTTTGATTTTGTCAATCGATGTTCTAAGTACGTAGTCTAGACAAATGATAAAGAGATACGGAGCCAGCGTGTCCCCTTGTAGTACTCCTGCTACAATGTCGAAGTATTCTGTGTCTCCATCTGGTGATCGTACTTTTACTTTAGTGTTTCTATAGAGAATCGTTATTGCCGCTACGGTTTCTTTAGGTATGCCGTACGCTAGTAGGATTTGTTCCATCTTTCCTCTGTGAATGGAG
This sequence comes from Sepioteuthis lessoniana, assembly GCA_963585895.1. Lineage (NCBI taxonomy): Eukaryota > Metazoa > Mollusca > Cephalopoda > Myopsida > Loliginidae > Sepioteuthis > Sepioteuthis lessoniana. The sequence goes on from OY757938.1 coordinate 41,847,124, forward strand.
TCGAAAGCCTTGGTAAAGTCGACAAATATTAATGTCGCTTGTAGGTTCTTTGCCCGTACACCTTCAAGGGTTCTGCGGATGGTTAGTATTTGTGAGTTCGTAGATCTATTTCTTCGGAAGCCATTTTGGTTTTTTCTAAGTATGTTGTCGATTTTGGGTTCTATTCGGTTTCGTAGTAGGGCATTGTAGATTTTGGCAGCTATGGATGTAAGTGTTATGCCTCGGTAGTTTTTGGCTAATCTGAGGTCCCCCTTTTTAGGGAAGGGGAGTATGCATCCCTTCGTCCATCTATCTATCGGATTTTGATTGTATACTGCGTTGCAGTGTCGGAGCAGTATGTCGTCGAATTGTCTGGTCTTCCATACTTCCGGGGGAATTTCGTCCAGCCCTGCAGCTTTCCTATTTTTAATTTTTCTGAGAACCGAGTCGAGTTCTCCTTGTGTGAACGGTCCAAGTTTAATGTCTAATTGTTTGCTAATTATTCTGGTGATTGGTTCATGCGTTATTTTTGGTGGGTTTCCAAGTAAGTTTTCGAAGTGCTGTTTCCACAGTTTTATTCTTTCTTGTTAGTTTGCTGCTTTAGGTTTTGCTTTGGCTGTGTTCTTTCTTCTGCTAACTTCGTTTATTGTTTGCCAGGCAATTCTAGATTGTCTATCTTCTACCGAGTCTCTAATCTTATCTATCTGATTTTGAATGTATTCTGTCTGTTCCTTTATATATATGCCTGCTAATTGATATTCTGCCGTTTTTAGTTTTAAGGCATTTGTGTTTGTTGGGTTTTTTCGATAGTTTTTGGAGGCTGTTTTCACTCGTGCACGTTTTTCTCTCACCGCTAAGGTTTCCCATGGGACTCTATATTTAGTTTTAATTTTTGTTGGAATGTATTTTGCTGCTGCCTCAAGGTGTGCATTGACGAAATTATTTCAAACAATTGATTTTAGCGTAATTACAGTCTAATTCCATTTGACCCAAATATAGGACCTTATCAGGTGCTATCACTCAGAACCAGAGTGGACCTGAGAGCAATGGCAATAAAGAGGTCCTCCGGATTCCGCAAACCCTAAACACTTAAACAAATCAAATCCCATAAAAAATGTCTTTGTTTCATAACGTCAGAAGGGGTAGATACGACAATTCATATTGGCGTGGATAGTATACTTGAGTTGGGTTAGGTTGGGTTTTAACGTATATCAACCAGTGTAGGTTATTTAATGCCAAATCTTCTTTGTATATATATAGGTATATATATGTGTGGTTTTCAAACACATTTTGTTGATAAAATTGTTAATGAGCCTGAGCTCATCTTTTATTTGCACACGGTTTCAAGCACTTCTATCAAACAAGAGTAATTCTATTGATTATTTGTTGGTGCACATTTTAATGGATATACATATATGATTTGTAAGTAAATAGTGTGTAGGTAATTTCATTTTTAAATGAGTCACAACTAATTTCTTGCACATGAATTTTGTCATTGTTTCTACACAGTTAAATGGTTTCAATTAACACTTATAATTCTATTCAATATTGATCATTTTCTTGCAGTAGAATAATTAGTGTTAACGAGAAATTCTTGTTACCACTTCACAGTGGTAACAAGAATTTCTCGTTAACACTAATTATTCAACTCAAAGTTACTTATTCGTTAACACACAGTTAAATATTTCCAAGTATTACTATGTATCACTCATAATTCAATTAAACGTCAGTCATTTATTTTCACACAGTAAAAAAGATCAAACGGTTTTATTTCGAGCAATTCAAAATAGTATTAGTCTTTAGTTTGCGTGCTGTTCAAATGTCAAACATTTCTATTTGCTCCATAGATTGGACCCTATCAGGTGCTACCAATCCGGCCCAGAGTGGACCTGGAAGCAATAGCAATGAAGGGGTACTGCGCATTCCACAGCGCTCCAAGACTGGAGGCTCAGATTGTTTAGTATTATATCCAGGACACTTGTTAAGGGAGCCTTACCCTTCTGCAGAGATAAAGTCGGTGTATTTAATAACTCCAGCCAACTGGGCTGAGTGTATACTTGAGATGATATAAAACTATCATGTTCATCATAACATGAGAAAATTTGTTTTCTTTCATAACCTAAGGATAACTTGAGTTGTCGACTCATAATGGCACTATTTACCAACCCCTCCACTCGGGCAGGATATGACACAATGTCAATTTTTAAGCGGAGTTTAACAGGTTTCAATTCAGAGTTTTCCTTCTCCTAGACTAGTTGCCTAACCAAGGCTGAAGAACCTAGTCTGTCCTACTATTTACCCATAGTTGGAGGGAGAATAATTGGATTCATACCTTTCCCAAGGGTATTAGTGCTATGTGAAATACAATCAGTCTCGTCCAGGAATTGAACTCGAGTCGCCGTGTTCATTTCCTACGACGATAACGACTACACCACGGGCACTTCCTACTCATAATGGCGGAGGTCTTTGTAGCTGGGGATGAGAGAAACCACGCACAAATAGAAAATCATTAAAAATAAGCTTACTTGGCTGAAGCTGGAGCTATAGAATACGCCAACAGCATCTTTGCAAAAGAGTAGGACATCCCACCACCCCTACGAATGTCTTGGATATGACATTAAACCTTTTGATGCTGACTCTTCAGTCCTGGAACTTTTGGGAATAAGTAGTATCCTTTCACTGTCATTACACCCAGTCCACTTTGATTCGAAACGGTGAAACCTGTTTGGGTCCCATCTATGGGTCAAATAAAACAGTTTAACCATTGTTTGTGCATTATATACATATATATGTGTGTGTGTGTGTGTGTATGATTATACGTGTTCGAATATATATATATATATATATATAAGTGTGTGTATAAATGTGTGTGTGTTTATATATATGTATGTTTATATATATGTGTATTTATATATATATATATATATATGGGGGTACATTTATGTTTATGTGCGTGTGTATATACGTTTGTATACGTATATACATATATATATATGTGTGTGTGTGTGTGTGTGTGTAAATATATCCATCTATGTGTACATATATATGTGTGTATATGTATATTTATGTATATATATATATATATATATACATATATATATATATATATATATATATATATGTGTGTGTGTGTGTGTGTGTGTGTGTGTGTGTGTGTGTGTGTGTGTGTGTGTGTGTGTGTTTGTGTCTGTGTGTGTATCTGTGTACGTGTGTGCATATGTTTTTGAAATAGAACTATTTAACCATTTAACTGTATGTAAGCAAATGACTATTTTTTAAATTGAATTGTTAGCGATGCTTAGCAATACTTGTATCAATTTAACTGTGTGCAAATAAAATTATGAATGTAAGATAGCAGTACTTGAAATCCTTTAACTCTGTGCGAAAAAATTACCTTGACTCGTTTAAAATGCTACCTACAAACAACTCAATTTCACACCATGTTCAATATCTCTGTGTATTGAAAGGAATTGACATAAAAATACTTATGTGGGTTGAAATGCCATTGAATCCCAACTAAATAACAAACCAACCATTGAAACTATTTAAGAGGCGACAGTCAAATAAATAGAAATTATACTTACTATTTTTTAGATCAATTTGAATTTCGTTTTTATTTTCTTTTTAAATAATATTTATATGAGAATTTAATGCAATTTACCCATTAAATACGATAAAATGGAAAAAAAATGGAATTCATCAAAAGTGAAAACATAAAAGAGAGAATTTACCAAAAATAAAAAAGGAATTAAGAATATTTTTAGCAGCATGTCAACTTGCCTAAGGTGATTTTATTCCTATAGGTTTGGGAATCGTATTCATTGTACATTCAAATATTTTAAATATTTTTTTAGTTGTTTCTTAAGTGCTTTTGATTTTTTGTTGCTAGTTTGTTAGCTTTTGATTTGTTTGTTTTTTGTTGGATGGGGCTGCACTCGGTCTTATCGATTGCCAACATTTTTGACGCTGATCTATTTGACCCATCGACGGAACGTTAATAAATACTTGCATTCGAGGTATGAGTGGAACAAGGAGTAATGGCAATGAAGGATGATGCCATAGTATCCACGCTACCTTGATCTTCAGAAATGGAGCCGCACTATCATCCACAGTTTAGCGTGATATCCAGGATACTCCTTTGGTTGGGGTCTTTCGCCTCTGCAGGGCAAAGAGGAAGTTATTAAAAAGGAAAGGTGTCCTCCGACATTTGTATTAATTTACATATACCACTTAATTCTGTAAGCATATTAATTAAAACGGATTGATAATTTGCAGCCTATCAGCTATCATGCAGATTAGGTTGGATTAACTATTTGCTTTAATGGCATATCAACCTTTGATGGTTATTTGAAGCCAAATCCTGTTTATACATTTTTATAAAGTTCTGGACTAATTTTCGTCGGCACTTTTATCATATTTACCAACCCCTCCGCTCGGGCGGGATATGACACAAGGTCAATTTTTAAGCGGAGTTTAACAGGTTTGAATTTAGAGTTTTCCTTCTCCTAGACTAGTTGCCTCACTAAGGCTGAAGAACCTAATCTGTCCTACTATTTATCCATAGCTGGGGGGAGAATAATTGGATTCATACCTTTCCCAAGGGTATTAGTGCTATGTGAAATGCAATCAGTTTCGACCAGGATTTGAACTCGTATCGTCGTGTCCAATTCCTACGACGATAACCATTACACCACGGGCACTTTTATGATGTTCAGTGAGAGGGGTAAATTTCGTTGATACTTAAAAATCTCTTCACACTTGTACAATGGTTAATACTGAGTCTGAAGTCCAAAACAATACTTACTAGAAATGTTACATTTCACATCGTTTGTGCATATGTCTGTTTCTACTTTCACACATCAGAGCTACGACTGACCCGTTAACATAGCCACTATTTCAAGTCATACGAACTCCAGTAGCACAATCCATTTCAACGCTTGTATCTTGGCAAGAGATCCGTGTTCGAATCACACGGGTTGCTATCGGCACATTCTTCGACATAACATACATAAACGTATCATTTCTAATTGAATAATTTGTTAGTAAAATTATTTATGAAACCATCCTTTAATTGTTTCTCCACAATTAAGTGGTTTCAAGTATTGCTACCTAAAACCAATAGTTCACTTCGCACACAGTCAAATGACTTCAAGTATTGCTATTTATTGTTTGCACATAGTTAAATGGTTTCATGTATTGCACTCTAAATCCAATAGTTCCATTTGCACCCAATTAAAAGGTTTTAAGTATTGCTCTCTAAATCCAATAGTTCTATTTGCATACAACTAAACGGTTTCAAGTATTACTCTCTAAATCCAATAGTTCTATTTGAAAACAATTAAATGGTTTCAAGTATTGCTCTCCAAATCCAATAGTTCTATTTGCACACAATTAAACGCTTTCAAGTTTTGCTATTTGTTCTTTGCACAAAGTTATATAGATTCAAATATTGCTATCAAATGCTAATGTTTTAATTAACTATTATTTGTTTTCACATTTGTTAAATGGTTTCCAGTATCATAAATGACTTAACAGTTCTCTTCAACCGGCACGCTCCCGGCGAGCGCCCCGGGGCCTGTTCTGGACTTCGGTCCGGAGCGTGGCCCTGGAAAAGGAACAATGGCAGACTTGGGGCCTTTAATTAGGCACCTAGTTTCGACTAGGCTACCTTCGGGTGGGCGAGCTGCATTTTTGTCTTCTTTGTCCCCCATGCACGGCACTAGACCAAGCGTCTAGTTTAAGCCGTTAACTGGCATACGTGCCCGGACCCACATTTGGGTTCGTGAAACTGCTTGCCTCATCAGGCTCACATTGCACTAAGTGAGCCGATGAGCAGCACAGACAAGCAGGGTTCGAGTCTCGGCTCCTTCCCGACCTTTCCCTCCCCTTTATCCCCACTTTAATTGGCCTTCGGGCTTTTGACCTTGTGTCAAGTCGTGTCTGGTGGGAGGCAGCGATAAATACATAACAGTTCTCTTCAACCAATAGATGTGACTCTAACAGGTGCAACTCCGAATGATATTGGATCAGTGTGTAATGGCAATAAAGATGTACTGGTTGGAGGGGGTGTCTTACTTTTTGCTGAGAAGGCTGTGCACATTCTAAATTGTGGAAATCCCGCTTTTCCACTTCAGACTTGTAATATCCTGTTCCTTTGACCCTGGAAACAACGACCCTTTTTTGTGCGTGTGCTTTTTAAACCCCTGTATTAGTCGCTTAATAAACGAAAGTATAAACATACCCTGATATGCACTGGGAAGCCCAAAAATTCATGTGACTTACTTTATTATGACGGTCTGGAACGTAAGCAACAATATCTCCCAGGCATGCGCATATAAAATTAACTCTCCATTGTAAATATTTTCCAGCGGCGGAAATCATAATTACAAATATTTAAATCGACGTTGCATACATTATCGCCCATAAAAACGTACACTGAACTCAATTAAAGACTTCTGGCCTGTCGGCTGTGGCTGTAGAATACACTGACTACATCTCTACAGAAGGTTTAGATCCCCCTTACACTAAGTATTCTGGATATGACACTAAACTGCATTTACGTAGTCGGCTGGGGCTGAAGAATACATCTACTGCGTCTCTGCAGAGATGTAAGAACCCCAACCAAAACGAATGTCCTGGATATAACACAAAACAATATGATGGTGAGGTTCCAGTAATGCTGGAACTTTGTGGAATGTGGAGTACTCCTTCATTGCCACTGCTCCCAGGTCTACTCTTTTCCGGTTATTTCTTAAGCTGGGGCAGTAGAATACACTGACTGCTTCTCTGCAGAGGAGGTGAGACCCCCTCTCCAACGAGGGTCCTGTGATTTTGTCGGATTGGGCTGTAGAATACACCGACTGCTTCTCTGCAGAGATGTAAATTCTCACCAACGAGTGTCCCGCATATGACACTAAACAATCAAATGGAGAGGTTCCAGTAATGCTGGAGCTTTGGGGAATGCAGAGAACCCCTTCATTGCCATCGCTCCCTGGTCCACACTGGACCGGAGCAGTAGCACCAGATAGGGTCCAATCTCCGGGTGAAATAGAATTAAAATGCGAACTTATGGTAAACTAAATGCTTAAAATAGAACTGTTTTTATATTTAAACTGTCTAAGGCTCAGCTGAATTGTTTAAAATAGAACCTTGAAACTCTACAAACACTAAGCTAAATTGTGTGAAATAGAATTGTTTTGATATTTAAATATGTGTAGACCAAAACTATACTTATACTAAACTGAATTGTTTGTAATAGAACTGTTTGACTAAACTGAATTGCTTGAAATGTAAATGTTTTTGAAAATTAAACTGCGTACTTAGGCTAAATTAAACTGAAATTGAACAATAAATTTGTATAAAAATGGATTTGGCATTAAATAACCTACAATGATTGATATGCCATAAAACTATAACAAACAAACTGAACTGAATCTGGTGGTAAGGCTTTATTTCTGGAAGTCTGAGGAATGTGGAGTTCCTTTCATTGTCGACTACACTGATCCGGTTGTTAGTAACATTTTGGGTGCCATCAAATGCGGCAAATAAAAGGATTCAATAATTTACCAGGGATTGTTATTATTGTAAGGTATTTGCAACTATACAGCTGTGTGCAAATTATTTATATTACAAAGAGTTGCTTGATAATAAAATCAGTTATGTTAAATAGTTTAATTTGAAACCATTTCACAACATGCAAACAAATGAGCTCTAACTAGACGTGTAAAAATAAAGCTGCCAACAAATTACTTAAAAATAATATATATATTTATATATATATGTGTGTGTGTGTGAGAGAGAGAGAGAGAGAGAGAGAGAGAGAGAGAGAGAGATTGGCATTGTTAGAAATACGCCAGTACAAATAATTAAAGGGCGTGCCGTCAGTTATGTATTTTAGCAGGGTTATTGGCGGGTTTCGGGTCTTTCAACGTACTACCCCGCTTGCCAGCTCGACCCCACTCTGAATGATCATTTCCCGGTGTGGCACCCACAAATCACAACGCCAACAGCTAAATTTGCTTGTAGAGATTTGCCAACGTAGACTTTGGTTTCTACGCACTGGGATGACTGTAGCCGACCACTTTGAAGAGTGGTTGCTTTAAACACACAAGGTTTAATATAGGCTTAATTACCAACCAATCAATCAACTGCTTAACACTCCCCCAGTCGGTTGAGCTTAGAATACCCTGATTGTATCCCTGTAGAAGGGTAATACCCACTCCCAATCGAAATCAAATTGGTAGCACCAAGTTCGATTCCCATTTACTAATCAAATAGATCTGTTTAAAAATCATTCATAATCGACATGAAAACTTAATGCTAAATAACTCTAAATAACGTATATGTGTATTAAAATAGTTTTTTAATAATTATTCTTAGTTATTTATAACATATAACTGTGTGCAAAAAATTGAATATAATCAAAAAGAAATAATTGCTCGAAAAAACCGGTCCATTGGCCAATGAGTTGAGTATTAACCGAATGGCCCGAGAGACCAGGGTTCAATCCCCGGTTGATCTGGTTTGGGTTTTATGGCATGTCAACCTTTGTAGGTTATTTAATACCAAATCCATTTTTATAAAAATAAAGAGTTCTATTTTAAGCAACCCAGTTTAGCATAAGTACACAGTTTAATTATCAAAAACATTTCTATTTCAAGCTATTCAATATAGTCAGTTCTAATTCAAAAAATGCCGTTTAGTGTAAGTATAGTTTTTGTCCACACACAGTTAAATGTCAACAATTCTATTTGAAGTAATTCAGTTAAGCATATAAAAATAGTTCCATTTCAAACAAGTCAGTTTAGCATAAGTATGCAGTTTAAATGTCAAAACAGTCCCATCTCAAATAATTCAGTTTACTTCAATTTGACCGAGGATAAGACCCCATCAGATGCTACCACTCCAGACCAGAGTGGACCTGAGAGCAATGACAATAAAGGGGTACACTTCATTACCCAAAACCTCTGCATTACTGGATCCTCAACATCAGATTGTTTAGTGTCATATCCTAGACACTCGTTGAGGTGTCTTACCCCTCAGCAGAGATGCAATCGGTGTATTCTACAGCCCCACCCAATTGGACAATACACTGAGTTAAATGGTAAAACGGTTTTATTTCAGATAATCCAGTTTAGCATAAGTACGCAGTTTAAATGTAAAAACAGTTCAATGTAAACAATTCAGTTTTGCATCACTACGTAATTTAAATACAAAAACTCTCGAAACCACGATTCCGTTCTATTTTTCCTATTAGGTGCTACAACTCCGGGAAAGAGTGGATCCGGAAAAGATAGCAATGAAGGGGTACACCGCATTCCCCAAAGCTTCAGCATTAGTGGAAACTCACAATCAGATTGTTTAGTGTCATATCAGGACACTCGTTGAGGTGTCTTGCCTTCTGCAGAGATGCTGTCGGTTCATTCTACAGCCCAATCCGAAAGCGCAAAATCCCAGGTTGAGTCATAAGTAAAGTTAATTTGATGACTATAGTCGAGGGCAACCTGAAAGCTCCCTTTTCATAAGCTACTACACTGAGGTGTAAGGGAGAGTGCAACTTCTATCCCTGGATTACTCCACTTTATCCGTGATTCATACCTTATAATGCTGCATGTTAAGCAAGGATGTATCGAATACCATTTTTTGAGTCTTTGGTATGACTCAACCTGAGATTGAACCCCGGTCTAGTGAACAATCTACCCACTAGGCTAAAGACTGAAAAATGGTACATACAGTTGTATGCAAATTATTTGTATCTGATAGGAATAAATGATATCATATAACTACTTGCAACAAACTCTTGGGAAAAAACTACGAAAGAAAGTAAAAATAAACGTAAAATTTTCAGTTTCAAAAGCAAACCAAAAATAATGGGTATGGAGAATTGTGAACTATATCAATGGTCTGAGTTAATATGATCCATCAGGATCTCAGTGGATTCTTCATGGATTCATTAATCGACTTTTACTTTTCAGAAGAATTTCTTTTTGTGTTTTTATTTATAGGCGATATATATATTTATTGATTATAACTGTACGGGGCCTTCACCTTGCCTAATGCAGAGGAGACTCCACCTTTAATCTGCTGAATATTTCTCTGTGGAAATTTCTGGGGAAAACGCAGAATAATTCGCTATCCGCCCACGTTATGTTTTTAAGATCCGTATAATGAATCAACCGCTAACCGGAGTCGCCGCCAGTTTATCAAATCGACAAATGTCATAGCATTATTAAGTAAGAATGAATATGTGCCCTAAAACAAAACTACACAGATATGCAACAATAATTGGTTTCAGTGTATATACAAGAAAAAAACCTTTTATAGTTTTTACAATCAACACTCTTACATGAGGGCAAATTCTATCTGAGACCGTCAGGTATTAACTTATATAATTAATCCTCTACACAGATAATTGGGTACAAAGTAATATTTTCGGCAGTAATGTTTGTTTTTCTTCAGAGCGTCGCATTTGGATGGCTCCCTCACTTTCTCTCCTCAGGGCTGTGTGGTACAAGTTCAATAAAACTCTGAGCTCGGGGAAAAGGGGTTTCGTGTTAATTTTCTGCCTACTGCTAACTCGACTTTAATCATGTCCCATTTTACGGGTCTCATTAGCGCTGTTCTGAATTCATCACTCTTCGTCTGACGATGATCCGACTCCTATCTAATCTAATTCCGTTGTTCTTTTGATTTAATTAATACATATTCATAACGAGGTCAGAGTCGGTGTTGGGGGTGACTTCAAAGGCCATCAGCTTCCTCTTGAATTCTCTATTGAATTACGGGACTTAATTCAGCTAGAAAAGTTCGCTTTGATCGGGACGGTTAAATTTAAAATGTCAACACTTTGTTTTATAATTTCCGCTTTTCATCAAAGTATCATAAATCCTTTTTAATAACAATGACCTTGAGATGTCAACATTCCGAAATTCTCTTTGGACGCTGAATAATTCACCAGGTTGACTCTTCCTTTTGATCGACATATTGGACATTTTTTCATTGCACACAATTCATAACAGAAATTTCGCGATAAAATAAACAATACGATTCTTTTTAAACGTCTCGTCTAAAAGCTATTACACTATTACACATTTGCAATTCCTTTTTCCACCTCTCGGTATTAAACCTCTTCTGACGGTACCTGAACTCTACTGGGTTATATATACATATATTTTGGTAAATACATATATATATATATATATATATATATATATATATATTAAACTAGAGAATCAGGCTTTCATATAAACACTTAAAATACGAATAAAAAAACGAAACTAAAGGGCCCATTCGACCGGTGTTTTTTTCAACAGCAACAACCAGTAAGATTAGAGTAAAGCAATCTAAAAAGAATTGGTGATAAATTATTTCTTATTCTTATTTTAGTCGCTTTTATTAAAGTATGATTTTGCCCAGTCGGCTGGGGTAGTAGTATATACCGACTGCATCTCCGTTGAGGGGTACGACTACCAGACGAATGTCCTAAGGTGAGGCTTCAGTAGTGCTAGAGGTTTAGGGAATGCGGAGAACCCCTTCATTATCATTGCTCCCAGGTCAAATCAGGTTCTGAGTGATAGTACCGGATAGAGTCCAATTTATGGGTCAAATAGAAATGTTTGACATTTATCTCTGCAGAAGGGTAAGGCTCCCTTAACAAGTGTCCTGGATATAATACTAAACAATCTGAGCCTCTAGTCTTGGAGCTTTGTGGGATGCGCAGTACCCCTTCATTGCTATTGCTTCCAGGTCCACTCTGGGCCGGATTGGTAGCACCTGATAGGGTCCAATCTATGGAGCAAATAGAAATGTTTGACATTTGAACAGCATACAAACTAAAGACTAATACTATTTTGAATTGCTCGAAATAAAACCGTTTGATCTTTTTTACTATGTGAAAATAAATGACTGACGTTTAATTGAATTATGAGTGATACATAGTAATACTTGGAAATATTTAACTGTGTGTTAACGAATAAGTAACTTTGAGTTGAATAATTAGTGTTAACGAGAAATTCTTGTTACCACTGTGAAGTGGTAACAAGAATTTCTCGTTAACACTAATTATTCTACTGCAAGAAAATGATCAATATTGAATAGAATTATAAGTGTTAATTGAAACCATTTAACTGTGTAGAAACAATGACAAAATTCATGTGCAAGAAATTAGTTGTGACTCATTTAAAAATGAAATTACCTACACACTATTTACTTACAAATCATATATGTATATCCATTTAAATGTGCACCAACAAATAATCAATAGAATTACTCTTGTTTGATAGAAGTGCTTGAAACCGTGTGCAAATAAAAGATGAGCTCAGGTTCATTAACAATGTTATCAACAAAATGTGTTTGAAAACCACACATATATATACATATATATATACAAAGAAGATTTGGCATTAAATAACCTACACTGGTTGATATACGTTAAAACCCAACCTAACCCAACTCAAGTATACTATCTACGCCAATATGAATTGTCGTATCTACCCCTTCTGACGTTATGAAACAAAGACATTTTTTATGGGAATTGATTTGTTTAAGTGTTTAGGGTTTGCGGAATCCGGAGGACCTCTTTATTGCCATTGCTCCCAGGTCCACTCCGGTTCTGAGTGATAGCACCTCATAGGGTCCTATATTTGGGTCAAATGGAATTAAACTGTAATTACGCTAAGATCAATTGTTTAAAATGAACTGTTTTTCTATTTAACTGTGAGTAAACAAAAAAAAATGTGCACTTATGTTAAATCGACTTGTTTAGAATAGAAATGTTTTTGACATTTAAACTGGGAACTTATGCTGAATTGAATTCTTTTTTAAGTAGAATTGTTTTGACATCCAATTGTGTGTAAATAAAACAGAACTTATACTAAACTGAATTGTTTAAACTTTAATTCAAAATGATTCAATTCGACGTTAAATGACCCGAAAAGAATTCATACACAGTAAAACAAAAAACAAAACACTCAACTAACTGAAGTATGATTGTTCTGTTTAAAATAATTTTCATATGTTGCACTATATATATATATGTATATGTTGCACAATATATATATATATATATATATATATATATATATACACTTTCTTTAAAGAAAAAAACAAAGACCGGTTATTTTAGGATTATAGATTTATTTCCATCCTGTTTTGCGTTTCTGGTGTGAACCAAAAAACACGAAGAAATATATAACAGAACTTAATCAGATCTAATGGATAGATAAAACAGAATAGACACGGGGGCGGAGGGGGATGGAGAGAGTTGGAGAGTTACCTCCTCGTTTTATTGAATTTCCGTTTTTTTATTTACCTATTAATTTTATTTTCAAAATTCTCCCGTCAGTTATAATTACGGTAATTTAACTTTTTTATTATTTTATTTTATTTTATTTTATTTCTTTTCTTAAGTTCGATAAATAACTTTTATGTGCTATGTCAATATAATGAATTTTTGTAAGGGAAATATTAATGTTTATATTAATTTCGATACTATTTACTTAGCCACCTATTTTTCCATGTGTGTATATTGGATGCGTTTTTTTTCCTTGTTTCACAATTTATTTCTATGTTTTTAAAATTTAGGAAAATAAAAAACAAAAGTAAAGCTAGCTTTATACAATTCGACAACATTGACTTTTATCTGTCTATATCTAAAAAAATCCTAATAGATAGTGTCAACTACGCAAGAGAATATATAGATATAACTTAGGAACAATATGATATAATATTAGCGTGTAGAAAAACTCTGAGAAAATAATGGAACCACATGGATAAAAAGTGGACCTGTGAATTTTGATGTCCCTATGGGGGGGATACGATTCCTCACAAATAGCAGACCTTGTGGGTCTATATATATTGCATATACTAAATAGAATTATCAGTTCAGAACAAATAGGTCTGTAACGAGATGATGGTATAATATATATCCCGAATAGTAACAGCCCAAATAGCTCTAGTATACAAAATAAAAAAATGTTCAGCTCTTGAATGATTTTCTTGTCCTGAAGGAATTACTCCCAACTCTGGTTTAACTGGACCGAATAATACTATATATATATATATGTGTGTGTGTGTGTGTGTGTGTTTAAGGGGTTTCACTATGGTTGAAATAAAACAGCGGCCTCTCATATCATCTTTTTTGGTTTTATTCTCTTTTAATTTTGAGATTATTGACGGAAAATAGTTAACATTTTTTATTTATTTGACCAAATATAACAAAATTATGTCTTAGACGATCGAGCATATATTTTGTGTGAAGACGTATTACGAAACTAAGACGGGGACGGAGCCTGGCCGACTGACTCTTGAACCCTGATGACATTTTTGGCTGTTTGGATTGTTGTCGGAAGCTAATATGGCGAGGAACCCGTTTCCTTTCGATCTTCGCAAGTGCTATGAGCTTCAAATTTCTTGACCAACTTGAAAATCTGACACCTGTTTGGAAATGTGAGGAAATTACACTATTCTGACAATATTTTGATTGAACAATCTTGAAAAACATTTTCGTAAAATGTTTTCACGCAAACGATCTGCTCCGTAGTCTGCGGCTTGATCTTGCAATATTTAGTGGAATATATCAAGGGAGGGTGTCCTCGAGGTGTAACGGTTCAAACGCAGAAGAGTAGAATCGTAGTAAGCGAGTTCGAACTCCAGTCGCGCTATTACGTTCACTTTTAGACAAATGCCCCTGGGAAAGGTATGAACCCCCTTATTCCCCTAGCTATGACTTAAATAGTACAGCTACTATTCTTTAAGTAGGATGGCTTTGACATTAAATAACCTACGAAGGTTTGTATACCATTAAAATCAAAGAAACTAAAGAAAAATATATCAAAATATTAACTATTTCCCTGCAAAAATCTAAAACAAAAAGAGATAAAAATTAACTGATAAGATCTGAAAAACCACTGCTTTGTTTCAATAAATGTAAAATATATATGTGGATGACAATATATACGCTCTCCCATGGGGGTTGAGCGCTCTGGCGAAGGAATTATCGGTCGCCGCTTGCAAAGCTCTTCGAAAGAATTGACACTCTGGCAACCGATAGGGTATAAAAATGTAAACAAACGGACGCTGCTGCTGTTGCTACATAAATACCTTAAAAATTCCCTTAGCCAACGAGGTCCGCTTGTTGACCGAGTGGTCTGAGAATTAGTCTAACATAAAGTTGGATGGGTTTCGATCCCGGCTTCGAGCGTCTTGCGTGTCTAGCCACACTGAAGAGATCTGATAGAACGAAACAGTCTGTCTGTGGATGACAATATATATATATATATATATATATATATATATATATATATATATAAGATATTATTCAATCCAGTGAATAGAGAATAATTCCAATCAGGACCAATAAAATATTAAAAAGTAGAATATTAGATTTAAGTAATCCTCGTAATGAGCTCAATGTAATTTTAGTAAGATGGCTTTGACATTAAATAACCTACGAAGGTTTGTATACCATTAAAAATAAAGAAACTAAAGAAAAATATATCAAAATATTAACTATTTCCCTGCAAAAATCTAAAACAAAAAGAGAATAAAATCAACAGATAAGATCTGAAAAACCACTGCTTTGTTTCAATAAATGTGAAATATATATATATATATATATATATATATATATAAGATATTATTCAATTCAGTAAATAGAGAATAGGGAATAATTCCAATCAGGACCAATAAAACATTAAAAAGTAGAATATTAGATTTAAGTAATCCTGGTAATGAGCTCAATGTAAATAATATCCTCAGAGCAAATAATTTCCTCTTCAAAGAAAAAAACCATATCAATAGGACACGTTAAATTCGACGAGCTCTTTGAAGGTAATTGAGAATCAGGCATACATTTCTTATAAAAGTGAATGCTAAAAGACTCAGTCAGAATTTAAAATCGTCCCACCGATTCCATTTTCTATGCTAATAACCATTACACGAGTCGAACAAGCATATTTTAACTTAAGAAAGACGTGGAAAAAATTATTGCCGTGGCCAAATTATTCTACTCAGCTGCTGTAATTGAATAAGTAAGGTCAATTTTGATTCGAGCTAACAATATTCTGTTACATTTAGGTCTGTTCGGCGAACGATTATATCTCCCAAGAGAAAAAAAATAAAAAAGAAGAATAGAAAAAAAATCATTTTCGTAAAATGGTCGGACGAACAAGGCCGCAATTTAGGCAACAAATTGACTAACAGATCGAACTAAGGAAATAGAGAAGCAAGAAGCGAACGAGCCAGTCATCTACCAAGCACCCATTAAGCATTTAGACAGACTTCATTAAATCTGGTAAGAAACAAAATGAGTCAATCAGATATCCTTCCGCCATTTTAAACGTGACTAATACGATTTATGCGTTTTAAGTTCGAGTCTAATCAATTTTTGTGAGATTTGCGCCTCAAGTCGGACGGGACAGGACAGGACGGGACGTAAGGTTTTACTGCGATACATCTGTCGTAAGGTAGCGCTGGTCACGTGATCAATTTTCAAGTACCACCCCGACTCCTAACTCTCGGCCCAACAGCCAAAATCCTATGGTAACATCATAAAACGATTCTCGAAAGTCGCAACGATGATTCACGCATCAAAATAAATTGAATTAAGCCACTTTAAAAAAATCTAAAAGGCTGAGAAAACATCTAAAAGATAAATGAAAAGAAATTTCAAAAAGGAAAAAAAACAAAACAAAAAAAAAAAACAGACATAATATCCTCGTTTCTATTTTGGTATCTAAAAATTGTGTTATATACTCATTTGCCGTATCATAACGACTCAATAATAGTAAAGACAGACGCACACAGAAAGACGCATGAAGAAAGGAAGCAGGAAGACTTCTTTACAATTATATTTACCTCTCTCTTTATAGCAAGGGTTCGAAATGGGTTGTTCAAGGTTTGCATGTGAGAGGGTGCTGGAGACCGAACATAAACTTCATATTTTGACCCCCACTGTTATGACCGTCACGTTGTGTCTTTCTTGTTCTCTTAGATGCTCAACCGGAGGCCTAGTGCTCACTCTGCTGGATGCTGGCTTTCTTTATGGCATCTTATCAGCATCTTCTCTGGACCCCTAACTCCATCGGGGGTTTCCGAGGACCCCCTCGGTCGGGTGTGGCCTTCCCTACCACATCTGGTCTCAAACTCTCTGGAAGTCTGCTGGCAACTGCTTTGGCACCCAACTCAACTGAGTTAAATAATAATTCAACGCCCACACGATCGCCCACTGGATCTTTGAAATCGAATGTTTAATCGTCATCAAGCGGAAATAACTGTCATGCAGTTCACAGGTCACTCTCTTCCGGTGCATCATTGTAGTGGCACCGTGGGACCTTTACCTTGTCCCATATTATAAGCCTTAATCCGCCCACGCGATCTCTTTTGATTACTGGCCATTGGAATGTGTCACTTCCTTCCGGTGGATCACCTTGGAATAGCATTTTTGGGTCGGGGCGAGGGTCAAAATATAACAATTGGTCGCATTGATTGATTCTACGAGTGAGTCAAAATACTCGGCTCAAAAAAGCAATTTCCAACTAAGATACAAACGTTAATAAAAATAAAAATAAAAATCGTTTCTTAGAGCTTTTAAGCCATTCAATCACCCGAAAATTGTTAATTTAAAAATCAGGGTGACATTTTTATGCAAATTTATTTGTAGAATATACGTGTGTCAAAAAAAATATAATCGTGTCAGTACTACTGCATGATTGCACCGTTTGGACTCTAAAGAAATGCCTCAAGGAAAGGTTAGGTGGGAACTACACAAGAATATTGTGTGTTATTTGAACAAATTCTGAAAGCAGCACAGTACAAAACAGAAGCTGTATGGATACTTACCTCCCATCTCACAAATCATTCAAGATGAGTAATTGCTTTGTCGGCTGGGGCTGTGGAATACACCGACAGCTTATCTGCAGAGGCTGTAGACTCTTCCAACGAGTAGCCTGATATATGATACTAAAGAATCTGATGGTGTGGTTCATATAATCGTGGAGCTTTGGGGAATGCGGAGTACCCCTTCATAACCATCGTTCCCAGGTCAACTCTGGCCTGGAGTGGTAGTAATTTACTAAGCATTTTGCTTAGATGTGGCACAAGGTCATATGAATGGGAGACCTAATGAAACTCGGACTATCCTGTGCCAGTCGAGCTTGCTAACCGTTACACAATCCACTGCACCTCTATGATCCGGAGTGGGAGCACCTGATAGAGCCTATCTATGGGTAAAATAGAACCAAACAGTGCACTGATGCTAAACTGAATTGTTTGAAATAGAACTGTTTAGACATTTAACTGTGCATAAACAAAAACTATAGTTATACTAAACTGAATTGTTTGAATTAGAACTATTTGACTAAACTGAATAGCTTGATATAGAAATGTTTTTGACGATTAAACTGAGTACTTATGCTAAACTGAATTATTTGAAATAGAATTTTTCCTTTGTATAAAAATGGATTTGGCATTTAATAACCTACCAAGGTTGATATCCCATAAACCCCAAAAAACAAGACGAACAAGACATGCTGGATATTGCTTAAGAAGTGAGAAAGAACTCATAAGCAGCGTTCTCTTGTAGACTCTTACACATGGATACAAAAGTGTTAATTGATCTGAAAAAAACTAAAGTATCAAAAACAGTTCTCTTTCAAGCAATTCAGTTTAGCATAAATACACAGTTTAGTTCTATTTGATCCATAGATGGGACTCTATCAGGTGCTACCTCTCCAAGTCAGAGTGGACCTAAGAGCAATGACAATAAAGGGGAATTCCGCATTCCGCAAAGCTCCAGCATTTCTGGTTTGGTTTGGTTTGGTTTGGTTTGGTGGGTTTTATGGCATACCAACCTTTGTAGCTTATTTAACGCCAAATCCATTTTTATGTAAATAATCTGTTCTATTTAAAACAATTCAGTTTAGCATAAGTGAACAGTTTAATTGTCAAAAACATTTATTTCAAACTATTCAAGAAGTTATATGTAAGAATTCAGTTAAGTGTAAATACAATTCTAATGTCGAAAAACGGTTATATTTCAAATAATTCAGTTAAGCATAAGCACACAGTTTAAATGTAAGTACGGTTTAATTGTGAAAAACATTTCTATTTCAAGCTATTCATTTTACTCAAACAATTCAGTTTAGCATAAGAATGCTGTTAGCTCTATTTAACCCATAGATAGGGCCCTATCAGGTGCTACCACTCCGGGCCAGAGTAGACCTGGGAGCGATGGCAATAAAGGGGTACTCCGCATTCCCCAAAGCTCTAGCATTGCTGGAACCTCTCTATCAGATAGTTTAGTGTCATAAACAGGACAGTTGTTGCAGGGGGGGGGGTCTTAACCCTCTACAGAGAAGCAGTCGGTATATTCTACAGCCCAAGCTGACTGAGCAAAGCATTTCTGGAGCCTCACCATCAGATTGTTTAGTGTCATATGCAGGACACTGGTTGGGATGGTCTAACCCCTCTGCAGAGATGCAATCGGTATATTCTACAGCCCCAGCTGTTTGGGCTCTCGTATTTTGAGTAATTATCGATGATAAAATATTAAAGTAAAACTGAAATTACTTTCGTTGGTATCGATTAACCTTAATGTAACATGAGACGCAGAAAAAGACTGGTAAAGAACCCCTCTCCAAAGAACCTTGCAATCTGAAGCGGCTATCCGTCGCACACTCCATTGACTAAAGGCACACAGTTATTTGTTCTCGCAGCTACAGAAATAGTCCGTTGAATACGAGGTATAATTCGTTCTAGAGCGACCGCGATACATTAAAATATAATACACATAATTTCTTAATATAATTATTTGACCTACTGATGTGACCCTTACCGATACTACATCTTAGTTTCAGATTGGACATAGACGTAATAGCAATGAATTATACATTCTTCAGATCTCCAGAATTGAAACATTTACTAATTGTACGCAAATTTAAAGAGTATTCATAAAAAAGTAGATACAATAAATGTTTCATAGCCAGATGTGAGTACGTGAAATGTAAATCTACATACAGATATGTAGAACATATGAAAACGTTCATTATGCAGAGCACGTTCTTTCCAGAGAACACCCCGGGGCCTGTTCTGAACTTCGGTCCGGAGCGTGGCTCTGTAAAAGGAACAATGGCGGACTTGGGGCCTTTAGGCACCTAGTTTCGACTAGGCTACCCTCGGGTGGGCGAGCTGCACTTTTGTCTCCTTTGTAACCCATGTATGGCACTAGACCTCGCATCTAGTTTAAGCCGTAAATTGGCATACGTGCCTGGACCCACATTTGGGTTCTTGAAACTGCTTGCCTCATCAGGCTCACATTGCACTAAGTGAGCCTATCAGCAGCATAGACCAGCAGGGTTCGAGTCTCGGCTTGTTCCTGACCTCCCCTCCCCTTATCCCCACTTTAATCGGCCTTCGGGCTTCTGACCTTGTGTCAAGTCGTGTCTGGTGGGAGGCAGCGACAAATATCACCCCGGGGCCTGTTCTGGACTTCGGTCCGGAGCGTGGCTCTGTAAAAGGAACAATGGCGGACTTGGGGCCTTTAGGCACCTAGTTTCGACAAGGCTACCCTCGGGTGGGTGAGCTGCAATTTTGTTTACTTTGTAACCCACGTATGGCACTAGACCTCGCGTCTAGTTTAAGCCGTAAACTGGCATACGTGCCCGGACCCACATTTGGGTTCTTGAAACTGCTTGCCTCATCAGGCTCACATTACACCGAGTGAGCCGATCAGCAGCATAGACCAGCAGGGTTCGTTCCTGACCTCCCCCCCCTTAATCCCTACTTTAATCGGCCTTCGGGCTTTTGACCTTGTGTCAAGCCGTGTCTGGTGGGAGGCATTGGCAAATAGCGAAAACGTTCATTATGCATATACGTGTATATAGGAATCCGAAAACACTCGAAACACTGGAGGACTTTTATTTACCTTTTTGAGTTTAAGGTTTTTCAACATGAGGGGAGAGAGATATAATTTATTTCTATGCTGACTTTTCCATCTGAACCCCACCACGTGCGGCACATTTCGTAGACTCCAACTGGTCTCGCCTTGCCAATACCAAAAATCGGCTACTCGAATCTCAACTAACTGCTTTTTTTCAAATCCCAAAATCCTCAGCTCCTCGCTTCTGGGCATTCTGACGTCATTCATGTCTCTGGTCGAATTTCTACCTGGGGTTTTCATTGTGACACCTCTGATAGTCACATCCACCCCGCACGCTCGTGAACACCTGCACTCAATGAGTGCACCTAACTAACCTATGCACTAAGCCGAAAGGTTCTCAGCCTAACTAAACCGAAAGGCAAGATATATAAAACGAAAAATGATAATATAAAAAAAATCCCTGCGCAATTATATTACATAAATAAGATTAATGAAATACTATGGAGTTATAATAAAAAAAAATAATAAAGATTTTTGTAGGTAAGAACTTTTTTCTTCTTTTTCCACGATATTTTTTGCCTTCAGTGCTTGACGCAAAACTGAAATTAACAAAACGAAGGATGTGAAGATATGTACGGTCCCCTACCATTGTTGAATGTGCAGATTTTAAACACGTCATTGCTAACTGCCTCCCTTACATTTCAATATGACCTCTTGAGTCCATCCAGTGAGCAAACCACACTCACGAAAGCAAGCAAGAATTAAAGAAATACGGAAAGAAAGAATAAACGAAAGAAAAAGGGGAGGCGTAAAGGGATGGGGTTGCTGAAGTACGCCGAGTTTTTCGTCTTTCGTCTTCCGTTGAGGCCGAAGATGGAGATGCCGACCGCGCTGACCATCAATCTCAATTAGAAGCGACCACTTAATCCTGATTGAGTTCAGTCCTAATTGGATTTGCATCGCTATCCAAAATGGACGAGTGACGCGTCACGCGCGGAATGCCATGATAGAGGGGCCCGAACCAAATACTGCTTTCAAGGCTGACCAGTCAGCTTGCTTTTCCTTCATCAATTTCATTTCGTTGGCATTTTAGAAAATTTCTCGTTCAGAATTCCCCAGGTCTTCATTTTCTTCTCTCTCTCTCTCTCTCTCTCTCTCTCTCTCTCTCTCTTTCTCTCTCTCTCTCTCTCTCAAATTCGCCCGCGCGCTCTTGATCCCTATATCTTTGTGTATGTGTTTTTTTCTCTATCTCTTTCAGTCTGTCTGTCTGTCTATCTATCTATCTGTCTGTGTATCGTGTATCGCTCGCTCACTCGCTCGCTCTCTATAACTTTATGTGCATGTGGTTTTCTCTATCTCTGTGTATCTGTCTGTCTGTCTATTTCTCTATCTATCAATCTATCTCAGCATGTAACTCTCTCTCTCTCTCTCTCTCTCTTTCTCTTTCTCTATCTATCTATCTATTTTTGTGTGTGTGTTTTTCTCTCACTCTCTCTCTTTCTCTTTCTCTCTTACACACAAACACTATCTATCTATCTGTGTGTGTTTTTCTCTCCTTCTCTCTCTCTCTCTCTCTCTCTCTCTCTCTCTCTCTTACACACAAACACTATCTATCTATCTATCTATAGTTGTGTCTCTTTCTCAGTCAAATGATCGATTCATAAAGCTACCAAAATCGGCAAATGATAGCAGTGGTAGAAAAATGATAGCAAGAATAAGTTGTAATATAATAAAAACTGGAAAACCGCAGACCAAACATAGAATAAATGGATTAACAATATAGCTGAAATAGATAAGCAAGCTCAACCCGGAATGATTCACGAATTAAACCAATTTTTGTACGCCCAACATGCAGCATATTAAAAGACACCAACTATGTCTCCCCACAAATCTTGGTCTGATGAAGGTCTAGGGGAGAAACTATCACTAACCAAACTCTTTTGATTCTATGTCTACGCGATCCTAAGACAAATACACTCTGTCAATGATATTGGGAACTCGTGAATTTTTTAATACAACAAGCTATATATATATATATATATATATATATATATATATATATATTAGACCGGCTCGTTAAAGAAGGATATCTATAAAATGTAATTATATATCATATGGTTGACATGCTATACAACACAGCCAAACCAAACCATTAATCTAAGTTCGTCTCTCTCGCCCTCTCTCTCTCTCTCTCTCTCTCTTTCTCTCTCTCTCTCACTCTATATATATATATATATATATATATATAGGAAATTAACTGATTTCGATACTAAAAAAAGGACTAATTTTTGTACGAAAATAGGCAAGAAAGGATGTAATTTTGTCTTTGTATTTCTGCATGTACTGACCAATTGGAGCTCACGCGCCCGTTTTCAAAATTATTTGAGATTCGCAGACGACAATATTTGACTTGCCGCGAAGAATTTGAAGGATAACCTCCGCCAAAAAAAATTCAGGAAATCTTTTCTTTCCTTGATTGTTTAAAAAAAAACATTTTTAACCAATGAGAATCATTCACTTTTTACCTAATTTCGATC
This sequence comes from Sepioteuthis lessoniana, assembly GCA_963585895.1. NCBI lineage: Eukaryota > Metazoa > Mollusca > Cephalopoda > Myopsida > Loliginidae > Sepioteuthis > Sepioteuthis lessoniana. The sequence goes on from OY757938.1 coordinate 41,870,515, forward strand.
CAACCTCAATCTTATGATTGTGTGATAAAAATAATACATCTTTCGGCCGCAAATTAGACTGCTATGTTTGCTGAAGAATTGAATTCGTTAGTTCTTCTTTTAGACTGAATGCAGTTAACAAGACTAGAAAGCTTGATCTACTCTTATGAGATGTGATCAGATGATTGGAATACGTGTCTTGACAAATTATATTATAGCGAAGAAAAAGGTTCGAGAAGGATTTGATCGTGATTAGCCGACGCCATTGTATACGACGATAACCATTCCATCAGCAAAGCCTTCTTTCATTTTACCATCTTAATTTTAACGCATTCGCTGCCACATTTTTCAATTTTCTGTAATTCCTAATGCTGCATTTTCTATTTAAAAACACTGTTTCAAAAGAATTTCTTTAATAACTTGAATTTTTTAAAAATATTATGATAATGCCAAAATGGTATAACATCGTATAATGTTATATAAAAATATTTTTGGACAAAATAAATAAACTCTGGGTATTTTTGTTTCTTTTTAGTCCTGTTTAGTTATTTGTTTTCGCTTTTTTTTTTTTTTTTATTTCTGCGTCTTTCTTTCTAGCAAAATGAAAAATATGTACATTACTATAAAAAATCGAGAAATTTAGAGAAATAAATAGTTTTACACATGACAAAGCGTTAGGATTTCGACTGTAGTTGCACAATTCACGGCCTAAGGAATTCTACTATGTTTAAACACAACACAACTCTGTGAATTACGTCATGATGGCTTACTTCACGGCCATAAGAATTTGAATATAGTCTCATACGTCATGGCCTAAGGGATTCGACAATGTTTACATACAACAAGACGCTGGAGAATAAGCTAAGTTTGCAGTCTGCACGGTCTTATGAATTCGATTATAGTTGGACACGTTTCTAGTGGAAGAATTCATTTGTGTCTCGTAAGAGATCAACATCTGATCATAATGAAAGCGAAATAATCCTTTTGATGAAAATGCCTTCTAGTGTAATATTTTAAACTTTTGAGCCAGTGTAATATTGTAAACAGGTTCTAGATATTCTAGTAACAGGGTGAGAGACAAATTGACTAAGTTAAACGACTTTCGTAGATTAAACGCGATAGGTTTTATCTTTCACCCTGGCGTCAAAACTGCAAGTAACGAGAGTTCCAAAAATCATCAGACTATTTCATATTATATTTCGGTTTTATTAAATATATTTGCACTGTATCAGGACAAAGAAAGCCTCTCCCCTTGCCTAGCGACATCAGACATTTTTTTCCAATCGACAATATATACACGTGTTATGCAAACAGATAACAAATGTGTCCAGTCATTGAGTGCAGACAGCTGTGCGGTGAGATGACCTATGGATGATCTCAGTGTCTCCATTTCATAATGAAATGAAGTGTAAATGTCATCGGAAGACACTTGAAAAGTTGTGAATTCCGAAGCTGGGCGTTGTTAATGAGGGACAGCCACATAATATATGGAGTAACACATAATAAAGGTTACCCGCCGAGCGACAGAGGGGTTTTTGTTGTTTATTTTTTTCACCATGTGTCAAAAAAAGGATCAAATATTTGAAAAGAAAAGTTTTGTAAATCGATTTTTCTAGTCAACAGCATGAAGCATAAAAAGGTTGTCCTGGCAATACTTGACATTTGTGTCCTTCCTTGAATAAAAACCAAAGTGTATAAGTTATTAAGAAAGACATTTGTGTCCTTCCTTGAATAAAAACCAAAGGGTAAAAGTTATTAAAGAGACATTTGTGTCTATCCTAGAATAAAAATCAAAGTGTATAAGTTATTAAGAGAGACATTTGTGTCCATCCTAGAATAAAAACCAAAGGGTATAAGTTATTAAGAGAGACATTTGTGTCCATCCTAGAATAAAAACCAAAGTGTATAAGTTATTAGGAGAGACATTTGTGTCCATCCTAGAATAAAAACCAAAGTGTATAAGTTATTAAGAGAGACATTTGTGTCCATCCTAGAATAAAAACCAAAGTGTATAAGTTATTAAGAGAGACATTTGTGTCCATCCTAGAATAAAAACCAAAGTGTATAAGTTATTAAGAGAGACATTTGTGTCCTTCCTAGAATAAAAATCAAAGTGTATAAGTTATTAAGAGAGACATTTGTGTCCATCCTAGAATAAAAACCAAAGGGTATAAGTTATTAAGAGAGACATTTGTGTCCTTCCTAGAATAAAAACCAAAGGGTATAAGTTATTAAGAGAGACATTTGTGTCCATCCTAGAATAAAAACCAAAGGGTATAAGTTATTAAGAGAGACATTTGTGTCCATCCTAGAATAAAAACCAAAGCGTATAAGTTATTAAGAAAGACATTTGTGTCCTTTTTGAATAAAAATGACAGTGTATTAAGGCGCTTTTCAGCATTCACGGTTCTGGTAAAAAACATTCAGAAAATGGGAGTTTAGAGCCTTAAACCTATTTTATGTTTTTTTTCAATGAGGATTTGCTCTTACAAGGAAATCAAGTTGAAAAAACTTTTATGGAAAAGGGCCTGACTGCAGCCTCGAAGTTAGAAAGTACGTTCTCTCGTCGGGCTTTTACCATAACTTTAAACTTATAATTTAAGGAAAATCATTAATCCCATTTTCCCTGCAACATTATCTCAGCTCGTTAAACTGAAGAGAAACTTTGTCTCCAACTCCGGCAATAAACTTTCCTCGCCTTTGAAAACTAAATCTCTATGGCTTTGCCTACCAAAGTATTCAAGTAAGAGTTTTTACTATTTTTGACCTGCTTTTCGTATACTGCTTCTTCATGGAATAGCATATGCGCATTATATTTGTTGCTATGTATTCTTGAAATATTTCATATGTGCTTATTATGCATATGTTGGATGTTCATATATGTGTACATGCAATTATCTTGTATTTCTTTCCGTCTTGATTGAAATATGCAGTTTTTTTTCCTTTATTTCCTTTACCAAACAAACACACAAAGACAAATACACTCAGTGGTTAAAGCGATGAACTGCGGAATCGTAGTACGCGAGTTCGAACTCCAGTCGCGCTATTACGTTCACTTTCGGGCAAATACCCTTGGGAAAGGTATGAAACCCCTTATCCTCCCAGCTATGGGTTAAATAGTATCACTACTATTCTTCTAGGAGAATGGCTCTGGCATTAAATAACCTAAAAAGGGTTGATATGCCATTAAAACAAAGAAACCAAAGAAACCAAACAAATACACTCACACACACACATATATATAGTGCAATTTGATGGAGACTCAAACTTGGTAAGTCGTCATTATAAATTTATTTCAGCGAAGAGTATTACTATACTCTCCGTCTCGTCAGATGACTTTTACATGCTTTTCTCGAAGTTGCAGAACAGCAAATGTGGAATTACAGTTCGTATTCAGAAAATAGAATAAAGGATAAAGATAAAAAAAATAAAATAAAAAGTAAAGATAAAAATAAGACTAAAAATGGAAATAAAAATACAAATTATTTAAATCCACAGGCGAGGGCAGAGGGGGTCAAAATGTTAGGTGCTAGAAGCATTAAGAAACAGGAGTGGAAATTATCTGTAGGTCAACCCATCCTGTTTTGCGCCCTTGTAGGGAGGTTCGGTAGCTGGTGTGATTTACCAAACAGACTAAGATCGTATAACTAATGGCTATCCCATATATATATATATTGTTATGGGGACATATCCTACCATACCCCAAAGATGTACTCGTCCAACCTAAACATATTCGCCGAGCATAGCTCGCTCGGAGAAGAGAACTTCTCGTTTCTTACGAGACATTTGAAAGACAGACTGCAAGCCGAGAACGGCTAGTACTTTTTTTGTATGACTTTCTTTTTCTGCTAATACAATAACGTTCACCTATCACCCGTTGTTTGAGTTGTTCTTCCGCCGGTCTTATCTGAAGACTACAACATATATATATATATATATATGGGAAAACTAGGTTTTATCTTACATCATCAGATTCTCTCTTTCCCGCTCTCTAACTCTCTCTATATAAATGTATATATATATGTTTAGGCACTTCTGGTGTAATGGTTATGGTCATTTGAAATGGACACAACGATCCGAGTTCGAATAATGGACTAGGTTATGTGCTTTTTACTTAGTGCTAATATATTTGGGAAAGGTATGAATCTGACAATGCTCCGTCTAGCTATGGGTAAATAGTACGGCAGACTATGCTCTTGAAGCCTTGTACGGCAACCAGTCTATGAGAATTCAAACTTGGTAATCTCTGCTTCAAAAACTTAGCCCAATGTCACATACTGCTTGGAGCAGAAAATTTAGGGTATACATGCATATATATATATATATATATATATATATATTTGTGTGTGTGTGTGTGTGGAGAGAGAGAGGCGGGGTAATTACTGAGTGTTATCTCACAGTCCCTTTGTCTTCTATAAGTGGCAAGTTTCGAGCGTTTTTAAAAGCGCACAATCATCAGACAGGAGTTTAGGTTTTGGGTAGGGATGGTTTTGCTTTTTGTTTTATGATTTTTTGGTTTATTTTATGATTTTTCCTCTGGTTTTGTGATTTTAATTTTTGCGTTTTGTCTTCATGATATTCCTTTGAAGGTTTTTCCCATCAGCGTTATCCGATGGTTTCGCACTGGAGTTTGAATGACAGCAAGTCTCTTGAAGCCTCCAGGATTCTTCTCAACATTCTGGCCGATGTTAGTAATGCTGTAGCCTGGACGGTCTCTACTTGTCATCTGAGTTCTTTGTCTTCAAGTCCCTTTACTAATTCTTTGTAGATTGTTCCAAGTGCACTAATTACAATTGGTAACACTGTCACTTTCATGTTCCACAGTTTTTTACAGTTCTCAAACAAGGTCCAGTTATTATTTTTTACTCTTTGAAAGTTTTTCACAAAAGCGTAAGCTGATGATCTTTCACTGAAGTTTGAGTAAAAGCAAGTCTCCTCAAGTCTCCGGGACTCTTCTCAGTATTCTGGCTGATCTCAATAATGCTGTAGTTTGGATGGTCCCCGCTCGTTCTCTTATTTCTAAGTACTCTAATCCCTTTATTAATCCTTCGGAGCCTATTATTATTATTATTATTACGAGGATCATTAAATAAGTTTCCAGACTTTTTTCGTATGAGCACTTTTATTGATAGTATACACATGAAACTCTAGTCCTGTTCCAAGTAATCGCCTCCAGCTGCAATGCACTTGTTGTAGCGTTGTACAACTTCTGGAAGGCTCCATGGAAGTCCTCTTGTGTGAGCGTGTCAATGACCTTCGTCACAGCCTCTTTCATCTCCTCAGTTGTCTCATAACGACAGCCTGTGAGCCTAGGGAATAACCAAAAGTCACAGGGAGCAAGGTCCGGACGATATGGCGGCTGAGGAAGTGTCTTGATGCCCATCTTGCTCAAATAGTCTGTGACAAGTATGGAGTTGTTGACAGGTGAATTTTCCCCGTGGAAATGCCACTGAGCCGATTTGAAGAGTGCTGGCCTCTTCCCTGGGAATCTCTTTCTGAACTCCCTTAAAACCTCAACATAGTAACCCTAACCCTAACCCTTTGGCCAATCAACTGTGGTGTATTGACTTCCTTACTCCTCTCACATCTCTCATCACCCCTCACAGATTCCCTGCCATCCTTGAATCTCTTATGCCACTCAAAAACTGATGCTCGATTCATGCAAGATGGTCCAAAAGCAGTCTGAAACATTCTATACGTTTCTGTGGTATTTTTTCCGAGTTTAAAACAGAATTTTATTGCATATCGTTCTTCTAAAGTGTCCAGACATCCAGATTGCATTTTTGAAACTCACCAGCAGTGACAATCAGGCTTTAGTAGGGTGTATTCCAATTGCTGCTGAAGCTGTTCATTTGAACCTGAAATTATAAAAATTGGTCAGTCATCTCAGAAGATGTATAGCGATAACATAGTGAATTTTCAAGAGTCTACGACAATTTTAAATGCCTGTACAAAAAAGTCTGGAAACTTATTGAATACACCATGTATTATTATTATTATTATTATTATTATTATTATTATTATTATTATTATTCACCCATTAGAGCTTTTCACATCAGCGTTAGCTGATGGTTTTTCACTGGAGTCTGAGTGACAGCATGTTTTCTCAAGTCTCCAGGACTTTTCTCAGTAGTTTGGATGGTCTCCACCCGTCAGCCAACTTCCAAGCCCTATAGTCCCTTTAGTAATCCTTTAGTTACTGTTCCAAACGCACCAATTACAGTTGGTCTCTTGAGAAAGGATCCGGAATATCTAACGAGTGGTACAGCCCCGGTATTTATTCCTTTGATAAAGAATTGAGTTTTGTCTCGAGTAGTTTCCTAGTTCTCCTGTGATATTCTTTCTGAATTTTTTTTTCATTTCCACTTGTTTGATGGTGTCAGTCTCCAAAATGCCTAAGTATTTGTAGGTTTCGTTTTCTGCGAGCGTTTTTATCTAATCTTTATTTGGTAGTTGTATTCCGTCAGTTAGCTGCTGTTTGCCACTTTTCATTACAAGCATTGCACACTTTTCTATACCAAATTCCATTCCTACGTCCCGACTGTATATTCTAACTGTGTGTCTTAGGGTTTCCAGTTTTCAGTTCTCTCTCTCTCTCTCTCTCTCTCTCTCTCTCTCTCTCTCTCTCTCTCTCTCTCTACTTCCTTTTTCTTTCAACACGGGTTGCCTTCTGAATTTCAAGCTTTCTTCGGTCTGTATCTGTGACCGGTACCTGTCTCGTCCACTACATTTTCATTAGTTTTTCTTTTTTTTTTAATCTGTTCACAGCTTCGTTCTCTAAATCTTCATCGCTGTACGTCAGTAAGATTCTGTTTAGATTAGCGTAGCTTTTAAGCTTTGTATGGGTCAATACTTGAGTCTCTATATCCGTTAGATATTTCCTCCCTTTCTCTCTCTCTCTCTCTCTCTCTCTCTCTCTCTCTCTCTCTCAAATTCAACCGGAAATATCCACACACTCTATCATATTCTTAGATATGTTGATAGATAGATAGATAGATAGATACAAACAAGCCAATACACGAAATCTACAGATACATATGTCACTTCCCAATCTCTGTCTCTGTCTAAGTTTCAATTTAGGGTATCATCATCCGATGTAACACTTGAGACGGAAATATATTTGCTAGAAATAGATATTTAATAGTTTATATAAATAGTATGATTTTTATATAGATATATATGAGACGGAAAATTTTTTTCATACACATTTTTCAATTTCTCTCTCTCTCTCTCTCTCTCTTTCTCTCTCGCTCTCTTTACTCCTCTATCTCACTTTGCCTCACACCCCCTCTATCTCTTTCTCTTTCTTTCTCTGTTTCTCTTTCTCGATTTCTCTACCTTTCTCTTTCTCTCTTTCTCTCCCAAATGTGTCATCAGCAGATATTTTGTTTTCGAACTTTTTTTTTTTTTACATCTCTTTCTCTTTCTTCCTTCCTATGTCTCGTTACCGATTTCTTTCACTTTCTCTTCTTATATATATATATATATATATATATTGTCCGGTTCTTTCTCTATCTTCCACTGTCTCTCACACACACACTCACATCCATCTTCGGCAGACGTCAGAAGACTGGAAAGAAACTTGTCGCGATAAATCTAAGAGTTAAACTCATAAAAAACAGAAAAAAAAATGGAGGTTTATGTTCTGAAGGTGCAGATTTCCCTCCTGAGAATTTGAAGTTTTCTCCCGAAGACAAATTTGATTACATGCAAAGAGACAGCAAAACCAGACAAACACCATCGAGAAGAAAAACAATTTTTATTCCACGGCGACTGTCTCAAGACCAACGTGACCATTATAAGTTATCTCAAACTTTTCTCTATTACTATCTCACTATCTCAAAAAACATCATAATCCCTGTCACCAGCGAAAAAGGATTGGTGAAAATATACAACTCTCTATCACAATTTACCCAGTCTTCTCTCTCTCTCTCTCTCTCTCTCTCTCTCTCTCTCTCTCTCTCTCTCTCTCTTACACGCAAACACAATCTATTTATCTATCTGTGCGTATTTATCTCTCTCTCTCTATCGCTCGCTCGTTCGCTCGCTCGCTCATTGTATATAAAACCCTGTCGGGTGGGGCTGTACAATTCCCCGACTGCATCTATGCTGAGGGGTAAGACTCTCACAATGAGTGTCCTAAATACGACATAAAACTGTCTGATTGCAAGGCTTCAGTCCTAGAGCTTTGGAGAATATGGATTACCCCTTCATTGCGATTACTCCCAGGTCCATTCTGACCCGAGGTGAAAGAACCTGACTGCTGTTATCTATGGTTCAAATAGAACTTTAGATTGTTTTCGAACAAATAACTTATGCTAAATTAACTTGTCAGAAATAGGACAGTATGATCACTTAACTGATGTCTGATTTAATTTTTAGTGATATATAGCAAAACTTGAAACCATTTGTCTGGGTGCAAATGAATGATTAGATTTGAATGGAATAATTAGTTGTTAAAAGTAATAGTTTTAACCACTTCACTCTGTGCAAACAAACAATTAATATTGAAATGAATTATAAGTGTTAAATAGCAATACTTGTAACCACTTCTCTCTATGCAAACAAATAATTAATATTGAAATGAATTATAAGTGTTAAATAGCAATACTTGTAACCACTTCTCTCTATGCAAACAAATAATTAATATTGAAATGAATTATAAGTGTTAAATAGCAATAATTGAAACTATTTAACTGAGTAGAAACAATGGCAACACGTTTTTTCAGACGAATTAGTTCGAACTCATTTAGAAATGAAGTTTCTTACAAACTATTCGCTTACACATCATATATGTATATCCATTTAAATGTGTGCTAACAAATGATTAATGCTAAATAGAATTATTCGTGTAGAATACACCGACTGCTTCTCTGCAGAGAGGTAAGACCTCCCCAATGAGTGTCCTGATTATGACACACAACAATCTGATGGTGAGGTTCTGGTGATGCTGGAGCTTTGGAAAATGCGAAGCACCCCTTAATTGCCATCGCTCCCAGGTCCATTCTGGCTCGGAGAGGTAGCACCTGATAGATTGAATAGAACTAACTGCATACTTATGCTAAAATGAATAGTTTGAACTAGAACCGTTTGACTGAAATTAATAGCTTGGAATAAAAATGTTTTTGACAATTAAACTGTACAAACATTTAAACTTCGTGCTTATGCTAAACTGAATTATTTGATATGGAACTATTTTTGACATTGAAACTCTACTTACACTAAACTGAATTGTTTAATATAGAACTGTTTTGACATTTAATTGTGCAAAACCTATATTTATACTCAACTGAATTAGCTGAATGAGAACTGTTTGAACAAACTGAATAGCTTGAAATAGAAATGTTTTTCTGGCCTAGCGGTTAGAGTGTTCGCCAATGGCCCGGGAGACCTGGGTTCAGTCCCAGGTCGAGTCATACCAAAGACTCAAAAAATGGTACTTGATGCCTCCTTGCTTAACACTCAGCATTATAAGGTACGGATCAAGGGTAAAATAGAGCAATCCAGGGAAGGAGTAGCGCCCTCCCCTACACCTTGGTGTAGTAGCTATCGAAAAGGGAGCCTTCGGGTGACCCTCGACTATGGTCGCCAACTTTACTTTACTCATGCTAAACTGAATTGTTTGAAATAGAGCAGACTATTTGAATAAATATGGATTTGGCGTTAAACAAGCAACAAATGTTGATATGCAATAAAACTCGACCAACCAACCAACCAACATCGTGTCAGATAAAAATGCTCGAAACCCTTTAACTGTGTGCAAAAAATGAATTCAGGCTCGTAAAAAATTATATCAACAAAATGTATTTACAAATTACACATATATTTAAAGAGGATTTGGCATTAACTAACACTTACTATGGTTGATATGCTATAAATCCAACCAACCAACCAACCAACCATCTCTGTATATATATATATATATATATATATATATATATATATATATATATATATATAAGAGGAACAAAAGGGGTTAAACAAATAGTTATATTTGTTTTAAGTTATCTATTTTTGTTTGATTTCAACTAGTTATGACCTTAGTTTGTCATGAAGAGAAAATGTTTCATGAAAACAAAGCTTTTTAGGTTTTCTAAAAAGTTTTTTAAGGAGTTTTTAAAAAGAATCAGCATGTTATAAGAGAAGCACCGAAAAATGTTCTGGTAACTTAGTATATCCGTTTTTGTAAGATAATTTTTTTCTGTTATCTAAGTGTCTTCAACTGCCCCTTATATAATTAGTAAGGACATCTGCCAAATGAGATTTTTTTATGTTGGGAGGTAAATGTTAAGTTTTAGAAGGAGGGTGCTTTTAATTAGCTGTGACTATGCAACAAGCTTAGTTATTTATAGCGGTGTTTATATGCCACCTCAAGTTTTTCCATCCAATTTCAATACAGAGTCATTAAATTTCATGTTAAAAAATCAGTGTTTGTAGGCATTTTATCCATTAATCTTCTGGTGTTTCTCACATTATTGTAAAGTCGTCTTCGTTTTCATTTGTTTATTTGATTTTTTTTCATTGTTTACTTTTTTCTTTTTCCAATTCTTTCTATGACATTGAACCTCAAAAATCCATTAACATCATTACCGCTTGAGTGGGAATGTTCTCCCACAGGTATAATGTATATATATATATATATATATATATATATGTGTGTGTGTGTGTGTGTGTGTGTGTATATATATATATATATATATATGTGTGTGTGTGTGTGTGTGTGTGTGTGTGTGTGTGTGTGTGTGTGTGTTTGTGCATGTGTATGTATGTAGATATATGTGCTTGTATGTGCGTGTGTGTATGCGTGTGGGTGCTGTCTGTATATATACATTTTGTGTGTATATGTGTGTGCTTGTATATATATATATATATATATATATATATGTATATATATATATATATATATATATATATATTTGTGTGTGTTTGTGTGTGTATATATATACATATATATGTGTGCATGTGTGTGTGTGTTTGTGTGTGTTTGTATTTATATATATACGTATATATTTATGTATGTGTGTATGTGTGTTTGTATAAGTGTGTTGTCTACGTACGAAATGGACAAAGAAGAAAATGAATGAATAAATATCGGTTCAACAAAATTAAGTAACAAGTTTACTGAAAAAGATTTACTGGTAAGCAAACGTAAAACATCTTTTCTGGTGAGCAAAGTTAATGTTAGTCAGAACGTAGAAAGAGATAGCAGGAATTGTTTGCTTAAAATAAAAGGAGATATTTTGTGTGTAAAAATTCTTTTGTGTTTGTCAGTATGAGATAGACAAAATGTAATCAAGTCTTAAAAAATATGTAAGTGAACTACTGCTACTGATGCAGATACAAATTTAAGCGAAATTCGTTTAATTTAAGAAAAATTTAAGGAGTTTAAATAAAATGCATTCTTGAAAGAAAAGAATGTAGTTTTCCACTCAAAAGACATAAATCAAAAGGTATTTAAGTAAATAAAAATTCAGTATTTACTTTTTGTTAAGTATTATAAAATCCTACTTACTGAAGAAATTCTTTGTTGTATATTGACCTTTAACAGGGGTTTCTCCACAGGATCCACCAGTGTAAACAAGAGGACAGCTCACGTCGGTTGACAAGCGGAAGCAGATCCCGGGAATCACGAACCAGAAGAAAGCGTATGCGTGATGAAATGATACATACACGGGTACCAACATCAGACGGTCAGTTAGTCATGGTCAATCAGTGGGTCGGTCGGGCAACTAAGAGGTTCAGATAGGGACCAACAAGTGCCAAGAAGAGCCGGGGACCAAGTAGCCCCCTGGTGGAACCTGGTTAAGAACCTATCATCAAGAAAGCAAGGACGTAAGGCCCTGAATATGGAATCACAGAGTGGATTGAGAAAAGGTCAATATAACATAGAGGCCAAGGTACGGATCGGCGGTGAGACCTCTTCTGCTGCCTTTCTTCTTCGTTTTCTACTTTTGCGAGCCTGGTACTAGCCACCTCAAAGCATCTTACTATCGCCATAGCCCAGATCGACTTAACATCAAGAAGTTATCTTCTGCGGTCTTCTTTCTCTCTGGTCTTGGCTTGTCTCTGCTGGCTATATTATATTCCAGAAGCCCACGCAAATTTCGTGGTCACATCTATTGTTATATATTGACCCTCGACCGAGCCGTCAATCAAGAGATGCTCCAGTGTAAACAAGCGGAAGAACAGCGGAAGCAAGTGTACATTAGAAAATAATATAACCAGGTGCCCAGGGCGGTTGGAGTCAGTTGGAGACAGGATGCCGAAGTGAGAACCAGCTTGAAGACTGAGGGCTTTGCGGCCCTCAGTGACCCACGGTTGAGCAACTCTAACCAAGATGCGAAAGAAGTGCTGCTATGGTCGAGGAAGAACTTGGGTTAATATAGTAGTCCGTCCTTGTCTCCACTCATTTCTCACACACAATAAACATCACCTTTTCGAAAACAAATTGTGAGAGATTTATTCGTTCGTTATTGATGTGGCTATACAACACTACCACCAACAACTTACAGATGGACACACATCCTTTTTAACATGGCACCCATGCAATTTACGTTGCACTTTCCCTGAGGAACCACCTGCATCCCGTTTACTTTTGGAAATAGGTGCACTTCCGCTTATATCACCCACGGAAATTATTAAGTATTTTCGCTGGGAACAAACTGCGTCTTGTTTACTTTCGGAAACAGGTGCACATCCTGTTATGCCACAAATGTAACTTATGCAGCATGTTAAAGGGATCTTCAATCAATATCTGACTGAGACAAAAATAGAAATGTGTTGATATGAGCAGAATGATATATAGATAGTTTTGGTTTAATTTGGTTTTATGGCACAACAACCATTATAGGTCATTAAAGCTAAATCCATTATTATACGTATAAATAGTTCTATTTCATACAATTCCGTTTAGCATAAGTATACAGTTTAAAGATAAAAACACTTCTATTTCAAACAATTCAGTTTAGTACATTTGATTCATAGATAGGCACAAAGCTCCAGCATTACTAGAACTTCAACATCAGATTTTTAGTGTCATATATCGGACACTCGTTGGCGAGGGTCTTACCACTTTACAAAGTAGCAGTCGGTCTATTCTACAGCCTTGGTCGATTGGCAATGAGATGTAGATAGAAGTACGTTGATATAAACAGACTAAGATATAGATAGAATTTTCATATAAGGAGAGTGAGATATAGACTGGTAAAATACGTTGATACTGTAGATAGATAGATAGATAGATAGATAGATAGATAAAAAATACGTTGTTTCAAGGATAGAGATAGATAGAAATAGGTTGATATACATGGAAAGATAGAAAATCTTGATACTGAAAGATAGATAGATAGATAGATATTGAAACGGATATATGGACATATATAAATACGTTCGACTGATAGATGAAAATACGTTGATACTGAGGTATAGATAAATAGAAAAACGTTAAGATAGATAGATAGATATTATGTACATTTACCTGTTTAAAGATGTTAATGTTTTCAATATGTATTTTATCATTTTTTGAATTAAAATTCATTTTATCTATTAAATTATGAGGACATTCCCGTTTGTGAACAAATATCATCCTTTAAAATAAAAAGATTAGGATACCAGCCATATCGTATCTCAATTTTCTGTAACTCTTCGGAAACCTTCATTAAAAATTCTAAAATATGTAATTCTCCTCTTTATTGGATGCAGACCACTTCAACAATCTCTCTCTCTCACTCTCTCTCTCTCTCTCTCTCTCTATATATATATATATATATATTGTTATTATAAATCTATTTCAGCTGGCTACGAATAAAAGGCTGGAAGCCTCTTCAAATACCAGTCACGTAGTGGAGAGAGAGAGAGAGAGAGAGAGAGAGAGAGAGAGAGAGAGAGAGAGAGAGAGAGAGATAGGTCCACAACAAATCATTTAAAAAAACTAACCTTTAAGAGGAGAGGATAAGATCAAAAGGAATCGGGTTAGTCTCGGTTGTCAGTAAAGGTCTTAATTCATATTGGCGTCATTTATATATATATATATATATATATATAGCTAGGTTTATCCTAGAACAAAAAAGACCGTTCCTGTTCCCCTCCCCCATATATATTTATATATACACCACACCTTACCAACTAGGCATTCCAGCCGGTCCCGGAAGCCTCATACTTCCAGTAAAAAGGTATTGAACTTCTTTATCCGGTCAGTCTAGGCCAATTAGCAAGCTGCAAACTGAGCCTAACGAGTCAACGGTCACCCAGTGGAACGTAGGACAAACACTCTCTGAGATTTTGCACGGACAGATGGCGAACTATTTACCCACATCTACATCTTCTTCCCGGGTTGATCCAGACGGATCCTGTCAATAAAGTCGTGCCGAGACAGGAAAATGATCAAGCTTCTCCTTCTACTCGCTAGCACTCCACCAGATCCGATTAATCTTGGGGTCAAGCATCGTATTCTAATGGTGCCCGTGGTGTAATGGTTATCGTCGTAGGATATGGACACGACGACACGAGTTCAAATCCTGGACCAGGCTAATTGCATTTCACATAGCATTAATACCCTTGGGAAAGGTATGAATCCAATTATTCTCCCTCCAGCTATGGGTAAATAGTAGGGCAGACTATGTTCTTCAGCCTTGGTAAGGCAACTTGTCTAGGAGAAAGAAAACTCTGAATTCAAACCTGTTAAACTACGCTAAAAAATTGACCTTGTGTTATATCCTGCCCGAGCGGAGGGGTTGGGTAAATATGCGTCGTATTCTAATCAACCACTAAAACTAGCCGCTTCAGATCGTCAAGGAACGATCCAAGCCGTTGAAAGAAGGAACGTCTCTCACCAACGGATTTGGGCACATAAACAACGACCACCCTAAAATTAAAACTTTGTGTCTTTGTCTAACACTCAGACCAGGACCTGAAAGGCATTTTATGGGGAGAGAATGTCTATCTGCATTAAACAGTCATAGATAAATATTCTAGGATCAGTTTACCTACGAAAGAAAGAAAGGTACAGTAGGCTAGTCCACAATAAAAACACAGCGCTACACTACAAGAAAACAGTGACAAAAAATAGCGTAATGACTAAATAGCGTAATGACTAAATATATATATATATATATATATATATATATATATATATATATATATATATATATATATATATTATTTAGTTTTTGCCGCTAAGAAAGAAAATGATTTCAATAAACACCCGACTCAATATTTCATCGAAACCATTTTCCACTTTTTTCTTTCTTGACCGCAAAAACTGAATAGCATTTTAACCTGGTTAAATTGAATTTGGTTCACACACATCTATCTATCTATCTATCTATCTATCTATCGATAGATAGATAGATAGATAGATAGATAGATGCATATCTATATATATATATAGATGGACAAGTATATATATATACACATATTTGTACGTATATATACATATATATATATTAATTTATATATATATTAATTTTATATATATTTAATAGCATAAACGCTTACCAGTGACCACTGGTTCCATGATGCCATATTACGAAAATAATTAGGCAGAGAAAGATATTCGAGAAATCGAAAAAATTGAAAAATACAGTCTAAAGAACGTTAGGATTTTGTACGACTCTTTGTGTGTGTGTAGATTATATTTGCATATTATTGTGTGTTGTCGCATAAGTGATTTTTTGTATTTGTATTTATGATGATGTATATATATATCATCATCATGTCATGCAGCTGGCTCGAATTTCCCTGACCCTCTTTCACCACTCGTCTCAATTGTCCTTCGCTTCTGGTAGGTCTCCTAGACTACATTCTATGTCCGTACAGAGCTGTGGTAGATAAGTTCTTGCGAGTCTTTCTGAAAATTTTCACCATCTTAAAGTCCTGATGAAGATTTAATAAAACTGACACGTTTTAACGTTGCCTTTCCATTATAATAAATTCATCACTTTTGGATTACTTTCTTTTTCGATTTTTTCATATTTTCGGATTCATTTCCATTATTTATTTCCATATATATATATATATATATATATATATATATATATATATATATAATTTCTGTAAGTTATAATAAATTAACGTCCAAGGAATATTTTTTGGTGATTTCCCACCAGAAACGATTTTTAAAAATCCAATTTCGTATTAAATGAGCGTTTTCATTTTCTTCATATTGTTTCTCTTGAAATCCTCCAAACTTTCATCAAATTTCCCTCGTCAAATGCATTCAAGAATGCAGTCGTTTTTTGAACATGTTTAAGAGTCAATTTCCAACAGGTTCGTACAAGATTACTCCTAAGTTTTTGGTTAGATTAAAGTCAGAAGAGTTGGATGAATATTTGCCAATTCATCTTTTTATTTCTCTCTCTTTTTAAGTTTTTCTTCTTTCGATTGTACGGAAGTCGTGATTAATCTGATGCTACTACACTCCACAAATAGGCTAGAAACACTTAATGAGTGAGTTCGATTCTCATTGAGTGCCCCATTCATTCGGCCTTGTGCCACATCTAAGGAAAAAGCTTAGTAAATTACTACTACTCTCCACAAATTCAAGAGATCAAATATTCTCTTCCGATTTTTTTGCGGGGGAGTTTTTTTTTTTCACCGTCTCCTCAAACTCATTCACCATTACGAATTTATCCAAAGGACTTTGGTATTCCCCTCGAGCTGTTAGGCCAAGTGTAAAGTTGTCGAAATCCGCTCTATAAGTGGGAGTAGCAGAACAACAGAAGGCAAAAAGCAGGAGATTACAGGGTTATTACAAATGATGAATAGGAAAAAATGCTGGATGAAAACTGATGATGTTAATGGACGATAGAAGCAACAATGAAAAAGTCTCATTTCTTTTGCATTACAAACAGGGTTTAATAAATAAGAAAAACTAGAAATTATATTCTGGTTTTTATTAAAGTCAAATTCGTTGGTTAGTTGCTCCTTTTGGTTTTATGGCATATCAACCTTTGTAGGTTATTTAATGCCAAATCCATTTTTATGAAAATAGTTCTATTTCAAATAATTCAGTTTAGCAGAAGTATGCAGTTTAAATGTAAGTACAGTTTAATTGTGAAAAATATTTCTATTTCAAGCTACTCAGTTTAGTCAAGCAGTTCTAATTCAGCTAATTCAGTTTAGTATAAGTACAGATGTTTCTTTCACACAATTAAATGTCAAAACAGTTCTATATTAAACAAATCAGTTTCAATGTCAAAAAATAGTTTCAAAAAATTCAGTTAAGAATAAGCACACAGTTTAAATGTAAGTACGGTTTAATTGTGAAAAAAAAATTCTATTTCAAGCTATTCAGTTTAGTGAAACAATTCAGTTTAGCATAAGTATGCAGTTCGTTCTATGTATTTAACCCATAGATAGAGCCCTATCAGGTGCTGCCACCCCAGGCCAGAGTGGACATGAGAGCAATGGCAATGAAGGGATACTCTGCATTCTCCAAAGCCCCAGCATCACTGGAATCTCACCATCAGATTGTTTAGTGTCATATTCAGGACACTCATTGGAAGGGTCTTACCCCTCAGCACAGGTTCAGTCGGTGTATTCTACAGCCCCACTGAACTGGGCAAACAAAAGTCAGGAAAGGAGGCATTGATTTGCGACTAATTATTGATAGATTGATTTTTATAGCATGCCAATCAGTCTAGGGTTTTTTTTATAACTAAAAATTAAGGAATCACGTTCATTGTAGCTTTATATTTGTATATTTGTTCAGTTGCTTCTTAAGATATTTTTTTTATACAGCTGAATGTTAGACAGTGATACCTTGAGATACGAAATTAATTCGTTCTTGAGGTGATTTCGTATCTTAAAATTTTCGTATTATGGGACAAGATTTACCGTTTAAATGGCCTAATTCACTCCAGTCGTATAAAGTGTAAATATTATTACCACCCGAAGGAATATGTTAGTTAATGACAACATAGTCATTTACATAAATGCTTAAAAGTATAAGAGCACAAGAAAGCGTTCACGTAATGCTACGAAAGGAATTCTGGAAGGAGTCAGGTGGCTCTTCGATTTTCGTTTTTCGTATCTTGTAAATTTTCGTTTAATGGGACGAAAATTTCTTTGAAGCCCGTTTCGTATGCTGAATTTTTCGTATAATAGGGTCTTCATAAGTTAAAGTTCCACCGTAATTTATTTCTATTTCAGCAGAATAATTTGCACACAATTGTATGGTTTCAAGTATTCCTATCTCTTATGAATGATTTATATAAAATTATATGGTATCAATATTAAATAATAATCATTTGTTTGCATACATTCATATAGTTTTTAATAACTAATAATAATCATTAGTAAAGAATTCTAACTTCAAATATCTATTATAATACTAATAATTAACAGTTATATGCTATCAAGTAAAACTTTCTTATGCTAATAATTTCCAAATATATCTATTTGATCCATAGATATCAGGTACTACCATTCTGGATCAGAGTAGACCTGGGAGTAGAGGCAATGAACTGGTTCTCTAAATTTCCTAAACCTCCAAAACTGGAAAGTTTTTATCAGGTGGGATGGGGGTATGAACTCACTGATAGGGATAGTCAGTCTATTGCGTGCTGGTAGGAATGGATGAAGGGCTGGAGTAAGCAAAATGGTTGAAGGTACTTCCTGAAATCTGAATTTACAATCAAATGACATGGAAAGGAGAGAGAATAAATTCTTATGAAGAAAGGAAGGAGAAAAAAAAGTGAGGAAAGATGAGTAAAGGTAAAGAAGGGAGTAAATAGAAAGTGATCGATAGGAACAGATGAACAGTTTGTCTTTGATAAATAAATAGATAGATAGATAGATAGATAGATAGATATGAACAGTGTAAGATAGATAGATAGATAGATAGATAGATAGATAGATAGATAGATAGATATGAACAGTGTAAGATAGATAGATAGATAGATAGATAAATAGATAGATATGAACAGTGTAAGATAGATAGATAGATAGATAGATAGATAGATAGATAGATGTGAACAGTGTAAGATAGATAGATAGATAGATAGATATGAACAGTGTAAGATAGATAGATAGATAGATAGATAGGAACAGTGTAAGATAGATAGATAGATATGAACAGTGTAAGATAGATAGATAGATAGATATGTACATGATTTTTGTCTCTTGATTCCCATAAAGAAGAGAAAAATATATATATATATTCATCAGGGAATTAAAGTGGCAACGCTTGTACAACACGAATACTATTCTATAAGT
>OY757938.1:41894708-41897208 GCA_963585895.1 Sepioteuthis lessoniana
CCCCAGGTTCACTCTGATCCTAGTGCTAATACCTGTTAGATTAAAATCTATAGATCAAATAGAACCTTTTAACAATTAAACGAGTGATATTAAATTGAATTCTTAGTGTTACTGAGCAATACTTGAAACCCCTTCACTGCTTGCAAACAAATGATTAATATCAAATAGAATTGTTCGTGTTCTAAAGCAATGCTTAAAACGAATTGACTGCGTGCAAATAAACTTTTGTGTGAGCAATACTTGAAATCACTTCACTGCTTGCAAACAAAGGATTAATATCAAATATAATTGTTTGTGTTCAAACGCAATGCTTGAAACCATTGAACTGCGCGCAAATAAACTTTTCGTGTGAGAAATACTTGAAATCACTTCACTGTGTGCAAACAAACGATTAATATCAAATGGAATTATTTGTGTTCGAAAGCGATACTTGCAAATATCTAACAATAGCAATACTTAACTATGTGCTAACAAATTCGCTCAAACTCTTAAAAATGAAATTACCAATAAACTAATCTCTTACAATTCATCTATATATATGTGTGTAACCGTTTGATCATGTGCAAAAATATGACTGATATTGAATTAGATTTTTCATGTTACGTATCAATACTTGAAACTATTCGCAAACAAAGGATCAATACTAAATAGAGCTATTCGCGTTAGGTAGGATTACTTTAATCTATTTAACAGTGAGAAAACAATTGTGCTCTGGCGTGTTTAAAATATTATCTTTAAACTATTGGTTTACAAATCCTATGTGTTCTGGAGATGACACCAAAAAATCTGATGGTGAGGTTACAGTGATGGTGGAGCTTTGGGGAATGCGGAGTACCCCTTCATTGCCATTGTTCCCAGATCCACTTTGGCCCAGCGTGGTAGTACCTGATAGGGCCCTATCTATGAGTTAAATAGAACTAACTGCATACTTATGCTAAGCTGAATTGTTTCACTAAGTTGAATAGTTTGAAAAAACAATGTTTTTGAAAAATCGTACTTACATTTCAACTGCATGCTAATGCTAAACTGAATTATTTGAAATGGAACTGTTTTTTGACATTGAAACTGTACTTACACTAAACTGGATTGTTTAATATATAACTATTTTGGCATTTAACTGTGTGGAAAACAAAATCTTTACATATACTAAATTGAATAAAATGAATTAGAACTGCTTGACTAAACTGAGTAGCTTGAAATAGAAATGTTTTTCACAATTGAACTGTACTTACATTTAAACTGCGTACTTCTGCTAAACTGAATTGTTTGAAATAGAACTATTTGTATTATAATGAATTTGGCGTTAAATAACCTACAAAGGTTAATATGCCATAAAACTCAAACAACCAACCAACAAAAAAATCATATATATTTAATAAATATATGTATATACAGGATTTGGCGTCAAATATCCTTCAAGGTTTGATACGCTGTAAACACAACTAACCAACCAATCAAATTAACATTTGAGATGAGTTGTATTTTCGTGATTCTCCACCCACATTCGGCGTTAAATCATAACTGGCATAGCAGTCGTTGGTCCCCAATGGTCCGGGAGACCTAGGTTCAATCCCAGATCGAGTCATACCAAAGACTCAAAAAATAGTACTTGATGCCTCCTTGCTTAACTCTCAGATTATAAGGTAGGGATCAAAGGTAAAGTAGAACAATCCGTGGAAAAGGAGTTGCACCCTCCCTTACACTTCAGTGTAGTAGCTAATTAAAATGGAGCCTTCAGTTTACCTTCGACTACGGTCGGCAACTTTACTTACTTTTTATATATATATATTCACCCAAACTCTCAGCAAGGACATGATACGATACAAGGCCAATTTTAAAACCGAGTTTAGAATATAATTTCTTTTTACTAAACTGGTTGTTATACCAAGGTTAACGAGAACAGTCTGACGAATTATTAACCCATAGAATAAGGGATGAATTGTGGGATTTGTACCTTTCCTAAGGGTATTAGCACTATGGAAAATGGAAACAACCTCGTCGTGTATTTGAACGCGGGTCGCTGTATCCATTTTCTACGACAACAACCGATACACTACATGCACCTCAATGTTTTCCATTTATCATCATCATCATCATCGTCATCATGTCGTGCTGGTAGCACGGATATCCCTAACCCTCTCTCGCCACTCCTCCCAATCGTTCATCGCCCTAGGCAGGTCTTCAGGACAACATCCCGTATCCTCACATAGCTGCTGAATGTATGTTCGTGCTGGTCGTCCTGCTTTTGCACGGCCATGTGTGGGGGTCCATAAGAGTACATCACTTATGAGTTCGTCCCTGCTTCTCCGGCAGTGTCCTGCATGTCTGGTTCGTCTAACTTGAATAGTTTTCGTGATAGGAGGCAGGTGGCCGTACAGTTGGTGTCTTGTGGGGTGTTGCCGCCAGGACTTGTTCAAGATTGCTCGCAGCATTCTTGTGTAATTGACGTCTAGCTTCTTCTCCAGCCGTTTTGTTAGAGTCCATGTAGTGCACCCATATA
>OY757938.1:41902208-41954708 GCA_963585895.1 Sepioteuthis lessoniana
ATACAAATTGGTCAGTCATCTCATAAGATGTATAGCAATAACAGAGTGAATTTTCAATAGTCTACAACAATTTTTAATACCTGTACAAAAGAAGTCTGGAAAACTATTGAAGGCACCTTGTACATATATATCAAAACTAACGAAAATATTCCCACTACTCTAGTTTCATAAATATCTATCCTCCTGTAGACAACAAAATGAATGTAATTACAAAGAAAGTAATTATTTTTACCGCTTAGATATTTTAATTGTTTGTCACATGACTTAACATAATTTGGCGATGCATATATTTCACTTTAGCTTCTATATATTCGTTCCCTGTCGAAATGTGTGTCAAATGACCAAAGCAGCTCGGGCATTATACACTTTTGCTTTTCTTCTTTATATTTAAAAATAATCTGTCACTTTACCTAGATTTGACAGCAAATTTGATAATAGAAACCGAGTTGAATGTCCATATTCATAAGATTCTGAGAACCATAATATAACGACATTCACAAAAGCACTTCTTCATCAAACTCACTTTAGTAGGCTGGGGACCAGAGTTCAGAAAATCTAGGAAGGAATAAGTCACTATTGCCCGATTACACATTGGCCACGCAAGACTTACACACTCATTTACAATAAAACTAAAACAACAATCTCAATAAAAAAACAAACGTACCAAACACTTTGTACTGTTAAACGTTTTCTCATTAAATGTAAGGCATTCACTCTCATCAGAAAAGACTTTTTTCAACGAAAATAAAATAAAAGATCTATATCAAAATGATTTTCTGTTCTTTTTTGATTGGTTTGGTTTGGTTTGGTTTGGTCTTATAGCACATCAGCCATTAAAAGTTATTAATGCTAAATCATTTTTTATACATATGAATATTTCTATTTCAAACATTTCAGTTTTACATAAGTATAGTTTTTGTTTACTCGCTATTAAATGTCGAAACAGTTCTATTTCAAAAAACTCAGTTTAGCATAAGTACACAGGTTCAATGTCAAAAACAGTTCTTTTTAAAACAATTCAGTTAAGCATAAATACATAGTTTCAATGTCAAAAACAGTTCCATCTGAAACAGTCCAATTTACCTTAAGAACATAGTTTCAATGTCAAAACAGTTCTATTTCAAACAATTCAGTTTAGCATAAGTATGCTATCTAGTTCTATTTAACCCATAGATAGGACTCTATCAGGTGCTACCACTCCAGACCCGAGTGGACTAGGGAGCGATGGCAATGAAGCGGATCTCCACATTCCCCAAAGCTCCAGCATTACTGGAACCCCACTGTCAGATTGTTTGGCGTCATATCCAGGACACTCGTTGGAAGAGCCTTACCCCTCTGCAGAGAAGCAGTCAGTATATTCTGCGACCCCAGTTGACTGAGCAATGTCCTTTTTTGAGGGAAACAAAAATATACCAAAATATATAAGCGTCTACTTGATCGAAAGCATACAAAGTAACTGTGTAACATGATACCCGACGATGATAACAGATCGTCAAACCTTCTAACTTCAAAAAATGTAACTGAAAATGTACAACGTAGCTTATTCCTTAACCTCTAAGCATAAAATAACCCTAAACAGATTGACATACCGTTAAAATCCATTAAATCAAATCACCAAAACATAGACTCCTGTTCGGGGCAACCTTTCTTCCTAGCACAAACAACACGATTTCGATCCCTCATTACATCCGGACACAATTTTTATGACTTTTCACCCGAATGCAGATTTAGTATGACATGAACTTTTTAATACGTATATATACTTAGGCAGAGTAATGCTATTGGTGCGTATATATATATATATATATATATATATATATATATATATAAATATTATAGTTCTTATCGAATACCCACTATTTTTCCCCTTTTTTATTACCATTCTTCATTCCCTTTTTTCTCCATTCTCCATCTTTAATCAATTCCATAAGAGCTCTGATAAGTGAGGTGCGAAATCGGTTAGCTAGCCTTTTCATTTTTTACTTTTTAATTTCCACCATGATTAATAAATATGGTCTTTTCCTGGCTCTCATTAAATTTTGTACCAGTAATAGAAACTTCCAATATATATATATATATATATATATATATATATATATATATGTGTGTGTGTGTGTGTGTGTGTGTGCGTGTGTGTGTTCAATATAGCACCCATAAATATGTATACCCCTATCAATTTTTTTAAAAATTGTAATTTACTTCTAACCCCAAAATAGCTGGATTTCATTATTTCTTATGTGAATCAATGAAAAAGGATATTATTACTCATTATTTATCCCAAAACTCGACAGCAGTAAATCTTTTACCAGAAATGAAATTATATATATATATATATATATATATATATATATATATATATATATATATATATATATTCAAGCAAGATTTATTAAAAACGATGAAACACTGTTTGTTTATTATTTTTAATTTTATTTTTTCAAGACTCCTTATTTTTCTAGTGTCAGAATGTAGATGGTAAAGGAATCGCCCATATCTTCGGCCCAAGAACTTTCCACTATACTTTTGGCCGTCACCAGGGTTAGGGTAGTTTTGAGTTGACTGTTGAGTTTTTATCGTTTTATTTGTAGCGTTTTGTTTTGATGTTTTCGGTTGGAACGTTTTCAACGTTTTGTTTTAAAACGTTCAGTTGGAAAAATGTTCACTAATATGGTTAGTGATTTTTAGTTATTAAAAGTATTTAATCCGTTTGTGTCTTTGCTAAATGCCATTTTCTTTATGTTTGTTTTGTTGGTGGGGTATGTACATTGCTTCTCGGATTTGTAATGGCTTTTTTTTAATTGTTTTTATGTATAATTATTGTATTATCTGTGAGAATCTTCCTTACATCGAAAGATATGTGCTATTGTGTTTTATAATTAAATGTTGTTTTAAGGTGTTATTTTCAGAAAGGTTACAAGACAACGAAATAATGTTGTCGTTGTATTGTCAGTGAAAGAGTTATTTTTGTTTTTCAGGAGGCACTATTGAAATGGACATATAAATTTATAAATCTACATTAGTTTGGTTTTGGTGTATTTTAGCGGAGTTGGTATTATTCTTAACGATAAGGTTTGATGTTTTAAATTTAATGTAGTAGATGATGTTTTATTTGTTTATGTTTTCAATAGGTTAAGATGTGTCTTTTTATAATATTGGTTATTGCTTGTTTATCTAATTTATATTTGATGATATTGTGGCACAGCAAGTATAAAACCTAAAACATATTAAAATTATGGACTCTAAATGTAACAAATGATGATATATATATATATATATATATATATATATATATATATATATTCATGAATAAAGAGTGTTCAGTATCTTTAATCATCATCATCTTGTTGTGCCATCAGCACGGATTTACCTGACCCTCTCTCGCCATCCCTCCCTATCGTTCATTGCTTCCGGCAGGTCCCCATGGCTACACCCCGTATACTCACAGAGCAGCTGTATGTAGGTTCGAGCTGGTCGCCCTCCTTTCCTCGGCCATGTGAAGGGGTCCATAGGAGTACATCACTTATTAGCCCGTCCCTACTTCTCCGGCAGTGTCATGCATGTCTAATTTGGATAGTTTTCGTGATGGGTGGTAGGTGACCGTACAGCTGCATCTTTGTGGGGTGTTACCTCCAGGCCTTGTTCAATATTGCTCCCAGCATTCTTGTGTAGTTGCCGCCAAGCTTTTTCTCCAGTTGTTTAGTCAGCGTCCATGTAGTGCATCCATATAGCAGTATCGACACAATCGCTGCTTGGAAGAAACTGCGTTTCATTTCATCGGTCAGGTCTTACTTCCATATGAACGATAGCCTATTGATAGCTATCCATGCCCGTGGCGTAATGGTTATCGTCGTATGAAATGAACACGGCGACACGAGTTTAAATCCTAGACGAGACTGATTGCATTTCACATAGCACTAATACTCTTGGGAAAGGTATGAATCCAATTATTCTCCCTCCAGCAATGGGTACATTGTAGGGCAGAATAGGTTCTTCAGCCTTGGTGAGGCAACTAGTCTAGGAGAAGGAAAACTCTGAATTCAAACCTGTAAAACTCCGCTTAAAAAAATGACCTTGTGTCATATCCAGCCCGAGCGGAGGGATTGGGAAATATGGTTAGTAGCGTGTTGATGTCTGTCTCGGTCGATGAGACACTGCTCCCTAGGTATGTGGCGTACATATTAAGGTTAGGATAGCGATAAGATAGAATAATTGGTGCTTGGTAACAGTCAGTTTCTGGCTTATGCGTTCAGCAAACCAAGCGTTTGAGGTTTGTGTCTATTTTTTTTTTTTTTTGAATGTTTGGAGCAGGACGTTTGTCTCATTTTCTGGGTCATTTTGGGTAGGATTTGGTTATCTATGCGAACACATTGTGTCATTCTGGTTATGTCTTAGATCATCTACTCTACAATATTTGGTTTACGGCTCTCCGACTTTTATCATTACTGTTATTCTTGTTATCATTACTTTTATCATTACTTTTATCATTCTTGTTATCATTACTTTTATCATTACTGTTATTCTTGTTATCATTACTGCTATTCTTGTTATTATTTTATTTATCTTAGCTAATATTCGCCTATTTTTAGCTTTATTATACAATTATTTATCCCCTAGTCTCATTCTAACTCCAATCAAATAACAAGATGCCAACTATATCCCAAAAACACTCGGTCTGAAGAACGCATAGGCGAGAAATTGGCTGTTAGCCAGGATATAATACCTAAAAATTCCGACTTGAAATTTCTGATTTAAAATCAACTGATTAAAGTTAATCCATTAAGTCATTCTCACTGGGAACACTGGGAATGGTATTACATTTTCTCCGTTCATGAGGAGACGAATAGACTAGAACGGCATTCATTGTACACTTTTTCGGCACTCCAAAAATAGCATTTGCTGCCTAAAAAAAAAAAAACGTGCCGGGTGTAAGAAATTAATCGTCCTAAATTGCTTGTTAAATGGTTAAATAGTTCTTTCGCATTATCCTAAAGTTGGACACATATTGACCTTGTTCTTCATTTCTTTAACAACTCGTCTGGGATTATTTCATGCCTAGAAGTTAGAGAATCACCTTCCTTTTACGTTCACATTTACATTTTTCTGTAGTTGTTTCTCAAGAGGTCGACTTGGGAGTTTATGGCAATGAAGGAGTGCTCGGCATTCTACAATATATATCTTGGTTTCTTAAAAGGTTTCCTGTTTACACATGGTCCTATCGAATCCGAATTATTTCTAAACATATATTTGACACATTGATAAGACCCTAACATGGACTACCACTCCAGGTCGAAGTGGACTCGGTAGTAATATCAATGAAAAAGTACTCTACATTCTACAGTCTGAAGAACAGGAATCTCACCATCAGAAATGCATTCAGCGAATTTTAATCCTCGAAAACAGGGTGCATAATCAGTGTATGAAAATAGGGTGTACGACAGTAGGGTATATGAAGAGTGTAGGACAATATGGTGTATGTCAGTAGGGTGTATAAACAGTGTATGATAATAGGTGTCTGATTATAGGTGGTTGGATATTGTATGACAATAGGGTATATGACAATAGGGTGTATGACAATAGGTGTATAAATAGTGTATAACAATAGGTGTCTGGCAATAGGTGGTTGAATATTGTTTGACAATAAGGTATATGACAAATGGGGTGTATGAGAATATATGTATGAATAGTGTATGACAATTGGTGGTTGAATATTGCATGACAATAGGGTATATGACAAATAGGGTACATAAAAATAGGTGTATGAATAGGGTATAACAATTGGTGTCTGATAATTGGTGGTTGACTATTGTATGATTGTTTGTTTGGTTTGGTTTTATGGCATATCAACCTTTGTAGGTTATTTAACGCCAAATCCATTTTTATGTAAATAATCAGTTCTATTGAAAACATTTAAGTTTAGCATAAGTACACAGTTTAATTGTCGAAAACATTTCCATTTCAAAGTATTTAAGCAGTTATATGTAATAATTCAGTCAAATGTAAATACAGTTTTAATGTCGAAAAATTGTCAAAAACGTTTCTATTTCAAGCTATTCAGTTTACTCAATTCATTTTAGCATAAGTATGCTGTTAGTTCTATTTAACCCATAGATAGGACCCTATCAGGTGCAACCACGCCGGGCGAGAGTGGACCTGGGAGCGATGGCAATGAAGGGGTACTCCGCATTCCCCAAAGCTCCATCATTGCTGGAACTTCACCATCAGATTGTTTTGTGTCATATCCAGGACACTCTTTAAGGTGGGGTCTTACCTCTCTGCAGAGGTGCAGTCAGTGTATTCTACAGCCCCAGCTGACTGGGCAACTATTGTATGACAATAGGGTATAAGGCAAGTAGGGTGTATGACAATAGGTGTATGAATAGTGTATGACAATAGGTGCCTGACAATAGGTGGTTGAATAGTGTATGACAATAGGTATATGACAATAGGTGTATGAATAGTGAATGACAATAGGTGGCGGACAATAGGTGGTTGAATAGTGTATGACAATAGGTATATGACAATAGGTGTATGAATAGTGAATGACAATAGGTGGCGGACAATAGGTGATTGAATAGTGTATGACAATAGGTATATGACAATAGGTGTATGAACAGTTCGTGAGAATAGGGTAAATAAATTATCAGAGGAAAACATTGATAGGTTTTTACATGAGTTTAAGATTAACATTGAAAAATAAAATCATTATCGCAAGGGGTGGGGGAAAGAGATATTTTTTGAAGGGCTTTAGCGCGAAAAAATACGCAATCAGCCACGTTGCAGGTTGGAACTCTCGAGTCTCCACGTTCATTTTCTACCACAATAACAATTACGTTACGGTAGCGGAGGGGTTTGGTATGACTTTAAACAAACAAACCAAATCGAACCAAACCAAACTCTTCGGTCCTATTAACACGTTTACTATAAATGATAATCCTTTTCTGTCTTCCTTCTTATCTGAGACCTAACTCCGCTCAAAACTAACTAAGATTAAAAATTACTTTTCGCCGCCGTATTTTTTTTCTACTAAACTATTATCTCGCAGCTTTCCAGTGAAAACCGCTGCGACGAAAATGTTATAGCTTTACACGCTTAACAATGACTTATGACACCACCACTGTCAATCATAATCCTGGATGACGTTCCTTAAAGGTAGAAAAATCAAAACCTACATTTTATGTCTCGTTACATAACTTACATGGCATCCTTTAATAACCTTAAAAAGTAATATAAAATGACAAGGAATTGTTGCAATACTTTTATTTACGAAATATCAACTTCATTTACGCAATCTGTCAATGGTCGTATTCGTGGTGTAATGGTTATCGTCGCAGGAATTGGACACGGCGACACGAGTTCAAATCCTAGACGAGACTTATTGCATTTCACATAGCACTAATACCCTTGGGAAAGGTATGAATCCAATTATTCTCCCTCCAGCTATGGGTAAATAGTAGGGCAGACTAGGTTCTTCAGCCTTGGTGAGGCAACTAGTCTAGGAGAGGGAAAACTCTGAATTCAAACCTGTTAAACTCCGCTTGTGTCATATCCTGCCCGAGCGGAGGGGTAGGGTAAATATGATAATTTATCATTTATAACTTGTATATTGGATATTGGGGAAGAGTTTTATTTGGCTTAATTAAGCTTAGAGAGCAATATTATAAACTAATGAGAGTTTTAAATGTCGTTAATACAAATTGAATATATATATATATATATATATATATATATATATATATATATATATATATATATATAAAAGCAAAAGCTATTCTGTTCAGTGTACGTTTATGAAGACGTAACCGGCATGCTTATGGTAATGCGTTTAATCCACAATGGGATCCACTAAAATGGATCTCTTGCCTGGTCGGCTGGAGCTGTAAAATATACCAATTGCTGTTCTGCTGAGAGGTAAAAAAGCAATGAGTGTCCTGTATATAACACTAAACAATCTGATGGTGAGGTTCCATTAATGTTGGAGCTCCGGGGAATGCGGAGTACCCGTTCATTGCCATTGCTTCCAGGTCTAATCTGGCCCTGAATGGTAGCACCTGATAGGGTCCTGTCTGTGAGTCAAATAGAATTAAACTGCGTACTTATGCTAACTGAATTGCTTGAAATACGACTGTTTTGACATTTAAACTGTTTGACTAATATGAATGCTTGTCTATATTTCTGAGATGAGCTATTATGTACATTGTTTACATTTTTCAGTCTATTGTCCTCATCTTTGTCGCCATGTTTATCACAACGTTTCGGCCGTTTGCAATATGAGCACTGGTAAAAATGGTTGCTGAAGACATTAGGTTTATGATACTCAGAAATTCATACACGGATGTCCTCAAGGACACATGGCACAGTGGATAAAGGTATTGGTTAGATCCAGTGACTTACCCAAAAGAGTGTAAAGGCAGTGGAGAACTTTCAGAGGAAGTTAACAGGAAATAACTGATAATTGACATCTATAAAACATGGCTCGTGGAACTAGAACAGTCTACCCCGGTGAGCGAAGTATAGGGTTAAGTTTGACATTCCAGCCACCTGATGAAGACCGGAGAGTACATCAGACGTAACGTTGTAATGAACAAAGATGAGGACAATAGTCCGAAAAATGTAAATAGTGTAATATGAATGCCTTGAAATAGAACAATTAAACTGTGTACTTATCCTAAACTGAATTGTTTGAAATAGAACTGTTTATTTGAATAAAAATGGATTTGGCATTAAATAACCTACAAAGGTTAATATGCCATAAAAACCAACCAAACAAACAATATAATGGATCACAGTATGCATATGTTTGTTCCAATCATTCGTTCTATGTGTCTGTCTGTCTGTTTTTCTATGTTCACTTTTGTTTCATGGATACATTTTTCTATCTTTCGATTGATCGATCTCAGTTTATTCATATCTATCTATCTATCTATGTTTCTTTATCCCTATGCTTTATTAATATCTATCTGTCTATTTGTCTGTCTATCTTTGTTTCTTTTATTGATACATTCTACAATAACACATATATGTGTGTTTATATAAATGAATGACTAAAAGAAATATGCCCATTCAACCCACCCCCACAGAAACACACACACACACACACACACACACACACATATATATATATATATATATATATATATATATATATCACTTTACTCCTATCTATCAACGTATAGATATATCCATCCATGCTTGTTTCTTTTTATAAATGTATCTATCTATGTTTGCTTCATTATACGAAATGGCCCACAAAAGGCTGACATTTTAAAAGTGCATATCTCTCTTGTTTTTAATTTTATATTTACAGAATATTCAGCTATTAAAAAGTATTCCCCTCTTGTTTTTATTCAAGGAAAACTGAATGGGATACGGGATTAATTTTAATATATGAAACATCTATTTTAAAAAAGGAAATAAAAAACTAAGTTAAGCATTTTAAAAATCTCAGCCACTTGTGGATTCTATGTTTCTTCTTCTTCATATCAAACTATGTATTTTTCTGTCTATATATATATATAGGTGTGGGGAAACGGGTATATTTCTTTTATTCATTCTTTCTGTTTCATTCATCTATTCATGTATTCAATCTATATTTCAATCGATCTGTCTATCTCATACATATTTCTACAATTTCATTGTTTATTGTATATCTTTCGTGATATCATCATCATCATCATGTCGCGCTGGTCGCACGGATATCCCTGACCCTCTCTCGCCACTCCTCCCTATCGTTCATCGTGCTAAGAAGGTCTTCAGGACAACATCCCGTACCCTCACATAGCTGCTAAATGTATGTTCGTGCTGGTCGTCCTGCTTTTGCACGGCCATGTGTGGGGGTCCATAAGAGTACATCTCTTATGAGTTCGTCCCTGCTTCTCCAGCAGTGTCCTGCATGTCTGGTTCGTCTAACTTGAATAGTTTTCGTGATAGGAGGCAGGTGGCCGTACAGTTGGTGTCTTGTGGGGTGTTGCCGCCAGGACTTGTTCAAGATTGCTCGCAGCATAAGACCTAATGATATCAGTTTCGTTTTTACAATGTTCAACAAGAAATGTTAAAATCCTAGCATCATTTATTTAGAAAACAGTTTTTTAAGGGAGGGGGGCTTTTGGTGTTTTTTTTTTTAAATTGGCAACGTTGAACATATTCATGGGTGATACTGTATCTCTCTTTCTTAATATATATATATATATATATATATATATATATATATATATATATATTGTGTGTGTGTGTGTGTGTGTGTGTTCTCTCCTTTTCACATCATTGTTTACTGAAATGCATTTGCGGAACTAATTTCATAAAAACATTATTCGTTCTACTTTGTCTTAGTACAAATTAGATGTTCACGCCATTTTCTTGTCTCCTTTGTGCCCAGAAATACTAATAAGCACACTTAGGTGCTTTGTCTTCAAACAGAGAACTTGTTGAACACTATTAACAAAATCAACCATCACAGAATTATAGATTACTCGATCAAAACGTAATTATTAACGCTCTGCCGACACCATTACGACGACTGCAAATTGTGCGGGCAGACTTGGGTCAGTGGTTAGACGACTGGGTTCTTGGGATGGGGTTTTAGTAGAAGAATATCATTACGTTTTCTTTTTGATAGCCAAAAGTTGTTGTTGTTTTTTTTTTTCATGGATAAATTATACATTCTCATTTTTTCTAGATCTTGTAAATGCAATAATATAGTTTGTTGAACGAGTAGCTCACTATAATGGCTTGGAGATAGCTAGCTTCTTTAAAAATAGCCAAATATTTAATGTTTCTTGGATAACACGTTCAACAAAAGAGAGAAGCATTCCAAGAGATCAGATGTCTTAAGAACAATCCAGATGTTTCTGCAGGATCAGAAAATCATCAAACGTGAAAGGACATTACGAACTAATGGTAGATCAAAAGAGGATTTATATTCATCGTCATCATCATGTCCTGCAGTAAGGATAGATTTCCCTAACTATCTTCCTTTCTCTCTCATTATCCGTCTCTCACATCCATCAATTCCGGCAGGTATACTAGATTACATCCTGTATCCGTACAGAGCTGTTGTAGATAAGTTTTAGCTGGTCGTCCTATTTGAAAGAGTATATAGGAGAAAGTCGCTTAGGAGTTCGTCTTTACTCCTCCAACAGTGTCCTGCATGTCTTGTTCGTCTAATTTGGATTGTCTTCGTGATGGGTAATAGGTGTTTTGTGGGATGCTGCTTTCAGTATTTGGTTAATATAGCTTGTAGCATCCTTGTGCAATTGCCATCGAGCTTTTTATCTATACGCTTAGTCAGCGTCCAAGTGGTGCTTCCATTCAGTAGTATGGATACGAACGTAGTTTGGAAAAAAATTGCATTTTATTTAATTAATTGGATAAGTCTTACTTCCATATGACCGGGAGCCTATCGATAGCTGTCCATGCCTTCGCTAGTCGCGTATTGGTGTTATTTTTCGTAGATGATACGCTGCTTCTGAGATGCTCGATACTATACCAGCATAATGAAGAGATGAATAGTGAATGGGTAAGGAGGAAGAATGATCATAACACTTTTCTTTATAAAAATATAACTCTCACAAAGGGGTCGTAGCTGGTATATGTGTGAGAGAGACAGAGAGACGGAGAGAGACGAAGACAGACTGCCATATTGATCCATAACTTCTTATTCTCTGGACCATACCACTCTGTGCTATTTTCAGGGCCTTACATCTTTGCCTCTTCTGCTTCCTGGCCACGGGCAATTGCGGCCTGTAGCCCCACCGGGCGCCTTGCAGCCAGTTTCCGTGACTGATGGTATCTAGACCCAAGATTACTGATTGAAGACTCGCCGTATCTGCTGCAGGCCACGTATATACAATTTCACTACGCCCACATATTCCAGTTTGCACTCACGTGACGAGCTTCCGCTTATTTACACAGGTCCGCCCTGGAATTGTTTACACAGCTGGAGCATCCGGTCTGTCAAAGGTCAATATGCAATAATAAGAGGTGTAAATACTCGCAAAGATTTACATAACACAAACTTTATTATAGGAGACGGAGATACACACGCTAAGATTTGCATAGCATAATTTCATTAGTGAAAATGTTAGAATGTAGGAACATACACCTATGCAGAGTTACATAACGCAAAATTAATATAGAAAATAATAGGAGGCAGAAATATCAATTTGTAACGAATGTTATATCCGATTTTAGAGTAAATATTATAAATGAAAGTACTTATACCAGGCCATTAACCTAATAAGTAGAGTGTTCACCAATAGTCTAGGAGACCGGGGTTCAATCTCTTGTCGAGTCATACCAAAGACTCAAAAATGGTACTTGATGTCACTTTGATTAGCACTCAGCTCTAAAGGGTACTGATCAAGAGTAAAGTGGAATAATCCAGGGAACAGAGTAGAGACCTCGCCAACATCTCGGTGTAATAGCTATTAAAAAGTGACCGTTCGGGTTATCTTCGACTAAGGTCGCCAACTTTACTTAGTTTGTCTAAAGACATATATTATCATTAACATGACCTCCAGTGGTTCCAAGCAGCATATTTCATCTGTCAACAACCTTATAAAGGCCATGGTTGTAAAATTCTATAGGTTTTGATGCAAAATATGACACCAATTTGTGTTCAACCTCTTTTGATGTCAACTTAAGACCATCCAAATGATTCTGTAATCCCCTAAACAAAAGATAATCAGAAGGAATAAAGTCGGGAAAATAGGATGAAAAAATTTGTCTCAATCCAGATCCTCTATGGGATCTTTTGTCAATTGAGCTGAGCGATGACAGGCATTATCGTGATGGATGATGACCCCCTTTCTGTTGACTAAATAAGCTTGTCCTTTAGTCTGAAATCCCCACTTCAAAAATGGGAAAACCTCCTCTTGCAACCCTTTCAATGTATCCTCTCCCTCAGTGCGCTAAATGACTTTTTACAACAGTGCCATGATCGACAGCTTTTTCAAACTTATCGAGTAATACATTTGTCATGTGCGTTCTTTTTTTTGGGACGAACATAGAGGAGTAAATCCCGAAGAAGATTGCGAACAATATTCTTTTAATCTGAAAGAAAAAGATTAAATTATATTCACTGCATCATTTCTAAATGATAACAAGAGGTGATACTTTAACTTATGTTGTCATAAACATTTATCTAGAGAATATTATTTGCTCAAACTTAATTTAGACACAGATGAGCATAAAACAAAATTATTTTAGAAAAAGTACTGAAGGTGCAAGCACTCATGCAAATATAAGTTAAATATAAAGTAAGCAACCGTAGTCAGGGGCGAACCGAAGGCTCCTTTTTCAATAGCTCCGACACGAAGGAGAATTAGAGGGTGCTTCTCTTTTCCCTGCACTGCTCATTTTTACCCTTTATACGCACCTTATAATTCTGAGTGTTAAGCAAGGCGCCATCAAGTACCATTTTTTGAGTATTTAGTATGACTCGACTTCCTGAGCCATTTGGCGAACACACTACCCACAAGGCCAATGGGATGTAAAGTAAAGTTGAGCGTGATCCGAAGGCTCCTTTTTAGCACCCTCCCCTACACCTCGGTGTAGGGGAGGGTGCTACTCCATTCCCTGGATTGCCCCACTTTACCCTTGATCCTAACCTTATAGTACTGAGTGCTAAGCAGATCGGCATCAAGTACCATTTTTTGAGTCTTTGGTATGAGTCGATCTGGGATTGAACCCCAGTCTCCTGGACCATTGGCGAAAAAAAAGAATACACTGTGGACGCTCAGACAAATTTATATAGCATAAATTTTGTGTAGAAACGAATTGAAAGTGTCGACAGTGACAAATTTACATAACACGTATTTATTTTAGAAAAGGATAGAAAATGAGGACACACGCAGATTTATATAACACAAATCTATTAAATATTAATTCAGATTTGGAGTAATATATTTGGCTGGTGAGAGAGAAATGAGTTAATAAAGTTCTCTTAGTTGCATTAACATTTTTATGTTTAACTTTTTTTCATTGTATCGAAAAATAAAGGGAAAAAAGAAAATACTGTTTTCTTAGTTGATAATAAACTTAATATTAACTATCAAAATTTCAAAAGTTTGCAGACAACGAAACCTCTAAAAATTATTCAGTTATTGTTCAAAATCGGTAGATATCTTTTCTATATTAAATGGAATGAGAACAGGAGCAGATCTCACTTAGTTTAATGACATTTCAACATTCTTAGGTTATTTAATGCCAAAGCCAGCCTTATAAAAAAATAGTAATGATATTATGAAACCCAAAGCTATGGGATTGATAGGGTTTCATACCTTTCCCAATGTATTTGTTCAAAAGCGGATGTAACAGGTTGACTGGAGCTTGAACTCACGTACTTTACCATTGCAGCTCAGCACGATAGCTATGGGGACTTCCCCTTAACACGAGTAAAGTCAACCAAAGTATCACTTTTATTTCTTTTCTTTTTTTAATGTGATATTTTAATTTCAAAATGTGATATTTTAAGATGTGATATTTTAATTTTAAAATGTGATATTTCAATTTTAAAATCTGATATTTTAATTTCAAAATGTGATATTTTAATATTAAGCAAATTTTTGAAGCACTCAGGAGAACCATTTTGTGTTCCAGCTGTTCTATTCCCATGGCCCACACGACCTAGCACTGGCTTGTCGGTAATTTTCCCGACCATGCCATTTGCACCTAACATGTAAATACGCATCTCTTGGGATTTGCTTATCCTGAACTTCAAAAGTGATCTAACAATTGTTCCTTTATATATATATATATATATATATATATATATATATATATATATATATATACAATATTTTTTTTATTTTTATAGGTACAATGAAAGAAAAGTAGATGTTATAAAATGAACAGGCCTGCTAGTGAATTTGGTATTTTACATTTCATTTTGCCACAATAAAAGCCAAAAAGACTTCCCTTATTATTATTGGCCTCCTGATGATGACAATAAAGTATGAAACATGTGTAGAGCTAATAAAAAATACAATCTAAAACACTTGCAGTTATTTCAATTTTATGATATATATATTTATCAAGGAACAATATATACCATATAAACACACACACGCACACACGCACGAACACCCCCCAAATCCATTCATCTATAATGTAAATAGTTATTTTACAAAGGATGGCTTTGGCATCAAATACCCCACGATGGTTGGTTTCCTATTAAAGAAATTAATCAATATATATATATATATATATATATATATAAATATACGAGGATCAGACTTTTTTCGTATGGGCACTTCTATTGATAATACACACATGAAACTCTAGTCCCCTTCAAAGTAATCTCCTCCGGCTGCAATGCACTTGTTCTACCGTTCCAACAACTTCTGGAAGGCCCCATAGAAGTCCTCTTGTGTCAGCGTGTTAATGACCTTCATCACAGCCTCTTTCATCTCCTCAATTGTCTCATAACGACAGCCTGTAAGCTTAGGGAATAACCAAAAGTCACAGAGAGCAAGGTCTGGACTATAGGGAGGCTGAGGAACTGTCTTGATGCCCATCTTGGTCAAAGGGTCCGTGAAAAGGATGGAGTTGTATACTGGTGCATTGTCCTGGTGGAAATGCCACTGACCCATTTTGAAGAGTGCTGGCCTCTTCCGACGGAATCTCTTCCTGAACTCCCTTAAAACCTCAACATAGTATTCATTGTTGACTGTCTGTCCAGTGGGAATCCAGTGTATGTAGATCATGCCAGTGATGTAAAAAAAAAGGATCCTCAAAGGTTTGTGGGTGGATTTGCCCTGTCTGGCCTTCTTGGGTCTGGGAGAGCCAGCATGCTTCCATTGGGAACTCTGTCTCTTGGTCTCTGGGTCATAGCAGTCGATCCAGCTTTCATCTCATGGCATTTTTTTCATGTTTAAAACAGAATTTTATTGCATATCGTTCTTCTAAAGTGTCCTCGCGTCCAGATTGCATTTTTGAAATTCACCAGCAGTGACAATCAGGCTTTAGTAGGGTGTATTCCAATTGCTGCTGTAGTTGTTCATTTGAATCTGAAATCATAAAAATTAGTCAGTCATCTCATAAGATGTATAGCTATAACATACTGCATTTTCAAGAGTCTACGACAATTTTAAATACCTGTACAAAAAAGTCTAGAAAACTATTAAAGGCACCACATATATATGTGTGTGTGTGTGTGTGTGTGAGAGAGAGAGAGTGTGTGTGTGTGTGTGTGGAATAAATACCTTATTTGACGGCATATAATGCGTCTTATATGCCATATGTAGATTCAAGATTCACGAGAGTCCGCCAATACAAACAACCTGTCAACTTTTATAAGCTTCGACTTTTGAATAACTTTCATATACCAAATGTCATTATTTAAAAGACTATTATGGAGATTAATAGAGATATCATTGATAATATTCATCATATCAATTTCATCACGTTTAATATTAGTACTTGATTTGCCCAGCTGAAATGGGGGTGGGTCTTATACACCCACTCGTCTTATATGCCGTCAAATAAGGTAGGTAATAGCAGTGGAAATATGCCAGAAAAAGTAGTTTGTATTCCGCCATGGCCTAGTTGCTAATGGGATCGACTTGCGATATCATTGCGAGTTTGAACTCAAATCCCGCTTTTACATTCAATATCGGCCTATCACCCCCGCCCAGCTTTTATTCATCTACAACGATGATTTTGGTATTGAATAACCCTCAAAGATTGATATGCCATTAAGCAAAGAAACCAAGCCATTAGTCTATTGTTACTTAGTCACTGATTACTATTCGTCACCTGAAAAGGAAAAAACATAACTCGACTTTCAGCGATTCGTTGATTTTTCGCACTCTGCACAGTCTTTGAGGCCATGGAAAAAAAAGAAAGAAACAATAAACACCGCATGCTTCTTCATTCATTTAGGAACAGAACTTTTTTATGGTGCATTCTTCAGTCTGCTTACACTCCAGGCACCAAAATAGAAAGAGAGACCGAATCACAAATCCTTTATATATATATATATATATATATATATATATATATGTGTGTGTTGTATGTGTTGTATTTGTGTGCTCCCTCGACCGTAAGGTGAGCACTCACGTGGAGAATATGCCGGCTAACACATACGAATGCCAAAGCTCTTCTCAAGAATTGTGCAGTCCAGGTAGCCGATAACGTATAAATAAAAAGTTCGGCGTAAAACATTCTTTCACTAACGCTGTGAAGAGCAATTGATCTGGGGTAAGATATCCGACTGACGTAAAATCAGCCTGGCTTTGATCCTAGTTTGAAACACCTCGCGTGTCTAACTTCACTGAAGTGTTTTGATACCACGAAACATTGTCTGTGGATGACAATATATATATATATATATATACTGTAGTTCATCAAACACTTAACGTGAACTTCTGCCTAGGCTGGGTGACACTTTAAATAATGACTTCTGCTAAACCGGACATAGAGTGATCTGTCAAGCGTATTATGTAATAGCTTGAACCGCAGAAAAAAAGCTGAACTCTGTCAAATCGTATTTCCATCTGTTGCTTTTTCATTTATAATTCCCATATTCCCGCCCCAGTATCACTAGCTCACAATGCCATACTCCTTACTTTGTGCTTGTCCTTAAAAAGGGTACAGGTGGTGATATGGTTATCATTATTAAAACTGGACACGGTGACCCGAGTTCAATCCTGATCGAGGCTGTTGGCATTTCACATAACACTAATATCATTCGGAAAGTTAAGCATCCATTTTTCCCCGAATAAATAGTAAGGCAGACTATGTTCTTTAACCTTAGTATAGCAACCGGTATAGGAGAAGGGAAACTCTGAACTTAAACCTTTCAGACTCCGATTGAAAA
This sequence comes from Sepioteuthis lessoniana, assembly GCA_963585895.1. Classification (NCBI taxonomy): domain Eukaryota; kingdom Metazoa; phylum Mollusca; class Cephalopoda; order Myopsida; family Loliginidae; genus Sepioteuthis; species Sepioteuthis lessoniana. The sequence goes on from OY757938.1 coordinate 41,920,024, forward strand.
TTGACCTTGTGTCACATACTGCTTGTGGTGGAGGTGAGTAACTACATAAAGTGTTCAATTCCCTGCTTTTGAACCAGGTATTATTGCTGTTTAGCTTCTGGAAATTATTCAAATTTCGGAGAACATAGTGAATCTGAGGCTCAGGCCAAACTTTAACAGGCTACTTTGGTATATTTTTCATCTATCATAAACAGTGTCCTGCTTATAACACGAAATTATATCCAATGACGAGGCTGGAAATCTGTGGAGTGTAGAGTACCCCTTAATTCTCATTACTCCCAGATCCATCCTGACTCAGATTGGTAGCGCTTGTTAGGGTCCTACGCCACCTACCTAGGGAGACTGAGACAGACATCAACACGTGACTAACAAAAGCAAGGATAGCTATCAATAGGCTATCGTTCATATGGAAGTAAGACCTGACCGATAAAATGAAACGCAGTTTATTCCAAGCAGCGATTGTGTCGATACTGCTATATGGATACACTACATGGACGCTGACTAAACAACTGGAGAAAAAGCTTGACGGCAACTACACAAGAATGCTGGGAGGAATATTGAACAAGACCTGGAGGTAACACCCCACAAAGCAGCAGCTGTACGGCCACCTACCACCCATCACGAAAACTATCCAAATTAGACGAACCAGACATGCAGGACTCTGCCGGAGAAGTAGGGACGAGCTCATAAGTGATGTACTCCTATGGATCCCTTCACATGAACGAGCAAAGGCAGGACGACCAGCTCGAACCTACATATAGCAGCTCTGTGCCGATACGGGATGTATCCCAGAAGACCTGCCGGAAACAATGGACGATAGGGAAGGGGGCGAGAGAGGGTCAGAGATACCCGTGATTATGGCGCGACATGATGATGATGATGGGTCAAATATATGTTTAAAAATTATTCGTCTTCGATAGGACCATGTGCCAAAAAAACGTCTTAAGAAACAGCTACACAAAAAATGTGAATATGAACAATTGATGATCCTGATTCCCTAACCTCTTGGCCAAAAATTTACCAAAACGGGTTGACATCCCGTTATAATGAATCAATCAATAATATCATAATCAGTTACGAAATTTCATAATTATATTTCAAGAAATCTGCTGATTTTCAGTCAGGTTTTTTTTCAATCGGCATTTTAAGGTTTTAAAACGAATATATAGGGACATATGCCGAGAGAGTGTCAAAAGAATTCGTGAGTAACCTTGTTGATTTTAAAGTTGAGGATGATGATGATGCCTATATACAGGCAAATTTATATATAACTGTATGAACCAAGGAAACTATCTAACGAAGCAGTTTTCGTTTACAATCCACATTTATGTCTCCTGGTTGGTTCGGGTTTTTTGGGTTTTATGGCATATCAACCTTTGTAAGTTACTTAATGCCAACTCCATTTTTATACAAATAATCAGTTCTATTCAAAACAATTCAGTTTAGCATGATTACACAGTTTAATTGTAAAAAAAAACATTTCTATTTCAAGATATTCAGTTTAGTCAAACAGTTCTAATTCAAACAATTCAGTTTACTAAAAGCATAAATTTTGCTTACACAGTTCAATGTCAAAACAGTTCTATATTAAACAATTCAGTTTAGCATAAGCACAGTTTCAATGTCAAAAACAGTTCCATTTAAAACAATTCAGTTTAGCTAAGTACGCAGTTTAAAGTACGCAGTTTAATTGTCAAAAACATTTCTATTTCAAGCTATTCAGTTTAGTCAAACAATTCTAATTCGAACAATTCAGTTTAGAATAAGTATGCGGTTTACTTCTATTTAACCCATAGATAGGTTCCTATCAGGTGCTACGGGCCAATCTGGACCTGGGAATGATGGCAATGAAGGACTGCTCCGCATTCCCCAAATCTCCAGCATCACTGGAACCTCACCATCAGATTGTTTAGAGTCATATGCAGGATATTCGTTTGAAGGGTCTTACCCCTATGCAGAGGTGCAGCTGGTGATTTATGTCTCCTGTTTTTAGACCTAGTCATGTTTTTGTTTAGTTTATTCAGATATTGGTCGGATTTGAAGACGGTGACGAATCCGAGGAAGGCACCAAACTTTAACTGGCAAGTTGGCCAGTTGGGGGTGTGTTTTTCATTCATCATAATCAGTTACGTACTTTTCATAATTAGATTTTCTAGAAATTAATTAACACCATAGAACGACTTATATTAAGACGGGAAAGAGAGCAGAATGTCGAGAAATAACTGCTAGGCACATTGCCTCGGTAAACAGAAAGTTCGTGTGGTCTGCTAACCTTCTGACGTCTGCAGAAAAAGGAAGAATGCCAAATAAATTCACTACGGAGAAATGTGTTGTACAAGAAGGGAAATCAAACTGTTGGTGATTGAAAGAAAAAAAAGAAGAAAAATAACTCGATGGAAATAACTCGTAATTCAATTTTGCTTACGGGACAAAGATAATTGATAATATATCCAAAATGGATAAAGTCTCTTTGAAGAGTAAGTCTGCCTACTAATTTTAATCTCTACAAGTCAATTTTTTTTTCAAATATAAAATTCCCGTCATTATTATTAATTGCGACGATTATTTTCTTCTTTCATCTTTTTCCGTTACTTCTTTTCTGTCTACTGTACTCTCGAAGAGGTTCAGAATACACTGTTTGTAACCCGAGAAAAAAAGTAAAATATTCAGCACCCCCAAACACACTGAACTGCACCCGATGTTCAGGCTCCTTCTGGAGATCTGGGGATTATGGAGTATTTTTCCATTGCTATTACTCCTAGATCCACCCTGACTCAGACTGATAGTACTTTTTAGGGTTCGATCTATGACTCAAATATATGTTTAAAAATTGTTCGAATTCCTAGGAAAGAAGTTTTATTTATCAGCGGCCAATGCCTAAGATAAAAGAAAAAGATCTATTTTTCTCTTTAAACTATGATCTCTTGATCTGGGCCATGAAATGTCCACATTGTCCAGAAGATTCCAAGTAGGTTTACGACTGAATTGCTGACAGATAATTTTATACATTTTACAAAATATTTTGTTTCTTTTTTGTAGAATTCTACCATAAATACGTGTAAATTTTCATTCACATCTTATTTTGATAAGACCTTATGTGAAATAAAGTGGGCAAATCAGCCACTTTATACATAGAAAATCGGTTTATTTCAAAATTTTGCTATTCAAGGTAAAGTTTGTTGAGAATTATGGCAGTTTTTAATACTTTTACAACATAATCAATTAAGAAATAACACATGCTATCCAGGAACTAAATGTCTAGTTCACTGTGTTAACCAAGTCATAAAAGCAAACGTTAAAGAAAATAATGGCCATTTTCTCTAAATTTACCATATAAGCAATAAAGAGATAACACACACTTTCAGCAACAAAATTTCTGTTTTATAGATAAGCTTTTAATGATACACAAACTCAAACTTCTTTTGTCATGGCAAAACCTGATAATCTATAACCAGTCGCTCAATCAAGTTGTCTAAAATTATCCCTATAATTCATTACTTATCAAAGTCTTTGAATTGTCGGCGCCATTTCTGTTATTGTTTTTTTATCAACATTACTGCCATTAGCACATTTTATTTATTTTCATTTTCTAGATGAAATATTGTCAGTCATTATGATTATTATTAATATTGACTAATACTTTCTTTTACCTTTTAAATTTTACTTGTTTTTATCGCATTTTTATTACTTTCATCATTTAGTTGGTAAAGTTGCTGATACAGTTAAATCTCGACCAATTTGAGACACAAATATATCAGCCTACTCAGGCCAGAATAGCAGACATAGAAAAACAAACGAACTTGTCAACTAGTGGATTTTGCCGTTCCCATAGACCAAAGAATAAAAATAAATATAAATAAATAAAAACTATCTAACGAAGCAGTTTTCGTTTACAATCCACATTTATGTCTCCTGGTTGGTTCGGGTTGGTTGGGTTTTATGGCATATCAACCTTTGTAAGTTATTTAATGCCAACTCCATTTTTATACAAATAATCAGTTCTATTCCAAACAATTCAGTTTAGCATGATTACACAGTTTAATTGTAAAAAAAAAACATTTCTATTTCAAAATATTCAGTTTAGTCAAACAGTTCTAATTCAAACAATTCAGTTTACTATAAGCATAAATTTTGCTTACACAGTTTAATGTCAAAACTGTTCTATATTAAACAATTCAGTTTAGCATAAGCACAGTTTCAATGTCAAAAACAGTTCCATTTAAAACAATTCGGTTTAGCTAAGTACGCAATTTAAAGTACGCAGTTTAATTGTCAAAAACATTTCTATTTCAAGCTATTCAGTTAAGTCGAACAATTCTAATTCGAAAAATTCAGTTTAGCATAAGTATGCAGTTTATTTCTATTTAGAAAGATACCTAGACCTTGCTGGAGAGCAGAAAATATTTTTGAACATGAAGGTGATAGTGATAAGAATTAGACTTAAAGCTATTGGAAAAAAATGCGAAAAATCTTGAAAAAATGGGAGAACTAAAGACCATATGTAGAACTGAGACTGTCCAGAACAGAGAAATGTTGAGACTAACTAGGTTACTTAGAAGAGTCCTTCAGAACTCAAGATAATTGCTGACATTTTAACATCATTGAAAACTACCAGTTACAACAGACTGGAAAAATCTGTACTATAAAATTGATAATAATAATGAAGTTTTGAAACATGAAAGTGACAGTGATACCAATTATAACTTGTACACTCGGAACGGTTCCCAAATGCTTAGAAAGGGAAAGTTGGACATTGCCGAGATTATCCTAACTACACCACTTCTAACATTGGCCAGAATACTTAAAAGAGTTCTAGAGACTTGAGAAGACTTTGTCACTCAGACTCTAGGAGAGACCATCATCGAACGCCGGTTTGAAAAACTCACAAGGAATAATAATAATAATAATAATAATAATAATAATAATAATCACCCATAAAAACAAATGGTATATGCACAACCCAGCACCTGTCCGAGAAAATGACACGCAAAAACACTTATGGGACTTTAACATTCAAACGGATCACCTAATCCTGGCCAGAAGACCAGACCTCATAATAATCAACAACAAAAAAAAAGAATTTGTAAAATTGTCTACTTTGATGTCCTGGCGGACCACAGAATAAATCTGAAGGAAAGTGAAAAGAAGGATAAGTACCTCGATCTTGCGAGAGAATTGAAAAAGCTGTGGAACATGAAAGTAACGATTGTGCCAATAGTGATTGGTGCGTTAGGCACAATAACTAAAGGATTATTAAAAGGCCTGGAAGACTTGGAAGTTGGCGGACGGGTAGAGACTATTCAAATGACAGCATTGCTAAGAACGGCCAAAATCCTGAGACGAGTCCTGGAGACTTGAGGAGACTTGCTGTCACTCAAACTCCAGTGAAAATCCCTCAGTTAACACTGATGTGAAAAACTCTAAAGGAGTAAATAATATGCCGCGGAAAATGAGACACACAAACTCCTCTGGAATTTTGAGATACAAACGGATCACCTAATCTCGGCCTGACGACCAGACCCTATAATAATCAACAAAAAAAAGGGAACTTGTAAAATTGTAGACTTTGCTGTCTCGGCGCACTACAGAGTAAAATTGAAAAAAAGCTAAAAGAAGGATAAGTACCTCGACCTCGCTTGGGAATTTTAAAAAATGTGGAACATGAAAGTGACGGTTATACCAATTATAATTGGTACTTTTGGTACAGTCACTGAAGGATTAATAAATGGACTGGAGGACTTGGAAATAAGAGGACGAGCAGAGACATTCCAAACTGAAGCATTGTTGAGATCAGCCAGAATACTGAGAAGAGTTCTGGAGACTTGAGGAGACTTGCTGTCAATCAAACTCCAGTGAAAAACCACCAACTAACGCTGATATAAAAAAATCACCAAGAGTAAAAAAAAAAAAAAAAAAAATAATAGTAACATCTGTCCTTGAAAATTAGACATATTTAATGATCTGGGACTTCGAGATACAAACCCAATCCCGGACAAATGAGTAGACTAAGTGTTAACTAGTATAAAGAAAAGAAATTATCATCTCGTAGATTCTTCTGTTCCAGCGAACCTCGATGAAAAGAAAGGGGAAAAGGTATATAAATACTTGGAATCAATGAAATATGAAGGTAATAGTAATTGTAGGAGCCCTTCGAACAGTCAAAAATGGCATTGAAAAAAAGACTGAGACAACAGAAGATCTGAGTAGGAATTGAAATCATTTAGACCATAGCACTGTTAAAATCAGGTTGAATACTTAAAAGAGTCTTTGAGACCTAAACAGACTTGCTGTCACTTGGACTTAAATGAAACCCTCCAATAAAATCTAGTGCGAATAAATTGTAAATAATAATAATAATAATAATGCTATTTCCGTTGGGGAGTAACGTAGTGCATTTCCGGTAGCACACAGTTTTCTCCCCTTCTTCCTGAGAAGTCGGAAGTGAACGGATATCTGTTCAGTTTTCGTTTATCTTTGTTTTTACATTTTTTTTTTTTATCAGTAAATTATATTGATTTATTTTTGGAGTTTTCAAACGCGTAATCTCACGTCTATTTTCTTCAAATTTTATTTTTGATAATGATAATTATTATGTTTTGTCTTTCTTTAAACTCTGATTCTCTCTTGGACACCGGAAGTGACCAAAGGATAATCAGACTTTTAAAACAAAACCAACAATTTTCATTGTTTTCCATTGTTCTACTGGAATGAGATCGTTTTTTCTCCTTATTTTATGACTTATTTGGAATTATTTCCTTATCTTCCCTGAAGATATTATTTCCAATAATAAACAGAATAATGACAATAGCTCATCTCAAAATTTCTGATTATTCTAAAAGGGCTGATCTTAATATTGTTGCGTCTTATCGCAACTATCCAATGACACTTGGTAACGCCATAGAATGAACATTTTTCCCCAATGCGGAGAACACCTCGGGGCATGTTCTGGACTTCGGTCCGGAGCGTGGCTCTGAAAAAGGAACAATGGCGGACTTGAGGCCTTTAGGCTCCTAATTTCGACTAGGATACCCTCGGGTGGGCGAGCTGTAGTTTTGTCTCCTTTGTAACCCACGTATGGCACTAGACCTCGCGTCTAGTTTAAGCCGTAAACTGGCATACGTGCCCGGACACACAGTTGGGTTCGTGAAACTGCTTGCCTCATCAGGCTCACATTGCACCAAGTGAGCCGATGAGCAGCATAGTTGGGTTCGAGTCTCTGCTCGTTCCCGACCTTTCCCTCCCCTTTATCCCCACTTTAATCGGCCTTCGGGCTTGTGTCTGGTGGGAGGCATTGGCAAATATCGAACATTCTTCCCCAAATATCAAATTTATAATTATTTTACTTTTTGTCAGTTTCTCACCGAAGTGCTGGCGTCTGAATAACCGGAAGTTTGAAGTTACCATGATTCTGGCTGATTTTAACAGTGCTGTGGTCAGGATATTTTTAATTCTTCTTCTGATTCTTCCAGTTCACGCAGTATCTTTTCAAGGTTCTTGAGGACTGTTCCAAGTGTTCCAACTACAACTGGCCTTACTGTTACCTTCAAGTTCAACTATTTTACCTTCAAGTTCAACTATTTTTCTGCTCTCGAGAAAGATCCAGGTATTTGCGCGCTTTTCGCTTGCCTCCATTTTTACTTTGTGATCCGTTGGAACGGAAAAATCTACGAGGTGACTTTTCTTCTTTGAAAGTAAAATAAGGTGTAATCTACGAGTCGGGATTAGCCTAGTCGGCTGATGGGGGCTCTAGAATATAGACAGCTTCTCGGCAGAGGGTAAGGCACCCCCAACTAGTGTCCTGTAGCCTAGTCGGCTGGGCTGTAGAATACACCAACCGCTTCTCTGCAAAATGGTAAGACTCCCTCAACGATTGTCCTGGATATGATACTAAACAATCTGAGAGTGAGGCTTCTGAAATGTTAAAGCTTTGCCATCGCTCTCAGGTCCACTGTGGTCCGAAGTGGTTGCACCTAAAGGGATCCTATCTGTGGGTCAAATAGGACTAGAGTGAGTAATTACGCTCAACTAAATTGTTTTAAATCAAATGTCTTTACATTTAACTGTGTTTTTAAAAAATTGTTCTTACGCTAAACTGAATTGTTTGAAATAGAACTGTTTGATCCTTTAACTCTGTGTAAACAAAAAAACTGTATTTAAACCAATGACTATGTAAATAAAAGACTGTACAAATGCAAGACTGAATTGTTAGAAATTAAGTGAGATCATTCAAATCTGTGAAAAAACAAAAACAAAAACGAGCGAAGGTTCGTTTAAAAATTCTATTTTCAAAATGTGTTCAAAAGTCATATTTATAATATATGTATAAAAAAAGATTCGGCATTAAATGGCCTGCAATAGTCGATATACCATAAAACCAAACCAAACCAAATCTGTATATATCAATGTCCCAAAGCATTGTATGCGTCATATTTACTTTGACAGATTCTGGTTTGTACATATACTATTTGCCTGCATTGTCAAATTTTTATATCTTGGACGATTCCCAGTAGATAACCTTTACTACCCAGTCATGTCTACTCTTATATTCCTTTTGTTTCTGTTTACTGCATACGCCTATTATGGGATCTGTCACCAAATAAACTCCTTTTCTATGCGTTATCAAGTTTTGCTTTGACATAATTATGACATTTAATTTGTGCTTTCATTAAAAAAGATTCACTTTCTATTAGTTTTCCCCAGTTAGTTTCATGTGCAGTTTACTTAATTCATTACTTGAGGTATCAATAGAGTTGTTTATTATAATTATTTTACTCATTTGAGAGTTCTTCACACCAGCGTTAGCTGATAGTTTTCTACTTGAGCCTAAGTGACAGCAAGTCTCCTCAAGTCTCCACTTGTCCTAATATTTCCAAGTGCTACAGTTCTTTTACCAATCTTGGTGACTGTACCAAGCGTACAAAATACAATAAGTAAATCAGTTACTTTCATGTTCCACGGTTGTTTGTTTCAATTCTCTAGCAAGGTCTAGGTATTCATCTCTCTTTTTGCTTTCCTTCCATTTTACCCTGTGAATAGCCGGAACCACAAGGTCTTCTATTCGGTAGGTTCTCTTTTTTTTCTTTTCTTTTTTTCTTTGTTGACTATCACTAGTTCTGGTCGTCTGGCCAAGATTAGGTGATCTGTTTGTATTTCCAAATCCCAAAGAACTTTGTGTATCTCATTCTCAAGGATGGATTCTTGGTTGGGCATATACCTCTTGTTTGCATGGTCAAATTTAAATTTCTTGCATAATTCCCAGTGGATCATCTTCCCTCCTAGTCGTGTCTAGTCTTATACTATTTTGTGCCAATTTGCTGCATTGGCTTATTTGTGATTGAGCGTTTCGTCTCTATTACCACAAAACCCATACATGCTATTTTGTTACGTCTTATCTGTTTTTGTTTTGACATAGATGGTCCTTAAGGCATTTTTATTATTATTATCATAATTATTTTTATCATTACAGTTTTCGTAAGCCGAACTAGCTTGCCGTATTTACTGGATTACAAGTGGCAGCAAGTCTCCTCGGTTCTCCAAGTTTCTTCTCAGTATTCTAGTATTCTTCACTTACAGGGGAACAATAGGTATCTAGTCTGTTGATGAAAATGAATCGAGAATTATCCTTAATTTGTCTAGATGAAGACTAAACCTCTCGACTACAGCTCATACGGCTTGATAGATATCACTTTATTATATGAGTTTCTCAGCTTTACACAAGTCTTCGTTTTAAATTTTTCAGATGTAAATCTCCAGTCTCGATACTTTTTGATTACACTTGGAATAATTCTTTTTCATCTCTTTAATTCAATTTTCCTTATTTGATTTTAGTTAGATCGTTTCTTTTATTTTTTTTTTATGTTTTTTTTTTTTTCATTTCTTTTTTAATTTCTCTTCCGCGCTTTTTTATTTCTCTAATTTCAATCCTCATTAACTCAAATGCTGTTTTTTTTTTTCTCTAATGTGCATTTTTCTTTTCTTTTTCGATAAAAAAAAAATAGAGTTAGTCATCTTTATAATATTCTACGCCTTCACAGCTTATTTTTCTTTGTTGGAAGGGGACTTTTTCGTTTGTTTTTCAGGAGATATGGTGGTAGGCATCTATTCACGTCCGTTTCATGTTGAAACATAATTTTCGCTCTTTTTTTTAATCATTATTCTTTACTGCATATTGTTGTGTGTCATTTAAACCTGTCAGTCCTTGAGAATTTTATCCGAAAAAAATTGCTGCACTTGAAGGAACCTATATTTCACTAAAACCATAAGATGAAAAATGATCATGACGTCTAGATATATATCACCTAATTCTTTAAGTTGCTCAGCCATCTTTGACCTGGCTCATCTCCATCATTAAAGTTATTTTACTCTTTACGAGATTTTCGCACCAGCTCTGAGTGATAGTTTTGAAATGGAGGCTGAGTGACAGCAAGTTTCCTCAGGTACCCAGGACTTTTCTAAGTATGTATCTACCAACCGTTCTGCACGAACAGGATGCGACACAAAAGCAAATTCTAAATGAAGTTTAACAGGTTTGAATTCAAATTTTTCCTTCTCCTCAACGGGTTGCAATACCAAGGCTAAAGAGCCAAGTCTGTCCAACTATTTTACATGGAGAAATCTGGCATTCACACCTTTCTAAAGGGTTTTAACCCTATATGAAATGCAAGCAGCTCCGTCCAGGATTTGAACTCGAATAGCTGAGTTCCTACGACGATATCCATAACATCACAATCGCCTCCGACCTTTCCTCGTATCCTTGCCGATTTTTGTAATATTGTAATCTGAGTGTTTTCAATTCTTTTTCTAATCTCGAATTCATCCAGTCTCTTTTCCAAGTTCTTGGAAACTGTTCCGTGTGCTCCAACTATAATTGGCATCACTGTCAACTTACGTTCATATGCTTATTCAGCTCACTGGCAAAATCCAGTTATAAGTTCAGTTTTTCACGTTCCTTCATTTTTACTCTGTAGTCGGCTGCGGTCTAAATCGATATCACTCTATTCTATGTATAGCTCAATTGTCTAGACATCTAGATATATATGATTGTATTCCATTTATTACTCAATTGTCTACACAATTAGTTATATATCACTCTATTCTATGTATTGTTCAACGATCTATCCCTCTAAATCGATATCACACTCTTCTATGTATGGCTCAATTGTCTAGACATCTAGATATATATCACTGTATTCCTTTTATTACTCAATTGTCTACACAATTAGTTATATATCACTCTATTCTATGTATTGTTCAAGTATCTAGTGATCAAGATAGATGCCACATTATTCTTTGTATTGCTCACTTGTCTAGACATTTAGATAGATATCACTCTGTTCTATATATTGTTCAATTGTTTAGCCGTCTAGATCGATATCTCATTATTTTATGTATTGCTCAACTGACTAGCTGTCTAGATAGATACCACTCTATTCTCTAAATTTGAACAAATTAGAGAATCAAGTGATATCTATCTAGCCTGCAAGTCAGTTGAGTAATACATAGAATAATGTGATATCGATCTATACGGCGAGACAATTTTATAAAATTACCAAATTCTTCATTTCGATTTGAAATTTCAAGTTTTGAAATGTAAAATAACTATGAAGCTTCATTCTCGGTACTTTTTGATCACACCCCGTATACCATCATCATTATCATCATCATTATAAAATAATTATTTTTCCTCTCTAATTTTATTTTCCTTATTTCACTTAAATTAACACATTCATTTTCTTGTTATTTATTTATCAATTTTAGTTCTTTTTGTGGTTTTCTATTTCTTATATTTCAACTTTCACTAGTTTCAGTCAGTCCTATTAACACTTTGAAAATTATTCGTATGCAATAGGAATACTTGAAACCATACAACTGTGTACAAATCATTATCATTGCGTAGGAATACTTGAAACCATATAAGCGTGTATAAATTATTAGGAATAGATAAAAGTACTTGAAATCATACAACAGTATACAAATTTTCAATACAACATTGTTTGTTTGCTTGTTTGTTTGTGTTTTATGGTATATCAACCTTTGTAGGTTATTTAATGCTAAATCCATTTTTATAAAAATAAACAGTTTTATTTCAAACAATTCAGTTTAGCATAAGTACGCAGTTTTATTGTCAAAACATTTCTATATCAATGCAGTATAGTAAAACAGTTCTAATACAAACAATTTAGTATAAATATAGTTTTTGTTTATGCACAGTTAAATGTCAAAACAGTTCTGTTTCGAACATTTCCGTTTAGCGGAGTACAGTTTCAATATCAAAAACAGTTCTATTTCAAACAATACAGTTTAATATTAGAACGCTGTTTACATGCCAAAACAGTTTAATTTCAAGCAATTTAAGTTAACATAAGTACGCAGTTTAGTTCCATTTCACCCAGAGAGAAGGCCCTATCAAGTGCTACCACTTTGGACCAGAGTGAACCTGGGAGTGATGGCAAAAAGTGGTACTCTGCATTCCGCAAAGCTTCAGCATCACGGGAACCTAACCATCAGATTGGTTTGAGTCATATCAGGACACTCGTTCGGAGGGTCTTACCCCTGTGTAGAGGTGCAGTCGGTGAACTCTAAAGCCCCAGCCGACTGGACTATGAAACAACTGCGTCTAAATTATTAGTCTTAGATAGGGTACATAAAACCAAACGGCTGTGTACAAGGCAATGGTGTGTAAATTATTGCTATTAGATTGGAATACATGAAATAATAATCATTAGTATGAATTAGTATTGAATAAGAGTCCATTAAACCATACAATCGTGTGCGAATCATTGGTATTAAGAATTCTGGAAAGACTACTACTAAGAAAAGACTATTCCTGTTGGATAGGAATACATGAAACCTTTGTATTCTGTACAAATTATTAGTATTAGATAGGAATATATGAATCCATATAACTGTATGCAAATTATTAGTATTAGATAGGAATACTTGAAAACATACAAACTAGTGCAAACGATTAATATGAGAGTGGAATTATTGAAACCATACAACTGTATAAAAAATATTACTATTAGATTAGAATACATGAAACAATTCAACCGTATGTGAATTATTAGTATTAGCGAAGAATTCTAAAACCCCTAAAACTAAGAAAAGATTATTAGTATTCGATAGGAATACATGGAACCGTACAAACTAGTGCAAATTATTAGTATTAGATAAGAATACTTGAAACCATATAATTGTGTATAAATTATTAGCAGTAGTAATTTACGAAGGTCTTTACTTCGATTTAGCACAAGGCCAAATGAATGGGGCACCCAATGAGACATAAATTATTAGCAGTAGTTGATAATATTATCTGAAAATATACAAATGAATAGAAGTTATTCGTATGAGACTAAAAAACTTGAAGCCATATAATTGTGTATATAATTATTATATAAGAATACTTGAAACCATCCAACTGTCTGTGAATTATTACTATTTGTTAGAAATACTTGAAACCATATAATTGTGTATAAATCAATAGTAAAAGTAAAAGTAAAGTCGGCAACCATACTCGAGGATGAGTCGAAGACTACCTTTTCGATAGCTACTACACCAAGGTGTAGAAGAGGGCGCTACTCCTTCCCCTGGATTGCTCCACTTTACCCTTGATCCTTACCTTATAATGCTGAGTGTTAAGCAAGGTGGCATCAAGTACCATTTTTTAAGTCTTTGGTATGACTCAACCTGGGATTGAACCCAGGTCTTTATTGGCAAACACTCTAACCATTATGCTAATGTCCGGTATAAATCAATAGTACTCGATAGAAATAGTTAAAACCGTACAACTGTGGACAAATCATCAGTTGTTTACTTTTTAATGGCATATGAACTTTCGCGGGTTGTTTAATGCTCAAAGCCGTCCTTGAAGAAGAATAGAAGTGGTACTATTTAACTCATAGCTTTGGGGATAATGGAGTTAATACCTTTCCCATGAGTATTGCTTCGAAAGTGAACATGATTGCGTAACTGAAGTACAAACTCGCTTACTATTATTGTAACAAATTGACCCTCGACCCAGCCGTCAATCAAGAAACAGGTGCATCCGGTCGAAGATATCGGGGTATCACCTTGACCTGTGGACAGGTTGAATTGGTGCAATTGCGACGCACACAGGAAGCAGGTGGACGACAAACAATTATATAACTAGGTGCCACAGACGGCTTGAGTTAGTTGGAGTCAGTTGGTTGGAGTTCGAGTTGCAGTTCCAGGCAGTGAGAACTAGCTCCAGACAGAGGGCTTGGGCCCTCAGGACCCCGATCGAGGAAGAAGTGCTGCTATAGTCAGAGGAACTTGGGGTCAATATGTTGCAGTCTCTCTCCGTCTCCAACTCACTTCTCACACACAACCCTTTCGCAACCCTTTCGAGAATAAAGTGTGAGAGGTATATTTTTCTAAAGAAGTGTGTTCGTTCGTCATTATTGTTGATTATGTTTCCGCATATATATGTATACGTATAGTTTTATGTGGTTATACAACATAATGTCGCTGTCCATCATGTTACCCACTGCACCACGGGGAACCTCCTCTAAATATTTGGTATTTGATAATACGAGATTGGAATTCATGAAACCATATAAATTTACATAGTCTCTAAAAGTATTAGCTGAGAATCCTTGAAACTGTATAAATGAATGCTAACAAATTATTATTATTATCTACTCATAAGAGTTTTTCACATCAGCGTTAGCGGATGGTCTTTCACTGGAGTTTGAGTGACAGCAAGTCTCCTCAAGTCTCCTGGACTCTTCTCAGTATTCTGGCCGTTCTCAATAATGCAGTAGTTTGGATGATCTCTAACTGTCCGCCAACTTCCAAGTCCTCCAGTCCTTTTAGTTACTGTACCAAAAGCACCAATTACAATTGGTATAATTGTCACCTTCATGTTCCACAGTTTATTCAATTCCCTAGCAAGGTCGAAGTACTTATCCTTCTTTTCACATTCTTTCAGTTTTATTCTGTGGCCAGCCGGGACAGCAAAGTCGACAATTTTGCAAGTTCTCTTTTTTTGTTGATTATTATTAGGTCTGGTCTTCTGGCCGTGATTATGTGATCCGTGTGTATGTCAAAGTCCCAGAAGAGTTTATATGTGCTATTTTCTAGGACAGGTGCTAGGTTGTGCATTATTATTATTATTATTAGTAGTAGTAGTAGTAGTAGTAGTAGTAGTAGTAGTAGTAGTCCCCTCTTTGCAAGTTTCTCATTGCAGTTTTAACTGGTGGGTTTTATATTTGTAAGAGACTTGACAAAGCTAAGAAATATGAAATTAATTGTGATACCGAACCCTCGGAACAAACCTGGCGGATTAGAAACCCTAGGTGAAATCGAAAATCTTCAGGAGATAGCGATGATTAGATTGGCGGGAAAAGTGAGAAGAGTCCTGGTGAAATAAATAGATATGCAGTCACTTTGACTCCCCTAAAAGCCTTCAAAAAGCAGTCGTCGAAAACTCAAAAGAGTATGATATTTTTTAATATTATTTGTAAGTAGTTATTCAGAAGATATAACATTTAAGTTATGGTATTTTCTCAGAAAAATACAAATGACTTGATGGAAATAATCATCATCATAATAATAATCAGCCAGACGATTAGCCCTAGTAATAATCAACAAGAAAAAGAGAACTTGCCGAATTGTGGATTTTGCTGTCCTGGCTGACTGCAGAAAAAATTGAAAGGAAACGAAAAAAACCATAAGTACCTCGACCTTGCCAGAGAATTGAAAAAAAACAACTATGGAACATGAAAGTGGTAGTGATAAAGAGACTGGAAGACTTGGAAATAAGAGGACGAGTGAAGACCATTAAAACGACGGTATTATTTAAATCAGTCAGAATACTGAGGAGAGTCCTGGAGACTTGAGGAGACTTGCAGTCACTAAAACTTAAGTAAGAAATCATCAGCTAACACTTGTGTGAAAAATCCGAAGAGAAGTAAAATAGTAATACTAACCACAACAACAACAACAACAACAATAATAATAATAATAATAATAATAATAATAATAATAATAATAATAATAATAATAAATTGAAGTGGAATTCGAAATCATAAACAAGAAAAAAAATAAAAAGAATATGCGATGTCGTGAAATTAAGTAGATGACGCTGTTAAAAGGGAAATGAAAGATCTTCATGAGAAACTATTTTTTCATCTTTCTTGATTTTTTCCGGATAAAATTTTCAAGGACTGACATCTCTAAATGACAAAAAAATAAATAAATTAAAAAAGAGACAAAAAACAGTAAACTACAAAAACCAAAGAAAAAATCAAAAAAGAAAATCAAAAACAAAAAAAAGAAAACAAAAAAAAAAAACAACACACACACAAAAAATGAATAAAGAAAAAGCAAAAACAAGAAAGAAAATTAATATTTCCACAAGATAAGATTGTACATGAAAAAAAAATTGACGTCAAATAGACATGACTAACTCTGTTTTTATTTATTTTTTTTTTTTGGTTTTAACTTTTTATCTATTTTTTTCTTGAATGAAAACAAGGAAGAATAAACCGTACTGAAGAGAGAGAGAGAGAGAGAGAGAGAGAGAGAAAGAGAGAGAGAGAGAAAAGGAGGGAGTAAGAGAGCGGATAAAAATCAGCATTCATATTAATAATGTTTATTTTATCTTGCTTAGTACTTTATTTAGGGCCTGAGCCAGTCGTTATTTCTTTGCAATTATATAAGTAAATAAAAGTAAAGTTGGCGATCGTAGTCGAGGGCCACACGAAGGCTCCCTTTTCATCAACTACTACCCCGTGGTGTACGAGAGGGCGCTCCTACTTTCCCTTGATTGCTCCACTTTACCCTTGATACGTACATTATGCCGGGTGTTAAGCAAGGAGGTATCAAGTACCACTTTTTGAGTCTTTCTTTGGTATGACTCAGCCTGGCATTGAACACCAGTCTTTTGGACCATCGGTAAACACTCTACCCACTAGGCTATTATATATTTTCATATAATTACTTCAATTTGATAATAATAATAATGATGATAATAATACGACGACTCGAAAACTACATACAAAAACACGAAGAAGGACTGATTACAGCCATCAGAAACGATACTGATAACACGATGGACAATAGAATGACAATAACTAGGAAACAAAAATGGGAAGGAAAACAACTCTATGGGCGTTTTAAACGACTAATAAACAACATCTCACATGAAAAAACCTGGACATGGCTAAGAAAAGGAAACTGTAAGAGAGAAACAGAATCTCTCCGAATAGCAGCACAAAACAGCATAATACATCAGTCAGCACTTCATCAAAAAGCGGGAAAATGTGGCCATGGCGTGGATTGACAAAAAAAGCCTGATACGGTTCCACAAATTTGAATAATAGAGTGTCTAAAAATGTTTAAAATATCCGACAAAATCATAAACTTTCTTACAAAGGCGTTGGAAAACTGGAGAATAAAATTGACAGCGGCAGAACAAATCCTAGCAGAGATAAAACTCCAGAAAGGCATCCTCAAGGAAAACGCTTACGGAACTGCAATTTGTTATAGCAATGGAACCGCTCAACTGCGTAACTAGGATGTCCACATGGGCCACAGATTCATAAAATTACAATAAAGGATTAACCACCTTATGTACACGGAGATGTAAATGTATTTACAAAGAATGAAAAAGAGCTGGAGACCTGATTCAAACAATAATAAAACACAACCAATAGAATTTGAATTAAAAAATGCATCAAGTGATGATGATAAAGGAGAAAAGAATAAACAGGAGGATTTAAACTTTCGAATCAGGATTGCATTATAACATTTGGAGGCAAGGAAAACTAGCTCTTAGAAATATTGGAAATAGACAACTTCAGACAAGCAGAGATGAAAGGTTTTTTCCTTTCATAAGAAAAGATTTCTTCAGACAAACGAGAAAGCTTTTTGAAACTAAGTTCTACAGCACAAATCTCATCAAAGGAATAAATACCTGAGCAACTCTCCTTGTAAGATACTCGGAACCATCCTCAAAATGTACAGGGGAAGGACTCAAACAAATGGACAAAAGAACAAGGAAATCCATGAATATGAACAAGGCGTTACACTAGAGTGATGACATGGAGGGACTTGATTCGTCAAAAAAAAGGGCAAGGGAAAAATACTCGCGAGAACTGAGGGTTGCATAAATGCATCAATACTAGGAATTGAGGACGATTTTAAGAATAAAGAAAGTATAATTACAATAAGCAATTGTAGCAGTGGCAACATAAGTATTCATTAAAAAAACAACAGAAACTAGGAAGCATAAATGGGAAGAAAACAACTGTACGGATAATCTAAGGAATAAAGGGGCGAGATTGCACACAAAAATATATACATTTGATTGTAAAAGGAAAATCGTACGAGAAAAACTGAATTCTTCTGATAGCAGCTTAAAATAATGCCAGTTATGTTAATGTGGTTTGGTTCAGTTTGGTTTGGTGTAGTTTGGTTTCATGGCATATCAACCATTGTCGGTTATTTAATGCCATTTTATACATATAAATAGTTCTTTTTCAAACAATAAAGTTTAGCATAAATACGCAGTTTAAATGTCAAAAACAGTTTTATTTGAAACAATTCAGTTTTGCATTAGTATATTTTTTAGTTTTATTTGACCTATCAGGTGCTACAATCCTGGCCCAGGGTGGACCTGGGAGCTATGGCAATAAAAGGGTACTGCGCATTCTGCAAAGCTCCAGGATTACTGGAGCCTCACAATCAGAGTGTTTTGTATCATATCCAGGGCATTCGTTATGGGGGGAAGTCTTACCTCTCAGCAGCGATGCAGTCAGTGTATTCTGCTGCCCAATCCGGCTGAACAAATGTTAAATTGAAAATCCATAACACGCAATGGAATTGCAAATGTAAGAAATGAACAGAAAGAGATGAAACAGTTAATCACATTATAAACGGAAGCAGCAAACTAGCACAGAAGGAGTATAAGATTTGGCATGATTAGGCGAGAAAGTATAATATATTAGGAATTGTACAAAGGTCGAATGTAACGTTACGCCCTCACCCCCACCACATTTTAGATCAGTCTTCTAACCATTCCTTCTTACGCCGGCCGGTGATCAACTAGTGGCTGAGGGGGTAACGCACATTTCTTTACCACTACACAAGAATACGATCGAGGGAATGGAGAAAATAGGACAAACGAACAAACACGAACAATGCTTGGGGTTAACTCAATAGCAAAAAGAGGAGTTATGCAACACTACATTTCCGTGTGCAGACTATCGCTAGCGTGGGTTACTTGCGAAAATTCCACAAGCACCTCGAATGCAGACATCTTGAGTCGATCTTCTTCACTGGACCCTATCTTGTCTCCTCCTGTCTCCGGAGTCCAGTGTTGACTGCCCCTGTCCGTGGTTCCACACCAACTCTCTGCTGTCCAGTCGCCCTGCCGTCCAGTCGCCAACTGCCTCGTCCGGGTCCCCGTCGTCAACTCCCTGCCAGCTCCTTTGTCCAGCCAACTTTCATTCGTGTCCCCGTACCACTTCCGGATACGGCGAGATTTCAGGTCCAAGAATCCTTTGTCTGGTTTCGCGCCAAAACAGACAAAGGAATCGTCTGCTTTGGCGGGCTACCCATATAGTGCTACACGAATTCTGATGGTTGGTTGGGTAGTTGGTTGGTTGGTTGGTTGGTTGGATTTTTATGGTATATCAACCTTTGTAGGTTATTTAACACCAAATCCATTTTTATGCAAATAGTACTATTTCAAGCAATTCAGTTTAGCATGAGTACACTGTATAATTGTAAAAAACATTTCTATTTCAAGCTATTGAGTTTATTCAAACAGTTCTAATTCAGCTAATACAGTTTTGTATAAGTACAGACGCCAAAAAAAAATCAACGAGCCCCCCCCCCTCAACTAGCCTCGCCCAGGTTCACATCTCAACTCGCCTCGCCCAGATTCAAATCTCAACTCGCCTCGACCAGAGACAAATCTCAACTCACTGCTTTTTCAAAAATCGCCAAAATTCCAAGCCCATTGCTTCCGGGCATGACGTCATTCGAACCCCAGTCTCATTTTCTATCTGGGTTTTTTATTATGACAGTTGCGATTGTCACATCCTCTGCGCGTGAACGTGAGCGTGAACTGCACTCAATGTGTGCACCTGCACGTGCACTAAGCCGAATAGTTCTAAGCCTAACCAAATCGAATGATAAGATATAACCCACGAAAAATGATAATATAAAAAAAAATCATTCCGCAATTATATAACAAATATAGGAAAGCGTAACGGTAGAAATAAGAAAATATATACATAACTTACTTCAATGCCGTGGTCTTTCTTCAGAAGAACAGAAACAATACAGCTAGAGAGCGAGAGGAACAGACATACTATGTATATATCAGCACTTTTTCAAGGAGGTAAAACCAAAGAGAAAAAATGTGGCTATGACATTGGTAGATTTCAAAAAGACTTGTGAGATGGTTAGCAAACAAGGATAACATAATGTTTAAAATGTTCAAAATATCTAACACAGTCATCAACTTCATCACGAAAGCCATGAAAAACTGGAAAGTAGAATTAACAGCAGGAGGATTCACTCTGACTATTACTATTTGTTTTAGCAAGGAAACCACACAATTATATAGTCAGAAAAAACACCAGACGCAGAAACTTTACAAAGTCACAAAGATATATAAACCAATTTATGTTTATGAATTATATTATATATTTTCTAAAAATGAAGAGAACGAAAATATAATACAAACTGTACGAATATACATCCCGCATACAGGAATGGAATTTGGGATTGAAAAATGTTCAATGCTGGTAAGAAAAAAAGGAAAAAGAGAATCAAGGAAGGGATAAAATTACCAAATCCTGAAAATATCAGAACATTTGGACAGAAGGAAAATGACAACTACTTTGGAATATTGGAAACGGAAATTATAAAAAAAAATTTTAAAAAAACACAAGTGAAGGAAAAAGCTAAGAAAAATTACCTCTGAAGACCAAGAAAGCTTATTATACTCAAGCCCTTTAATAGAAACCTTATAGAAGGAATAAATACTAGGGCAGTCTCTCTTGGAAAATACTCTGGACCATTCTTAAGATAAACAAGGGAGGAACTCGGGCAAATAGATCAAGGGCATGGAATTTGATGACTATTCTCAAGGCCTAGCATCTGAGAGATGACAAATACAGACTCTATGTGTCAAGAAAAGAAGAAACAATAGGATTCTTAAGTACTGAGAATTGCGATGACCTATCAACACAAAAAAATACGTGGACTACATTACAAATAACAAAGGAATGCTAATTACAGTAGCAATGTAAACATTAGGAAAAATACTAACACAACAAAGTCTAGAAAAATATGCAAAGAAAAACAACTGTATGGATACTTCAAGCAGCAAAATGCTAAGACTGTGCACGAGATAACCTGAACATAGTTCAAAAGAAGAAACCTCAGGAGAGGAAATGAACCTTTTCTAAAATAAAAATAATTCCATAAGGACCAAATATATCGAGGCAAAAACCTATAAGTAAATGTAAGTGGGTGAAGAGAGGGATGAGGCAAGTAAGTACATACTACGCAAATGTAGTACACTAGTGGAAAAAGCATACATTACTAATAATTACCAGGTGGGAAAGATGATTTGGTTTGGTTTGGTTTTATAGCATATCAACCATTGTAGGTCATTTAATGCCAAATTCCTTTTATACGTATGTATTAAAAATATAGGATTCAGTTTGGTTTGGTTTTATAGCATATCAACCATTGTAGGTTATTTAATGCCAAATTCCTTTTATACGTATGTATTAAAAATATAGGATTCAGTTTGGTTTGGTTTTATGGCATATCAACCATTGTAGGTTATTTAATGCCAAATTCCTTTTATACGTATGTATTAAAAATATAGGATTCAGTTTGGTTTGGTTTTATAGCATATCAACCATTGTAGGTTATTTAATGCCAAATTCCTTTTATACGTATGTATTAAAAATATAGGATTCAGTTTGGTTTGGTTTTATGGCATATTAACCATTGTAGGTTATTTAATGCCAAATTCCTTTTATACGTATGTATTAAAAATATAGGATTCAGTTTGGTTTGGTTTTATGGCATATTAACCATTGTAGGTTATTTAATGCCAAATTCCTTTTATACGTATGTATTAAAATATAGGATTCAGTTTGGTTTGGTTTTATGGCATATTAACCATTGTAGGTTATTTAATGCCAAATCAACTTTTATACATTTAAACAGTTTTATTTCACCCAATGCAATTTAACATAAGTACAGTTTAAATGTCAAAACAGTTCTATTTTAAAAAAAATCAGTTTAGCATTATTACACGGTTTAGTTCTATTTGACTCATATACAGGACCCTATCAGGTGCTACCTCTCCGGGCCAGAGTGAACTTGAGAGAGATGGCAATAAAGGTGAACTCTGCATTTCCCAAAGCTTCAGTATTACTGGAGTCTCACCATCAGATTGCTTAGTGTCATATCCATGACACTCATTGGGGAAGTCTTAACTTTCTGCAAAGATGCAGTCGGTGTATTCTAGAGCCCCAGCCGACTGGGCCCTGGGAAATATGAGTCACTGGGAATTGTGCAGGACATTCAAATTTGACCATACTACTAAATGATATATTCACAAATCAGAATCAGTCGTGGAAATTCTCTGAAAATTCCAGTCAGTATACTAGTGTCATCTAATGGATTAATTCGCTGTTCCAGCAGATCCCAGAGTGAAAACGACTGAAAGCAAAAAAAAAAAAAATTACAAATACTTGGATCTTACAAGAGAACTAAAAGAAAATGTTATACAAGGTTATGGTGATACGAATTATAGTTGGTGCCCTAGGAAAGATCCCAAAGGGCTTCGAAAAATGACTCGCAGAAGGGAAAATCAGAAGTAGAATGACGACCTTACGGGTCATGGAAACTACCCCCTGTGAAATGTCTGTTCAAATCTGTGATGGCTGACCATATGTTGTATTGTCTTTTATGGATTCATCAACGAGATAATCAAACATGATCTACAAAATTCAATTAACGAAACGAAACTCACTTCTTTATAAAAAAATATATATATCTTATTTTACTGGGGGAACCCAGTTTGTTGTAAGTTTGAGGGACAGATGGAGAGACATAGAGAGGGGACTCCTTGCCTCATATCTTCTTCCTGCAGCCAGGTTGTGCCAACGCTTGCACCCTCTTGCACGCCGTATCGTCAGAGACGACACTAACGACTCTGATCGCCTGCGTATCCCTCGCTTACTTCTCGATTGTGACTGGACTGACTGTCTAAATCTGACCGCGTGGTTCACATATCACGTGGTATCCTTCCGGTTACACACCTGCTCGACCGGTCAATCCCGACGCACTGCCATCCCCCTGTTTACAAATCACAACGTGACAGCTTGTCAAAGCACAACGGGTCACCAGGAACGAACCCAAACCCATGTCGACAGTTATTATATAACATATTTAGGAACTTGAGTCAAATTTAATAAACCCTAACGTATATATATATATATATGATTTATAAGATATTTATAATCTTTTTATACAAAGGAAAATTGCATATTTGTTACTATGACAATTCATGAATATTTGTACAACTTTTGAATTTATATATATATATATATATATATACATTTGTGTGTGTGCATGAGTGTTGCATATTGACCCCGGCCAAGCTGTCAAAAGAAGAAATGCATCTGCGTAAATAACAGGTGCATCTGGTCGAAGATATCAGGAGATCAGGGGCGACCTTGACTGACGAGGGGTTGAACTGAGTGCCATTTGTGACGCTCGCAGGAAGTAGGTGGGCGACAAATTGTTATATGACCCCGGCGACAGGAAGTTCAGATCAGTTAGAGAGAAGATGCTAGAATGAGAACCATGTCCCAGCAGAGGCTGGATCCCCCAGGCCCCCGGTTGAGCAGCCCAAGAGAACGGGAAAGAAAGGCAGTGATAGCCGGAAGAGTTGGGGGGGTCAATATGTTGCAGTCTTTGTTCGGTCTCCAACTCCCTCTCACACACAACCCTTTCGATAAAGTGAGAGGTATATTTTTCTAAAGAACTATGTCCGCTCGTCTTTATTGTGTTGGATATGTTTCTGCATGCATATGTGTATGTATAGTTGTTCATGGCTATACAACGTGAGTGTAAGAGTAAATATAAAATGACATATATATATATATATATATATATAAATGACATATACATAAATGACATATATATATATATATATATATATATATATATATATATATCTAATGACATATAAAATAAGTTGAACAAATATTCATGAGTTGTCATCCAACCAAATATGCAATTTTCCTTTGTTGAGACAGGCTACAATACTCAGAGGAGTCCTGAAAACCTGAGCAGACTTACTGTCTCTCGGAAGACAATGAAAAACACTAGCAGGAGCTGGTGTGAAAAACTCACGAGGAGTGAAACAAATGATAATAAAAATAAGATAATGATAATAATAACAATAATAATGAAGAAGAAGAAGAAGAAGAAGAAGAAGAAGAAGAAGAAGAAGAAGAAGAAGAAGATTTCCAGAATTTCCCACTCCTTTCTTTCTTTCTTTCTTTCTTGTAATATTCATTTACAGTTAATTATTGATTTTATTTTTAGTATAATTGTTTTCCATCTTCTTGATTCTTAGAATTCTTCCCCTTCTCCCAAAATCTTCAAATTTCACAGGTTTCCTATTTCTTTCGTGCGTATTTATTTTCCATTTCTCATCGATTTAACATTTTCCTGAAATAATTTTCCATTATTTGTTGCACTTGTGAAATTTTTTCCTCCTTCTTTCCCCGCCTTTCACCCCCAACGTCTTGACTGTTGTTATTGTCACTTGTATCTTTTTTTTATGTGGCTTCTAGGTGCATTCCCCAGTCTATTTGGATAACCCTCACTTGCGCTCATTACAGGTTTCCCATCATTGTATATTTTTTTGTGTGTGTTGTGGGGTTCAGAATATTTCCCACAAGGCGCTGTGGTTAACAAAATGGACTGCGACATCATAGTGAACAAGTTCAAACTCCAGATGCGCTATTACGTTCACTTAGTAAAGGCATGAACCCTCTCATCTGCACCCCAATTATAGGTTGAATTTTACCACCGCTATTCTTCTACAAAGACGGCATTTGCATTGAATAACCCACAAATGTTGATATGCCATGAAAACCAAGAAACCAAACCAAAACAAAACAAATCGTTCACTTTCGGACTAATACCCTTAATATAGGTATGAACTCTCTTATCCACACCCCAATTAGAGGTTAGGTTGCTGATACTATTCTTCTACAAAGACAGCATTTGTATTAAATATACTTCGAATGTTGATATGCCATACCTTAATTAAGTTCATACCTTAATAAAGGTATGAATTCTCTTATCCACACCCCAGTCAGGGTTACCAGTTCTATTCTTCTACAAAACGGCATTTGCATTAAATATCCCTTGAATGTTGATATGCCTTAAAAATCTAATACTTAAGATGCTCAATACACTGAGTAAAGCAAAACTAGAATGCCGCAAAGAGCGAGAAACTGCCGAAGTACGTTTCACCTAACGGATAAAATATCGTTTGGGGCTGAACCTCTTTAGTCAGAATAATCCTGAAGATCCTTTTGGTGAACCCTCAGTAGGTAGTTTGGCTCTTTTAGGTACTATATATATATATATATATATATATATATATATATGCATTTTTTCCTTAAAATAAAATCCAAATTCCCTATTAAGCTACACAACAGTGGATCACCAAATCTTGTCCAGAAAGCAAAAACTTATGTTAATTAAGAAGATGTCACGTAGTCTACCACTGAGAGGAGAGAAACAAGAAATTTTCCCTACCCTTCTGTGTTTGAATTAACAGACCTCAAAGACTGACCGTTTTTTAACGGTCAGTCTTTGAGGCCTGTTAATTCAAATAGGAATAAGGAATGTAGATCAACTCTTCGGCCTGCCTGTTGAAGGAAGTAAAGAATGTAGGTCAAGCTATATGTACTATGTAACGGCGTGGATGGAGAAGGGGACATACAGAGGTCAGCACAGTAGACCGAACGAATCGCCTGACAGGGTGAGGGAAGAAGAAAGAGGCTAAATGATTGGCCAGAACCCTAAAGCCGGAAGCACCCTTTTCGTCAGCGGAAATAGGAATGAAGACTGCAGTTTTGAGGACAGAGGTCGCCGTGAGAGGACGGGTGATCTGATGCCACAACTCCGGGCCAAGAAGCAGAACCGGGTTTCAGGACAACAGTTGGAGTGACGAGATATATTGAAACTGTCGCCGAAACTCCGGGGAAAGTGGAAGGAATTTTGGGCAAGAAGATAAAGGGCCTTCAAGCCAAGCTGTACAGAATCTTGCAAGCCCGTAAAAGAAAAAAAAATCTCAGAAGAAACCCGTCGACGAAGCTAAGTAAACCTTAAAATCGTTTTCTCCCTCCACCCCTCCTATGTATTGCAATTGCATTCTCTCTCTCTCTCTCTCTCTCTCTCTCTCTCTCCATTTTAAAGAAAGAAGAAGGAAAAGAAAAAGGAAGAAAGAAAGACATTTGCATTTGATATTATCTGCAAGTAATATAGCCGGCGCCTTAGTTATTTGCTTGTGTCCGCTCGTATTAAAACCTTGTTATATTTTAGATATCTCCTCGTGTCTAAATTTATTCAGTGTGTTGTCTGCCTATCGAATTTGCCTTCTTTTGCATGTTCTTTTTCAGCTTCAAATCGTCTCAATTTACTCTCGCTAAATGTCCTATTCGCCTTTAAAGATATTACTCGGGAAATTGGAATTGACGACTACGATAAATAATATTATTATATCTAAACCTAGAGGCCCATATCTTCCACTATCCTAGGGATAGGAAGACGAAGTGGTCTGGTGGGTGTGTGTAACGTGAAAAATGGAAACCCCTAGCTAGCGGCGGTCAGTCTAGCCCCAAATTAACCCCCATATTATCTGCCAGTTCCCATATTCCCGAAAAGGGACCTTTACCTAGGACTTATTTTGCGAGGGATCAAGTGCTAGACTGCCCCGACTTCACACGTGCGAAAAATAAACTCCCGTCCTGGGATAAATATTTTATGCCGCGTCACAAAGAAAAGAACTTGTCATTTACTGGATTATGTCATTCTTTGCAGACCATCGAGTGAAAATAAAAATAGCTAAAGATAAATAAACTGTCGGATTTTGCCAGAGAGCTTAAAAACATGAAGGTAAATGTGATATCTTGTCTTATAACCTACAACGTTATGGAATGGTCTGATAAGCACGTAGATACACATATTGTTGAAAAAATTTGCAGAGTACAAAATTGTCATTAGATTCTGACTCAGCAGTAGTTTCGGAGTCAAAGCGCGTTCACCACTTATACAGTGTACCGCAGCAATATTTTGCATTATTTTCTTTCATTTTCCCTCCTTTTTTTTTTGTATCGTATTGCGGAAATTACTCAGTAAAATGCTGCCTCCCTTTATTTCCATACAAAACAAAATAGTTAATTTTCGTACAAAAAGAGACTCTAGAAGCTATGATTTTTGCACCTGTATTTTCGAATTTATTGACCAATCAGCTCCTTCATTTGAGACAACAACTTTCCTTTTTATTTCTTTGAGATAACTGACGATAATATTTGAATTGTCTCGCAAAATAAGAAGTTTCAAAACTCCCCAAAAACTTTTAAATCTTTTCCCTCAAAAGTTAAATCGGTTTTAACCATTTAGAATCATGAATATAAATCAATAGACTATTTATCTATTTTGGAGCCTATCTAAATCTTTTGAATAAAGCGATAAAAAAGATTAAACTTTACTAAAGAATTGAGATATGTTTCTATGCAAATCATTTTCGTCTTCATTTCTTTTTTAAATTGAAATTCAATATTATGTTTGCCCAGTAAGCTGGGGCTGTAGAATACACCGACTGCTTCACTGCAACGAGTGTCCGGATATGACACTAACCAATCATGGTGAGTTTCCAGTAATGCGTTACCTCCAGCCCAGAGTGGTAGCACCTAACAGGGTCTTATATATGGGTCAAATAGAACTAAACTGTGTACTTATGCCAAAATGAATTGTTTGAAATAGAACTGTTTATATTTATGAAAAGTGATTTGCATTAAATAACCTACAATGGTTGATATGCTATAAAACCAAACGAAACCATTATTCTGTTTCTCTAAGAATATATTTAATTTCAATAGAGCCTACGAGCAAAAATAATCATTTTTATTTACATTTTTTAAACAAAAATGTTACTGCTTATAAAGCATTCCCTACCTCTGATTATTGAAGCTTATCTTTGCTCATACATGGTGTCTCAAAATAGATGTAACCCATTAATATGATAATTATTTATTACTATGACAAACACAATGGCGGTCATTTGGAACATATCCGGTAAAAAATGTTCTTTTGAGCTAACAACATGAAATCAATTTTTTTATTGTTATTATATCAGCTTCCAGGACAATGCAATCTTTTTTTTAGTTTCTTGTGTCAGTAATTGGTTATTATCATATTAATGGGATAGATCTATTTTGAGACAATTTTGAATGATTATGTCTCCAAATAAATTGTGACGCAAAATATGTTTTCCTCCCTTGTCTAAAGCATTGTGATCGACGATTAATAGTTGTTATAGTATACTATTTTCAAATCATCATCATCATCATGTGCGGCTTGCACGGATATCTCTGACCCTCTCTCTCCACGTCTCCCTATCATTCATCGCCTCCAACAGGTCTTCAGGGTTACATCCCGTATCATCACATAGCTGCTGTATGTATGTTCGAGCTGGTCGTCCTGCTTTTGATTAGCCATATGCGGGGGTCCACAGGAGCACATCACTTACGATCTCATCCTTGCTTCTCCAGTAGTGTCCAGCATGTCTGGTTCGTCTAGCTGGGATAGTTTTCGTGACAGGTGGTAGGTGACCGTACAGTTGGCGCCTTGTGGGGTGTTGCTACCAGGACTTGTTTAATATTGCTCGCAACATTCTTGTATAATTGCCGTCTAGCTTCTTCTCCAACCGTTTAGTCAGCGTCCAAGTAGTGCATCCATACTGCAGCACCAATACGACCGCAGACCGATTTTCAAATAATGAAACAAAAATAACACAACATTATTATCAGTAGAGTTGTTAGCTGTCACATGGGTTCTACGTTTATTGAGACACCCGGTACATTCCATACTGCTGATTATACACCTGGATTACAATTACATATTAGTGTATAAAGCTATTTTGCCTCTACATAATTACATACGCTCTCAAAAATCATTTGCATACACATAATATACTATCTAGCATTGAAGCAATGCAAATAGCTATTAACTTCCTTCTTGGTAATACGAAAAGGGACATATTAATGTTATAAATAATATTAAAACAGACTGTAACTTCTTTGTTAATCGACAAACTTTTAACTCAAGTTAAAGAAAAAAATTATTGAGGGTGTAGAACTGTTTTTTATCCAATCATTTACACACTTTTTTCCGTACCCCACTTCTCTCTCTCTCTCTCTCTCTCTCAGAGGTTTTTATTCTTTTTCCATTTTTCTCAGTCTTAATTCTCCCCTTCTCTTTTTCTCCTGCATACACCCGTCTCTCTCTCTCTCTCTCTCTCTCTATCTCTATCACAGAGGTCTTTAATATTTTTCTTTTTTTCTCAGTCTTAATTCTCTCCCTTTTCTTTTTCTCCTGCATACACCCGTCTCTCTCTCTCTCTCTCTCTCTCTCTCTCTCTCTCTCTCTCTATCACAGAGGTTTTTATTCTTTTTCTATTTTTCTCAGTCTTAATTCTCCCCTTTTCTTTTTCTCCTGCATACACCCGTCTCTCTCTACCTCTCTCTCTCTCTCTCTATCTCTATCACAGAGGTTTTTATTCTTTTTCTATTTTTCTCAGTCTTAATTCTCCCCCTTTTCTTTTTCTCCTGCATACATCCGTCTCTCTCTCTCTCTCTCTCTCTCTCTCTCTCTCTCTCTCTCTCTATTACAGAGGTTTTTATTCTTTTTCTATTTTTCTCAGTCTTAATTCTTCCCCTTCTCTTTTTCTCCTGCATACATCCGTCTCTCTCTCTCTCTCTCTCTCTCTCTCTCCCTCTCTCTCTTATTTTCTCATTTCAATTTTCCTTTCTTAATTTTCATTACCCCAATTTTATATATTGCATACTCTCTCTCTCTCTCTCTCTCTCTCTCTCTCTCTCTCTCTCTCTCTCTCTCTCTCTATCTATCTATCTATCTATCTATCTCTTCTGTTGTTTTTGACAAACTTTACTTTTTCTCTCCCTCCTCTCTTATTCTTTCTAATCCTTCCCTTTCCTCTATTTCCTATTTTAAACGCGACCGTATTTCTCAATAAGTATTGCTATACTCGCAACCAATATTTCCCGCTTCCAGACAAAGGTCTCGCCGTCTTTTACTTACCAAAGAGGACGTGTTCCTGTTGCATTCTCCCTGCTCTTTTCATAAATAAGAGACCACAGCTCCCCGAAGGACTTCGCCAATAAAGTCACAAATTTGATTCAGGCACAAATTCATGAGACAGACCCAAGCCCGTACAATCTTATTAACATCCGCCATCTTGATATCTGCGGACAAAAATAAAGTTCAGTTAAAAATGGCGACCGACTGGTGTGTTGAAAAGCGAGCCGAACCAATATAACTAATCATAGATTGTCTTTACCCGATTGAGATACAACCAGTTGTCGTCCTTCGGTCACAAGTAATATAAACTACAAAAGTCGTATTTATTGTAATTTTATTACTTTTGTGTCGTCAAAGAAAAAAAATGGAGGTAATAAAATGTATTCAAGATGGCTACGTTGTTCTGAATACAATCTTCTCCTCTTGGACCGTCTACGAACAAATATTCTGCAGGCATTTCGTCTGCAAAAATAGTGTTAACTTATAACAAAAGTATCCAATTATGCAGCGGCTTTCCAACGCAAAAATAGCCGCCACACATTTTTTAAGTGATTACGAAAATCTGTTCTGATAAAAGAAGAGAAAACTTTGTAAGTAAAAGAAAATTATCTAGTAAAAAGAGATAAGTCAATAAAAATATGCTAAAAAGGTAATAATAGAAGAAAACTGAGAGCCCGTCCCACAGAGTAGGAGTAAGTGTAAAGGTTTGGCAAATCATTGAAAAAGGATTAAAATTTTTGTTAGTGCTCAATTTTCTAAAAAAGATATCT
This sequence comes from Sepioteuthis lessoniana, assembly GCA_963585895.1. Classification (NCBI taxonomy): domain Eukaryota; kingdom Metazoa; phylum Mollusca; class Cephalopoda; order Myopsida; family Loliginidae; genus Sepioteuthis; species Sepioteuthis lessoniana. The sequence goes on from OY757938.1 coordinate 41,951,205, forward strand.
TAAATAGAATAGGAACACCAAATACTGGATATGCTTTAAAGAGTATTCTTCAGACCTGGGACAAATTGCAAAAGAAATTAAACAAAATGGGTTAAGTAGGCCAACAGGTTTAGATATAAAGTAGGAACACTTAATACTGGATATGCTTTAAAGAGTATTCTTCAGACCTGGGACAAATTGCAAAAGAAATTAAACAAAATGGGTTAAGTAGGCCAACAGGTTTAGATATAAAGTAGGAACACCTAATACTGGATATGCTGTAAGTAGACCAACAGGTTAAGATATAAAAATGTTTACATAGAATATCCCAAATGTTTCTGCCTATCATTAATAATCTATATGCATTTATCAGCCCTTTCGTATGAGCACGGTGTCACACACGGTCAAGTGTATGCTGAGTTAGACTGTTTATGTAATATAATGGCCGAGGGATTTCGTTTTATGCCTTTGGGTTTAGTTAGGCTGAGAACCTTTCGGCTCCGTGCATGGGTTACTTAGGTGCAACATTAACACAGGGGTTTACGTGCGCGTGCGCGAAGCGGACGTGTCTCTCAGAAATGTCACAATAGCTCAGATGGGAAACAGGGCTACAAAGTGCGGGTGACGTCACGCACTGGAAGCGCGCGGAGGATTTGGGGGATTTTGAAAAACTCAGTAGTTGAGTTGAGTCCTGCCTCGGGAGAAGACGGTTGACTTTCGCTTGCTCGCGGAGGTCTTGGGCAGGTGTCGCACGAGATGGAGGGGTTGCGCAGATGAAAAAACCAGAATAGAAAGAATGCGTATCTCTCTCCTTATGTCGAAGAACCTTTAAACTCAAAGGTAATAAAAAGTTTCGTACCAGAACAAAGAAGTCGTTTTTCATGTTTCGAGATTCCTATGTTCTATGTTATATAAATATGAACATTATATGTCCATTTCACACACAGCCGTATCTGGCTATGGTACAGTTAAATTCGGAGTTATCCGTCTCCTAAACTGGCTTCCATACCGGGGTTATAGACTGCAGTTTGCCCTACTATTTACCCATAGATGTAGGGAGAATAGTTCCATGTCTACCTTTATCCAAAACTATTAGTGCCATGGTTTGAGTTTGGTTTAGTGTTATGGAATATCAACCGTTGTTGGTAGTTAATGCCAAATCTTTTTTAACGTATATATTAGTGTTGTATAACGGCTCGTACGACGTGACTTCCGGTATCACGGAAGTATAAAAGACGCTGTGTCTCTCAAGCACGGGGAAACAGAAAGAGAAACAGAGAGACAGCTCTGAAAAGACGTCGGTCAGTAGTAAAACCAAATTCAAACGTAACACCAACAGCGCGAGACTTATAATATTTGTTGGACTGTACCACTTGAGTTAATAAATAATTAACTCTATTTCACTATGTATCTTTTCCTTACCTTGATACAACAATTAGATATATGATTTATGAACACATTTTGCAGATACATATAGTTAAGTGATCAAACAGCTCTATTTTAACCATTCAATTTAACATAGGCCAACAAAGTTGGATGGTTCGTGTATTACTATGTAACAATTCAATTAAACACCAGTCATTTGTTTGCAAAAAGATAAATTGTAAAACTGTTCTTTTTCAAACAATTCAATTTAGCTTGTCATTTGTTTGCACTCATATCCAGGACATTTGTTGTGGAAGTTTTACCCCTCTGCACCGATGCAGTCGGTGCAATCAACCCCCACCCGGTCGACTGGGCTGATAAGTGCTTTGTTAAATGTAAGCAACTTCATCGAGGATTTAAACTCTGTTCAATGGGTACTACGACGATAACCATTGTATCTAGAGCGCTTCCATACTAATAATCTATACACAATTCTTTGGCATCAAGTAATTGTTTCTATTTGATGATAATTATTATTTGTTTACACACAGTTTCATAGTTCCAAACATCAATGCCGAAATTTGATTCATTAGAAAATCTTTGATTATATTTGACTATATTTTTAATGTTATAATCTCTTTTCTAAATTGAAATTTTATTTTATTTTTTTATAATAACGTGTTTATCATATTTACCACCCCCTCCGCTCGGGCAGGATATGACACAAGGTCAATTTTTAAGTAGAGTTTAACAGGTTTGAATTCAGAGTTTTCCTTCTCCTAGACTAGTTGCCTCACCAAGGTTGAAGAACCTAATCTGTCCTACTATTTACCCATAGCTGGAGGGAGAATAATTGGATTTCTACCTTTCCCAAGGGTATTAGTGCCATGTGAAACGCAATCAGTCTCGTCTAGGATTTGAACTCGTGTCGCCGTGTCCATTTCCTATGACGGTAACCATTACACCACGGGCACCTCCAAATGACTTGTTTATGCTGATCTATATTACATCAAGTATTCTTATCAAATACAAATAATATATACACAATTATATGCTTTAGAATAACTGTTCCTATTTAATTATCATTTGTTTACATACTGTTATATGGTTTCAATGACTTATATCTAACACGTATATTTAGGTTTACTTGGTTGGGTTTTTTGTCATATCAACCATTTTAGGTTATTCAATGCCAAATCCTCTTTATACATAAAGATTAGATATGATTTTAAGCATATTTGATTAAGTAATAAAGACATATTTTGTCTATACAATCTTATTAAGATCCGTTCAAGTCTTGGTTTTAGATCGGAATAGGTAGATAAATTAACCAAAATTGTCCCGTGCGCTTTCAAAACATTAATAGGTCATCATTAGGGGTTGTTTCCATGTGTATAGAGGGTTTTTTAAAAGAGTTTTTTTTTTTTTTTTTTTTTTTTGGTTTTTCATAACATTACAAAATTCGGCATTTCAGTTCTATCCGACTTTTCGTTTAGGTAAGTTTTTATATCAGTTATATTTACGTCTTAAATATAAAGAACGGAAATTCATTTGATTATAATTTCTCTTTACAATAACATCTACCTCGTTGTTAAACAACGCTGTGCCTGTTTTGAATAAAGATATGTGACTACTAAAGCAACAACAGATATTGTGAGTAACCTAAGTCTTGTGTGCCATATCTAAGCAAAGCTTAGTAAATAACATCTTTCTCGAAGTATTTGGCTTATTTATGAGTTATTTCGTCATTTTTTTATAAATATATAAGTCATTTAAAAAATTATATGGTTGGTTGGTTGGTTGGTTTTATGGCATATCAACCTTTGTAGGTTATTTAACGCCAAATCAATTTTTATACAAATAATCAATTTATTTTAAACAATTCAGTTTAGCCTGTGTACACAGTTTAATTGTCAAAAACATTTCTATTTCAAGTTATTCAGTTTAGTTAAGCAGTTCTAATTCAGACAATTCAGTTTAATATAAGTATAAATTTTGTTTACTCACAGTTAAATGTCAAAACAGTTCTATATAAAACAATTCAGTTGACTGTAAGTACAGTTTCAAAGTAAAAAAGTTCCATTTCAAAGAATTCAGTTTAGCATAAGTACGCAGTTTAAATGTCAAAACAGTTCTATTTTAAACAATTCGGTTTTGCAT
>OY757938.1:41959708-42126728 GCA_963585895.1 Sepioteuthis lessoniana
CCACTACGGTCACCAGCTTACATGTTACCGCTTTCAATTCAGAAAAGTATTTTTGGCAGTAATCACTTTTATTATTTAAAACTTAAATACAATAGTTTATCATACTTGTAAAATATGTTTTGTTGTACTAATATTTTCTACGAAGCGAAAAATTTTCCTTAGTTAACATTTCTTTATTGTTTATATCTATCGTTCGCCATTTTTGTTTTATTTCAAATCCCCCCCAAAAGTGTCACTATTAAACTGATAGTTTCTTAATATTATCAAAAATCATTTATTCTTAATATATATATATATATATATATATATATATATATATATATATATATATATGAGTAGGGTATGAGGCTTTTCATATATTGGTTCGTTGTTTTGGTTTTGTGGCATATCAACCTTTCTAGGTTATTTAAAACCAAATCCATTTTTATGAAAATAGTTCTATTTCAAACAATTCAGTTTAGCATTAGTACACAGTTAAAATGTAAGTACAGTTATTTTGGAAAAAACATTTCCATTTCATTCTATTCAGTTTAGTAAAGCAGTTCTAATTCAGCTAATTCAGTTTAGAACAAGTACAGATTTTGTTAACACACAGTTAAATGTCAAAACAGTTCTATATTAAACAATTCAGTTTAGTGTAAGTACAATTTCAATGTCAAAAACAGTTCTATTTGACATAATTAAGTTTAGCATAAACATGCAGTTTAAATGTAAGAACACAGTTTAATTGTCAAAAATATTTCTATTTCAAGCAATTCAGTTTAGTCAAACAGTTCTAATTTGAACAATTCAGTTTAGTATAAATATGAAGTTAGTTCTATTTAACCCATAGATAGGGCCCTGTCGGGTGCAACCATTTCGGGTCAGAGTGGACCTGAAAGCAATTGCAATGAAGGGGTACTTTGCATTCCCCAAAGTTCCAGCATCACAGTAACCTCACCATCAAATTTTTTAGTGCAATATCCAGGACACTCATTGGGAGGTCTTACCCCTCTGCAGAGGTACCATCGGTGTATTCTACAGTCCCAACCGACAGGGCAAGATTTTTTTTTACAACAAACACACACACACACACACACACACACACACACACACACACACACATATATATATATATATATATATATATATATATATATATATATATCTTAGCTTATGTTCTCCCTATAGAAACTGTTACAGTCATAATGGTGTTCTACAGAATACAAAAGTCACAGAACACAAAATCACAGACTTCTTCAATATTGTTGCTGTAATTCTCCTAGGAGATACAGTCGTACTGTATCTGTTTATACTCTGCTTAGACTACGTACTTTGGACATCGATAAATGAAATAAAAGAATTTGGCTTTACGCTATAAAAGGCGAGATGCAGGGGATATCAGACAGAAACTATAATAGATGCAGACTATGCATTTTATCTGGCGCTTCTTGCAAAAACCCCTAACTACGCCGAATCCCTGTTGCATAGCCTGGAGCAGACAGCAGGAAGCATTGGCCCCCACGTGAAAACGGAAGACAAAGCATTTAATCGAGAGGTAGCCATCTCCACGCTAAATGATGGTCTTCTAAAATTAGTTGACAAGTTCATGTACCTCGGTAGCAGTACCTCACCAACTGAAAATGACGCCAATATATAGGCCTAGCAAAGGTGTGGACTGCAGTCAATAGGTTATCGATCGTATGGAAGTCTGATCCATCCGATGAAATAAAACGGATTTTCTTCCAAGCGGCGGGTGTGTTAACACTACATGAACAGTGACAAAACGTTTCGAGAAAAAGCAAGACGGGAACTGTTCAAGAATGTACGCACTATTTTGAATAAATAATAGCGGTAATACCGCGCGAAACAACTGCTGTACAGCCGCTTACCTCCCATTTCACAAACCATCCAAATAAGATGAACAAGACATGCGGTGCACTGCTGGAGAAGCAAGGACGAACTCATAGGTGACTTGCCCCGTCGGCTTGGGCTGTAGAATACACCGACTGCTTCTCTGCAGAGGAGCAATGAGTGTCCTTAATATGAGCAACGAGTGTCCTTAATATGAAACTAAACAATCTGGTGGCGAGGTTCCAGTATTACAGGAGCTTTAGGGAATGCGGAGTACCCCTTCATTGCCATCACTCCCAGATCCACTCTGGCCAAGAGTTGTAGCACCTGATAAAGGTCATATCTATAGGTTAAATAAAACTAAACCGTGGTTTGAGTTTACCGTATTTTGGCATTTAAAGTGTGTATTAATACTAAACAGAATTTTTAAAAATAGAACTGTTTTGACATTTAAACTGCGTACTTATGCTAAACTGAATTCTTTGAAATGGAACTGTTTTTGACATTGAAACTGTACTTACACTAAATTGAATTGTTTAATATATAACTGTTTTGACATTTAACTGTGAGTAAGCAAAATCTAACCTGAATTGGCTGAATTAGACCTGTTTAACTAAGCTGAATAGTTTGAAATAGAAATGTTTTGACAATTAAACTGTGTACTCATGCTAAATTGAATTGTTTGAGATAGAACTTATTATTTGTATAAAAATGGATTTGGCGTTAAATAACCTACGAATATGCCATAAAACCCAACCAACCAACCATCATAAGTGACGTTTTCCTATGAATCTCTATACACGTGTGTCTGTGGTTGGTCGAACAGCAAGATCTTACCGACAACTGCTCTGCACGGACAAGAAGCAGTTTATAGGGCCTGCCGGGAACGATAAATGATAGGGACGGATAATAAGAGAGTGTCGGGAAAATCTATGCAAGCAGAGGGACTTACTGATGATGAATTGTATATTATGTTATGAATAATTCTAGCTCCCGGACTGAACTAAAAAATATTAGTTGTCCAAGTATATATATATATGTATATATAGGAAATGTCATTATACATAGAACCCATGTGACTTCAAATAACTCTACTGATAATCGTGCTGTGTTATTTTTTTGTTTCAGTTTTGAAAATTGTATACTATAACAGCTCTTAATCCTCGATCACAATGCCTTGGACAAGTGAGGAAAAAATATTTTGCGTCACTACTTATTTGGAGAGAAAATTATTCAAAACTGTCTCAAAAGAAACGCAACCCATTTATATGATAATGATTTATTACTGAGACAAGAAATTGGAAGTTGATATAATAACAATTTTAGAAAAGTCATTTAATGTCTCTAGCTCAAAGGATGCATTTGTTACAGGATGAGTTCCAAATGACAGTCATTGCGCTTGTCTCAGTAATAAATCATTATCATATTTATAGGTTGCATCTATTTTGAGACTCCCTCTGTGATCATATAGATCTTTCTCTGGTCGACTAGCAAAGAATTACTTACTTTCATCAGTCCTGTTCGGACACAGGATGCAGCCAAAAAGATTTGCCGAGAACAATGAATTTAGGGTTGGTTGGTTGGTTGTTTTTTTACGGCGTATTAACCCTTTTCGGTTGATTTAACGCCGAATCGAATCATTTTGATGAAATTTTGTTTCAAAGTCTTCTTATCTTTAAATATTTATTTATGATGTACTTTCTGTACGGTTCATTTTATTCAGTAATTTTAGATACTGTTTTGTTTTTATATACTTAGGTATTGTTTATATTTTTTATCGGTTAGGTGTTTAAATTTTTCTTTATAGGCCCACTGCTTTTAGGAAGGACATTATAGCATCCACTTGAATTTTTTTTAAATAGTTCTTTAATGCAGCTTGTGTTGTAAAATATTTCTCTTGCCGGGACCATATCAATGCATTCAATGAAACATGTTTTATTGAGTATGCAGTCTGGCATGCATGGCATATTGGTTGCTGTTCTTCTTTAAACAACTAGGGATGTGCAATCCCTGTGTGACTTATGCGTCGTCTGGATAATACTACTTCCTTTCAGCTATTTCTGAAGCTTTGCTTCCATTCTCCTAATATCGGCTTGATTTCAAATTAACAAATACATAGATAAATCTCGGGACGGATAGCGAGAGAGAGATAGACAAGGTACTCTATGCTGTCAGGGAAACTTGATGATGATGATGATGATGATGATGATGATGATGATGATGATGATGATGATATAATTAGTATTTTCTATTGCAATTTCATATTATGTTATTGATATTTTTACCCTTTTGATATAGCAAGAATTATTGTTATCTCTATGCATTTGAAATCAAAAAGAGTTCGTTATTATCTAATAAATATTTTTATTAATGAATTTAATTATGATGAATGTGATTTATTATATATACTCTGTTAATTATTATTATACTTTTTTGTTTATGATGTGGATGGTGAATAAGCAATTAATATTTGCATGTTGCCCAGGCGGCTGGGGCTATAGAGTACACTGACTGCATCCCTGCTGACGGGTAAGAGCCCCACCTGTCAACGAGTGTCCTGGATATGAAACTAAACAATCTGATGGTGAGGCTTTAGTAACGCTGGAGTTTTGGGGCAATGCAGAGTACTCCTTTATTGCCAACGCTTTCAGGTCCACTCTGGACCGGAGTGGAGGCACTTGATAGGATCCTATCTATGGGTCAAATAGAACTAAACTGTGTTCTTATGTCTAGCTGAACTGTTTGAAATAGAACTGTTTTTACATTTAACAATGATTAAACAAAACTTTGTATTTATGCTAAACTAAATTGTTTGAAATAGAACTATATGAATGAAAATGGTTTTGGTTGTAAATAGCCTACAATGGTTTATATGCCATAAGACCAAACCAAATCAAAAAATGTTTCTATCAAAATGACTTGATTCGACACTAAATGACTCGAAAGGGTTATGTCGTGCAACAAAACAACAAACCAATGAATGAGGGTGTATATTTTCTCTTACTTTTTCCGGAAATGGGTGATCATTCTACATTGAATTAGAATGTGAAAGTGAACCCACTCCTTTACGTCAAATAATATTTTTTCGAAAACCAAAAATAAATGCATTGGATTTGTGGCTCCAATAAGTTCAGATCACAAAAATGAAATAATTAAAAAATAATTGTTGCATTAAACTTGAACGGATAGACGTGTAAAATGATACCAGTTGTTGCCCGTGGTGTAATGGTTATCGTCGTAGTAAAATGACACGACGACACGAGTTCAAATCCTGGACGAGACTGATTGCATTTCACATAGCACTAATACACTTGGGAAACGTATGAATCCAATTATTCTCCCTCCAGCTATGGGTAAATAGTAGGGCAGACTAGGTTCTTCAGCCTTGGTAAGGCAACTAGTCTAGAAGAAGGAAAACTCTGAATTCAAACCAGTTAAACTCCGCTTAAAAATTGACCTTGAGCGGAGGGCTTGGTAAATATGATAATACCAGTTGTTGTTGCTTTTTTTTTGTTTTTTGTTTTGTTTTTTTTTCTTGGAGGGAGTTGCACACAGATCTATGGAGTTCGAATAAGACCCATAGATAATAACACAACATGTACCATCACACCGAGTCACAATACACCAAGAGTAATGGCAGTAAAGAGATTCTCCACTCTACCCAGCTCTTCATACTTATTATCAGGTGCAGTTTACTGTCATGCACGAACACCTCCTTTTTGGAGGAGTACCCCTTGACGGGGGATAAAGTCAGCGTATACTTTGTGGGTAGTCCTACTCCTCTGCAGGGGATACAGTAAATGTATTCTTTATGGGGGGGTTACCCACTGTAGAGGATACAGTAAATGTATTCTAAGCCCCACCAACAGCACACTCGGCTTATACACCCAGTTTCAGAATTTTTTTAAGGTGCGTAGGGTTTAATGAGATCAACTGATAATGGAGATTACTGCACTTTCACGAGCTTGTGTTCCACCTAAACATTTCATCCAACATATATCAAGTCTTACTTCATAATATTTTTTTAATTCACACCCAATTACTCATTTTTATTAAAATGTTGATTCTTAAATTTAACATTTTTAAAGTTAAAAATTCAGTCTCTATATTTTGAGCATACGTCATATTCTGAAATGTGTTCCCAAGGTATTTTTTTCCAGAATTAATTAATAAAACGGAGATAACATGAGGTCGCAATGACCACGCACTTAACGCAAAATGGCCCCCATTGACAAAAAGAAAATTATAATAATTAGAAAAGAACGGTTCAATTACCTTATTATAAAATTTATGCTAATAAAAAGAATTAGAAAATACCTAACCGCTTCATTAGCGTTTATTAATTAGCTGTTTTTTAATAGATTATTAAAATTCGAATGTATTTGACAATAAAATATGAAACGTGATCAGAAAAAATGGATACAGAATCTTGAAGATTTTTAATTTAAGATTTAAATACACCCTGTCGTTGAGGTTTAAAATAAGCAAGTTGTATACATTGAAAAAGGGTAAGAACCCAAAAAAGTTGTGGGTTGGGTATGATACTAATCTGCATCTAATGACGAGGCTTCAGTTCCGAAGATCTGGGAATTGGGGAGTATCCCTTCATTATCATTACTCCCAGGTTGACGATGACCCGAAGTGGTATTGCTTATTACGGTCCCCTCAATGAGTCGAATTGATCTGTTAGAAAATTGTTTGTATTCAAAAGGAATACTTGATAGCATCGTAGTGTAAATTGTCTGTGTTAAGAATTCTTACTTGAAGCTATAATTGTTTACAAAGAATTATTATCAGTAGTTACTTAAAACCATATAACCGTGTGCAAATAAATGATTATTGTTTGATAAGAATAATTACTTGAAACCACTTAACTGTATATAAATACTCCATACCATATAAAAATTTGCAGAGAAATGATTATTATCAAATAAGAATAGTTACTTAATGTTATATAATTACGGAATGATTTTTTATATAAATCATTTTTCGTTAATTATATTTTATCCTTCAGTTTGGTAGGGCTTTGAAACTTTCAGGTCTCAGTCTAGGTGCAGTTTACGCTGATGCAGTTTACGCTGGTGAGCAAAGGATATGACAATCACCATGTGTCATAATACACCCCAGACAGGAAATGGGCTGGAGTGGGGATGACGACATGCCCGGAAGAGATGGTCCTGAGAATTTTAAACATCACATGATTCGCCGCGTGTTGGGGTGGAGTCAGCATAGTATGGTTAGCAAAGACTTTTAAGGATTGTGTCTCTCTCCTCGTCTTACCATGGACCGAAAGCCAGGAATTAATAAATCCGTTCGTATCTGAAACGACAGAATCCGCCTGTATATGTATCTGCATATGTATATGTATGGTATACAACACTTAAAACCATATAACTGTCTACATTTTTTCAAAAAACAAACGTTATATATCAGTTTAAATGCCCTTTAGGAGATTGTATATCTAAAAATTACAATATATACGGTGGTTTAACCACAACTACCCTTTTGAGATGACTCTGTATGCTTCTCACTGACACCAGTTCAATAGCCAAACATCTAAAAAAAAACCTGTCCTGCAACTAAATTTCAGAAAATTCTAACTGAAAACACAATATCAGAACAACAAAATAACAAGAAAAAAACTACTGATCCTCGAAGCAATCTACATCAGAAAGAAACTACCTAAACTCAATAGAATTCATCTCGAATCCAGTACTAATGCAGTTAAATGTTTTTTAGCTACTGCTGCTATTTAGAGAACCAAATTTAATAATAAACGCTACAGAAACACTCGATTATGAATTATAAACGCCTAATTCTTTTAAAGTACTAATGTACATGCAAGGGTCACATCGCTTTTGCAATATACACGTGCCTGAGGATGACCTAAGATCAGACAAAAAATACTAGGGAACCAATTAATTTTGGGAGGTTTATTAACCAACGTGACTCGAAAGGATAAATACAAAAACATGTTGACAAAGGATGTCGATATTGTTTAATCAAATATGTGTTAAGCTATTAGTATTAGAAAAAAATACTTGATATCATAAAACTGTCGAAAAAACTCTTTAAGTAAAAACTACAGAATTATATATATATATATATATATATATATATATATATATATATATACGTATAAAGAAAGCAGACTCTTAATCTCGATGCTTAAAATGACCTTCGACTGATTGACATGCGGTTAAAATAAATCAATCAATGATCAATCAATCAACTAATAATTTGATTTCTCCAAAATGTAATAGAAAAAAAAAATTAATCAGATTTTCCTCCAATTCTTCCTTTTAAAAACGTGGTTCGTTTTTTCGGGGTTAGTTATTGCGATATGGAAGCGGTTTGCTAAAAATAAATTCATATTTCAATCATTAGTATTTTGCAATGGACGACATCTAAAAACATGGCGTCAACCAAGTAAAAAACAGTTTCATTTCCCCATTAAAACAAAAGACAAATTGAAATTTTCTCTCTTTGCAAAGAATTTAAATTCGGCTTTGAAGGGAAAAAAATAATGAGAGAATTAAAGTTATGAGTAAAATTATCTTGCCAAAACGACAACCAGAGACTGGGAAGATAGATAGATAGATAGATAGATAGATAGATAGATAGATAGATAGATAGATAGATAGATATTTACTATTGTTGTATTAAAGAGACGTTTCGATCCCGTTGGGACCAATGCAAAAAACTCTGTCAAACTACTCAAAGGTCCATCGACCACCCCAACCTGCAGATAGTCGCCGGGAGATAGAAGAGAGTATGGAAACCGGAGCCAACCGCATCTGTTAGACAATTATAAGAAACATATCCTATTGAGAAAAAGATGAGCTGACACAGACCTTTCCCTTGGTTCTAACATGCTTGTCCGCTGGGTCTAACGCCCCCTTCCATATGGTCCAGACCTTGCTTCCTGTGATTTTTGGTTATTCCCTAAGCTCAGAGGCTGTCGTTATGAGACAATTGAGGAGATGAAAGAGACTCTGACGAAGGTCATTGACACGCTCACACAAGAGGACTTCCATGGGGCCTTCCTGAATTTGTTGGAACGGCACAAGTGCATTGCAGCCGGAGGAGATTACTTCGAAGGGTACTAGAGTTTCATGTGTGTACTATCAATAAAAGTGCCCTCACGAAAAAAGGTCTGGAAATTTATCGTATGCACCTCGTATATGTATAAAGAAGATCTGGCATTAAATAACCAACAATGGTTGATATAGGAAAAAAATAACCAAATCAAATCATATATATTTAATATATATGTATAAAGAGAATTTGGCATTAAATAATCAACAATGGTTGATATGCTTTAAAACCCGACCAAACCAAATCATACATATTCAATATGTATGTATAAAAAGGATTTATCATTAAATAAGGTCTGGAAACTTATCGTATTCACCTCGTATATGTATAAAGAAGATCTGGCATTAAATAACCAACAATGGTTGATAGAGGAAAAAAAAACAAGCAAATCAAATCATATATATTTAATATATATGTATAAAGAGAATTTGGCATTAAATAACCAACAATGGTTGATATGCTTTAAAACCCGACCAAACCAAATCATACATATTCAATATGTATGTATAAAAATGATTTATCATTAAATAAATTACAATGCTTGATAAGCCATATATAACAAGCCAAACTTACCAAACCCAAGAAAGAAACAAATAGAAAGAAATGGCGCATGGACATTAAAAAGCGAATATTATATTGAATTTGGTGATCTTTTGTAAGTCTATATTCTAATGGTATGACTTGGCCTCGCTAATCTGAGAAAGGCGTCTTCGAGAGCAATTATGAGATGAACAGGTTTCCTTCTCGGACTGGGGCTAAGTGGAGCGATTTTGGCGGACTCAGTCAAGTGGAACCTACTTGTGATTGATGAGTCTTGACCGATCCGGTCAAAACGAAGAGGTCGAGTCTCCCTAAAAAGCCACCGCCGTTTTGCCTCGAGAAGCTGACCCAGACGGACAGTTCCACTGTTCGGATTATCTCAATGTTCTAGCATTCGGCCTCACTCCCCTACCAAGTCTATGCTTTCAAATAGGAGGGTACCCTTCGAAAATTGAGCTGCGTCGAGTCAGATTTGTTGTTTGTCATCTTCTTTATCATAACAGGTCTTTTTCAATACGTTTTCGGTCATTCCATTTTATTCTGCATCCAGCCTCAAATGATCATCTAAGAAACTACATCTGCAAGTCGACGAGATACCGGTCTAAGTTGCAAAACTACACTAATAAAGAAATAAATGGAAAAAAAGAATATATATAAATATATATATATATAGTACAATTAGAAGGAAACTCAAACCTGGTTAAATTGTAATTATAAATTTATTTCGCAGAGGAATATTGTTATACTGTCTGCTTCGTCAGATCACTTTTACTTATCAACATAGATTTAAAAGTCATCTGACGAGACGGAGAGTAAAATAATATTCCTTGGCGAAATAAATTTTCAATAACAATTTAACCAGGTTTGAGTTTCCTTCCAATTGCACTATATACGCTCTGTACGAGAGTTTTATTATGTATACCTGGAAGGAAAAAGATATGTAACAATAGCCATACATTAAGCACTCGCATAGATTTATATGATATTCCTCATATATTCTATGCATGAATAATCTGCACCCACTGTCTTCGGACGCTGACTAGATATAACTAATTATATATATATATATATATATATATATATATATATATATATATATATATATATATATATATATTAAGAAAGAAAGAAAGAAAGAAAGAGTCTTAGATATATTATGAGCAAGCTGAGAAAGAAAGAAAGAATTTGATTTCAGCATCTTGTTTTTTTTTGTTTGTTTTTTTTTGTTATATGTAATTAATAGCATATCAACTCTTTATGAGTCATTTAATGTCGAACTTGCTTTATTTTTAAACTCTTCCTTATAAACTTAACTATAAACCCACAGCATTTTTATTACATTTTTCATTTGTTTATAATCATTTGATTGCTCTAAGACAAAGTATTCTTTATACACATATACATCTATATGGTTTTAAACTTACTATTCCTAATAATTAATCATATACTTGCACACGGTTATATAATTTCAAGTTTTCCTATCTAACACCAATAATTTGTTAGCAATTGTATGACTTCAATTGGCGAATAATAATCCTTAATAAACTATTGGGGCATCAAATTACTATTCTTAAAACAAAAAATTTGCACTAACAAATGGTATCAAGAACTCCAACTGATTAAAGATAATTTGCACAAAGTTATAGTGTATCATGACCGCCTTTCTAGTACTGATAAAGATGGATGGTTTTAAGCAATTATTCATATACAATAATAACCAGTTGTTTGCTAACACTTATATAGAGATCAAGTAATCCCATCTAATACAAATAATTTTCACAAAAAGTTATATGGTATCAAGTATTCCACTCTGATAAAAATAATTCGTACACACTTATATCATATTTACCAACCCCTCCGCTCAGGCAGGATATGACACAAGGTCAATTTTTAAGCGGAGTTTAACAGGTTTGAATTCGGAGTTTTCCTTCTCCTAGACTAGTTGCCTCACCAAGGCTGAAGAACCTACTCTGTCCTCCTATTTACCCATAGCTGGAGGGAGAATAATTGGATTCATACCTTTCCCAAGGGTATTAGTGCTATGGGAAATGCAATCAGTCTCGTCCAGGATTTGAACTCGTATCGTCGTGTCCAATTCCTACGACGATAACCATTACACCACGTACACACTTATATGGAGGTCAAGTAATCCCATCTAATGCAAATAATTTTCACAAAAAGTTATATGGTATCACGTATTCAATTCAGATACAAAGAATTCGTACACTCTTACATAGAATCTAGTAAACCCATCTAATATTAATAACTTTCACATTGTTATATGACATCAAGTGTTCCACTTGTGGGTAGAGTGTTAGCCAATGGTCCGAGAGACCTGGGTTCAATCCCTGGTCGCGTCATACCAAAGACTTTAAAAATTGTACTTGATACCTCCTTGCTTAACTCTCAACAATATAAGGTAAGTATCAAGTGGAGCAATCCAGGGAAAGAAGTAGAGCCAACTCCTACACTTCGGTGTAGTAGCTATTGAAAAGGGAGCCTTCTCGACTACGGTCACCAACTTTATATGGAATTAAGTATTTCATTCTGATACAAGTAATTCACATACCATAATATGGGGGGGAGTCACCGTTGCCTTATGGCTAAAATGCTGGACTGCATCATCGAAGTAAGCCAGGACGAGGTCCAGTCTTGCTATTACGTTCACATTCGGACGAATATCCTTGACAACAGTATAAACCTTCTTATCCCACCATATTTTCGTTTAGATATTATCACTGCTGTTCTTCTACAGGGATGGCTTTGACATCAAATAACCCACACTGGTTGATATGCCATTAAATAAAAAATGGTATTGAGTACTCTTGGTTTCATGTAACTTATCCTATTTAATTTATTATAATCATGTCTACATATAGTTATATGGTTTCAGGGATTATTATTCAATACTAATAATTATAAGACACTAAGAGGTGTTACCAATGTGGTTCAGTACTCACCAAGGAAAATTTCACTGAAGGGATACTCAACACTCCCCAAGGCATCGAGCCTTGTCAGAATATAGAATAAAGAATACAACGACTGCACCTCTGCAGAAGGGTAAGACACACCAATTAATGAGTGTACTGGATATGACATTAAATAATCTGATGGTTAAGCTCCAGTAATGCTTTGCATAGTCGGCTGGGGCTGTAGAATACCCCTACTGCTTCTCTGCTGAGGGGTAAGACCCCCCCCCCTAAATGAGTGTCCTTGATATGGCACTAATAAATCTGATGGTGAGGTTCAATAATGTTGCAGCTTTGGGGAATGCAGAGTACCCGTCCATAGCCACCGCTCCCGATTTTCACTCTGACCCGGAGTGCTAGCACCTGATAGGGTCCTATATATGGGTCAAATAGATCTGTTTGACATTTAAACTAAGTACTGAGGCTAAACGGAATTGTTTTGAATAGAACTGCTTGATCCTTTAAAAGTGTGTAAACAAATGACTGATGTTTAATTGAATCGTTAGTGATACATGGCAATATTTGGAACCAATTAATTTCGTTGAAATGCTAAACGGAATTATTTGAAATAAAACTATTGACTTATGCTAAACTGTATTTATCTTATATTTAACAGTGCGTAAACACAAAACCGTATATAAACAAATGACTAACTGGGTGTAAACAAAAAAAAAAAAATGTGTACTTTTGCTAAACATAATTGTTTGTGAGTGAAACCATTTAACTGTATGCAAAAGAAAGGGGCTCAGGCTTGTTTAAAAATGTTATCTGCAAATTGTGTTAAGAAATAATATATCTAATATAAAAAGGATTTGGCATGAAATTACCAGGAATGGTTGATATACATAAAACTAAACAAAACCAGTCCAATTCAGTAATATTGGAGCCTTGGGAAAATAGGAAATACTCCTTTGTTGCCATTACTCCCAGATCAACTCTGACCCAGAGTGGTTTCACCTGATCGGTTCCTATCTATAGATCAAATAAAAATGTTCGACATTAAAACTATGCGCAAACAAATGGCCTATGCTAAATTGAAATGTAACTAATAGAACTGTTTGGTCGTTTACCACGTGTAAACAAATGACTGGCGTTTAATTGTATTGTCAGTGATACATAATAATACTTTGGACGATTTAACTGTGTGCAAACGAATGAGTCATGTTGACTAGAATTATTAGTGTTAAATAGCAATACTTGTAATCACTGTCTGCAAACAAATGATCAATATTGAACAGGATTATGAATATTAGATATCAATAATTAAAACAATTTAACTGTGTAAAAACAATAGCAATACGAGTGTACAAACCAATTAGTTCTTACTCATTTAAAAATGAAATTGGCAACGAACTGTGAGCAGAGAAATGACTGATGTTAAATTGTGACAGCTATATAGCAATACTTGAAACCATTTAACAGTGCGTAAAAAATGAGCACAGCCTTGTTTTGAAATATTTTTTCTAAAATGTTTTAACATATCATATATATATATATATATATATATATATATCAAATATATATGTATAGAAAGGATTTGGCATTAAATAACCAACAAAGGTTGATATACCATGAACCCAAACCAGTAAGCAAACCCCAGGGCCTCAGAAATGAACCTTTGCCACTACTTGCAGTTCAATGTCATCCCTTGCAGAAGATGCAGTTGGCCTATTTTAAGTTCTTCCGATAGAACTTTGCCCAGTCGGCTGGGGCTGTAGAATACACCGACTGCTTCTCAGCAGAGGAGTAAGACCCCCCCCCCCAACGAGTGTCCTGATATGACACTAAACAATCTGATGGTGAGGTTCTAATAAAGCTGAAACTTTGCGGAATTCAGAGTACCCCTTCATTGCCATCGCTCCCTGGTCTACTTTGGCCCGGAGTGGTAGCACCTGATAAGAGTCCTATCTATGGGTTAAATAGAACTAACGACATACTTATGCTAAACTGAATTGTTTGAGGTTGAAATGTTTTTCTCTGTTAGACCGTGCTTGTAATTGAACTCCGTGCTAGTGCTAAGCTGAATTGATTGAGGTGGAACTGTTTTTTGACACTGAAACTGTATTTACACTAAACTGAATTATTTAACATAGAACTGTTTTGACATTTAACTGGGTGTAAAGAAAATATGTACTTATACTGAACGGAAGTAGCTGAATTAGAACTGCTTGACTAAACTGAATTGCTAGAAATAGAAATGTTTTTCACAATTAAACTGTACTTACATTTAAACTGCGTGCTTATGCTAAACAGTATTGTTTGAAATTGATCTGTTTTTGACATTGAAACTATACTTACACTAAACTGATTTGTTATATATAACTGCTTGAATAAACTGAGTAGTTTGAAGTAGAAATGTTTTTGACAATTAAACTGTGTACTTATGCTAAACTGAATTGTTTGAAATAGAACTGATTATTTACATAAAAATGGATTTGGCTTTAAAAAACCTACAAAGGTTGATATGCCATAAAATCCAACCAACCGACCAACCAACATTCCGATAGAACTGCGAATCAATACAGATGTGCATCTCGAGAGATTTATAATGTTTTTTTTATTTTTAAGTTCGTTCGTGACCTTGTTAAATCTGCGTATGACGATTCAAGTTCTCTGCATAAATTTATGATACCCTCTAACCAGTAGAGGGAGTAGATAATCGAAAAATTTTTTTCATGTAACGTCGCCATTGCAAAGAGCCGCTATGTGTAAAAAAGAAATAAAGAAAAAATATATAAAAAAATAAAACTACTTGATTAACAGTATATAATTCATTTTAAAAAGCTTTTGGGGTTTATAAATGATAATCATATACGTGTCGATATGCCATTAAAAGAGATTCTTTTTCTTTTTTAGTGGGAAATTTGAAATGCGTATATCAAACCCTAAAAATGTTTAAACTATTTAAAAAAGAATAAAATAGAAATAAATAGAAATTTTTTTAAAAAAATACAGAAACAATGAAAAAAAGTCAACGTATAAGTTTTTTTTATGTATAACGACTTTTCCAAGCGTCTTTGGGGATGAACGGGAGTAACATAAAACGCATGCGCAAAAATTGCTATTTGCATTCATTACATACTGATTCACTTTGACAGATATAAACTCTTTGAAGTTGTCTCCTGCTGTCCGAAACCCCAAAGACTTAAAAGCGTTTTTTCATGAATCTCTAAGCGATATAAACAACTTATTTGTGCGACGTTCGTATATTTTATAACATCTCATGTTATTTAAAAATATAGGAGATATTATTATGGAAGATTTTATGTGACAAAAACTGTAAATATCTCGCCGTTATCTATGTAGTGAAGATGAGTGAAAGTATTCAGTAGAAAAATGAATTAGGTGATATGGAAGTACAGAGGGAAAGAAATTTGTAAAAATCCTGACGAAAAGGAAAGGAAGACATTAGAAAGAAAGAAAGAAAGAAAGAAAGAAAGAAAGAAAGAAAGAAAGAAAGAAAGAAAAGATCAACACCTTCAAAAGAAAGAAACAAATAACTAAACTCGGCTAGAAAGAAAGAAAGAAAGAAAGAACGTTTGTTTCAGAGAAATAAGTAAAAGATAGAAGGAAAGATGAGGAGAAAAAGTAACAATTAAACAAAGACTTAAGAAAGAAAACGGAAAAAGGGGAAAGTAAGATGAAAATCAAAAGAAAATTGTTAAATAAAAAGAGTAAGAGACAGAGAAATAAAAAAAATATAGCAAGAAGAAGAAGATGAAACAGAAGAAACTAAGAACATTTTAAAACAAAACAATAAAAACTAAAGAAAGAATTAAAAAAAACATCAGTAAATTACAAAATAGAAAATAAAGATAAACGATGTCCATGCAACTATTTGACACAAAAAAATAGTAAATAAAGAAAAATATACGAATAAAAATAAGAAAAAATAAGAATAATAATGATTTTATAAAGTATAATGATAAAAAGAAAAAAAAAGAAATATCAAAATAAAAGCAAAAGAAATGAAAAGAACACGATTTTCCAACATTTGCATTATCAACCAAGAAACTGTATTGCCTTTAAAATGTGAAATAAGTAAAATTAAATAATAATAATAATAATAATAATAATAATAATAATAATAATAATAATAATAATAACAAAAAAAAAAGAGAATCTGCAAAATTGTCGACTTTGCTGTCCCGGCGGACCACAGAATAAATCTGAGGGAAAGTGAAAAGAAGGATAAGTACCTCGACCTTGCTAGAGAATTGAAAAAGCTGTGGAACATGAAAGTAACGATTGTGCCAATTGTGATTGGTGCGTTAGGCACAATAACTAAAGGATTATTAAACGGCCGGGAGGACTTGGAAGTTGGCAGACGGGTAGAGACTATCCAAACGACAGCATTACTAAGAACGGCCAGAATCCTGAGACGAGTCCTGGAGACTTGAAGAAAATTGCTGTCACTCAAACTCCAGGGGAAAACCATCAGCTAACACTGATGTGAAAAACGAAGAAGAAGAAGAAGAAGAAGAAGAAGAAGAAGAAGAAGAAGAAGAAGAAGAAGAAGAAGAATGGTTATTTCAAGTGACATACAAGAGAACATTTGGATATGGCTAAGAAAAAATGTTTCATGCAACAAATTAGTAAGTGTAGGATATGTGGTGATAGAGACGAAACAATCAATCATATAATAAGCGAATGCAACTAATTAGCAAAGAAGGATTATGAGGCTAGACACGACTGAGTGGACAAGGTGATTCAAGGAGAATTGTGCAAGAAATTTAAATTTGACCATATGAGCAAATGGTATATGCACAACTCAGAATCCATACTGGAGAATGAGACGCACAAACCTCTCTGAGATTTTAAGATACAAGCAGATACCATATGATTTATAATAATCAACCAAAAAAAAGAAAATTTACAGAATTGTGGACTTCGCTATCTCGGCTGACCATAGAGTAAAATTGACAGAAAGTGGAAAGAAGGATAAATACCTCGAACTTGCTAGGGATTAAAAAGAACAGTTTAACATGAATGTGACGTTTATACCAATTGCAGTTGGTGCTCTTGGTGCAGTCATCAAAGAATTCGTATAAGGACTGGGGGACAAAGAAATAAGAGAAAGAGTGGAGACTATCCAAACTACAGCATTGTTGAGATCGGCCAGAATAATGGGAAGGGTCCTGGAGACTTGAGGAGAATTGCTGTCACTCAAACTCCACAGAAAGACTATCCGTCTACGCTGATGAGAAAACTCTCAATAATAATAATGATAATAATAATAATTACAAAAAAAGAATCTGCAAAATTGTTGACTTTGCTGTCTCGGCGGACCACAGAATAAATCTGAAGGAAAGTAAAAAGAAGGATAAGTACCTCGACCTTGCTAGAGAATTGAAAAAGCTGTGGAACATGAAAGTAACGATTGTGCCAATTGTGATTGGTGCGTTAGGCACAATAACTAAAGGATTATTAAAAATCCTTGAGGACTAGGAAGTTGGCGGACGGGTAGAGACTATCCAAACGACAGCATTGCTAAGAACGGCCAGAATCCTGAGACGTGTCCTGGAGAATTGAGGAGACTTGCTGTCACTCAAACTCCAGTGAAAAATCATCAGCTAACACTGATGTGAAAAACTCTAAAGGAGTAAATAATAATAATAATAATAATAATAATAATAATAATAATAATAATAATAATAATAATAAGAAGAAGAAGAAGAAGAAGAAGAAGAAGAATGATTATTTCAAGCAACAAACAAGAGAAATATCATACGAGAAGATGTGGACATGGCTAAGAAAGGGAAACTTTAAGAGAGAAACTGGTGCTCTTCTAATAGCAACACAAAACAACGCCATAAGGACAAACCATGTTAAAGCAAAAAAAAATTAGACGTAGGAAAATAGTTTGAGTAGGATATGTGGTGATAGAGATGAAACGATCAATCATATAACAAGCGAGTGCCGCAAATTAGTGCAGAGTGAGTATAAGACTAGAAACGTGTAGAAAAAGTAATCCACTGAGAATTTTGCAAGAAATTTAAATTTAGCCATACGAACAAGTAGTCTATGCACAACCAAGAATTTGTCCTGAAGAATGAAACACACTAAGGATTTTGAGATACAAACAGACCACCTAATCTTGACCAGAAGACCTGACCATGTGATGGTCAACAAAAAAAAATGAGAACCAGCCGAATAGTGGATTTTGCTGTCCTTGCAGACCACAGAGTAAAAGTAAAAGAAAGTAAAAAGAGAGATAAATCCCTTGACTTTGCCAAAAAACTTAAA
Source organism: Sepioteuthis lessoniana (assembly GCA_963585895.1). Classification (NCBI taxonomy): domain Eukaryota; kingdom Metazoa; phylum Mollusca; class Cephalopoda; order Myopsida; family Loliginidae; genus Sepioteuthis; species Sepioteuthis lessoniana. The sequence goes on from OY757938.1 coordinate 41,978,395, forward strand.
ATATATGGAACATGAAAGTGACAGTAAAACCAATTGTAATCGGTGTACTCAGAACAATTGCCAAAGAATTGGTAAAGGGAGTGGAAGACTTGGAGATAAGTGGACAAGTGGAGACTATCCAGACTACAGCATTATTAAGATTGGCCAGAATACCGGGAAGAGTCCTGGAGACTTGAGGAGATTTGCTGTCCCTCAAAATACAGTGACAAGCAAGCAACTATCGCTTGTGGAAAAACATTCAAAAGAGTAAGATAATAACAATAAATCAAAGAAAACGAAAAAAAGACAAGTACTGAGACCTTGCAAGAGAACAAAAAAACTGTGGAACTTGAAAGTTAGGGTAATACCAGTTGTAGGTGGGGCGCCTAGAATAGTCCCAAAATCTTGGTAAGGAATCGGTAAAAGTTGGAAATCGAAAGATGAGCCGAGACCCAATGAAGTATTCTACGACCCCAGCTAAATGGCAACCAGAGTAATGGGAGTATTGGACGGGACGACAATTGTTTCATAACATCTTCACACACACACACACACACACACACACTTATATATATATATATATATATATATAATTTCAAGAAAAAAAATTCGGTCACATGAGAATCATAAATTTATTTCCATCCGGCTAAGAGCAGCGATATGAATCAACAACTCAAAAAAAAATTTAACAGGACTTTCTCAGATCCAATAAATTTAACAGGACTTTCTCAGATCCAATAAATTTAACAGGACTTTCTCAGATCCAATAAATTTAACAGGACTTTCTCAGATCCAATAAATTTAACAGGACTTTCTCAGATCCAATAAATTTAACAGGACTTTCTCAGATCCAATAAATTTAACAGGACTTTCTCAGATCCAATAAATTTAACAGGACTTTCTCAGATCCAATAAATGAATACAGCCGGAATGGGGATGGTTATAGGAGGGAAGAGGAAGGAAGGAGCTTTCTCCCATTAAAAATTACCCCCGGAACTCTTGTTTCCGATTGAGACAATAACAAAATAGCGAGGAAACATAAATTAATTTTTACAATAATTTAAACTCCATTTTAAAGTAACTCTTTGGGTTTAACAATGAAATTAGGAATTACAACAAATCTAAATTATTCCAAATAAACATAAAAAAAAGCAAAGACCACAATTTAATTAATTACAGTAATACATGTCTTAAACTCCAACCTTCCCTTACGTCATTTACTCCCCGCCCTCTTTGTTTGGCTCCAGTAATGCAGAAGCTCCTGGGTCCACTCGACTCCAGGGTGGGAGCAGCTGACAGGGTTCTATGTTAGGCCGAATAGATCAGTTAGACATTTAAACTGAGTGCTAACAAATGACTTATGCTAAACTTAATTGTTTGATCATTTAACTGTGTGTAAACAAAAAAAAATGTGTACTTATGCAGAACTGAATTATTTGAAATAGAACTGTTCCATCATTTAACCATGTGTAAACAAATGACTGAAGTTTAATTGAATTGTTAGTGATTCATAGCAATACTTAGAATCATTTAACTTTGTTGATTTATGTTAAATGGAATTGTTAAAAATAGAACTGTTTGATCATATAACTGTGTGTATCTATAAAATGTGTTTAAATATCATATATTTAATATATATTTAAAAACAGAGTTTGGTTTGGTTGATATGCCATAAAACCAAACCAAAACCAAACCAAACCAAACCAAAACCAAAATATGTTGATTATTGAGGGGTTTTTTTAGGGAAGAGTGATTAAAGATTGCAGGGACCATTAATAATTTTCTGCAAAATGGGGTCCTAATAAACTTATTAGTTTAACATTTTTTTCCAAACAGCAATGCGAATCGGATTTTTCAATCTCCTCAATAGTTTGTGAACAATATTTTTGAAGAATAAAATAATGATAAAATAAAAAACACTGCCAGTGCACAGAAAATCTGCAGTTTGGAATTGGCTTTAAGCCAAAAAAAAAAAAAAATTTTAAAGACCCATCACTCGTGATTTCCTTTAAAAAGGCGCAACTCCAATCTCTCTAACATGTTCTTCGGTATTGGTAAGGACTCCAACTATTTTAGTATCACGGTCACCTTCATGTTCCATGTTTTTCAGCTCCCAAGCAAAGTCTATGTAAGAAAAAGTAAAGTTGGTGGCCGTAGTCGAGGGCGACCAAAAGGCTCCCTTTTCAATAGCTACTACACTGGGGTATAGGGGAGAGCTCTACTCCTATTCCTTAACTTTTTCATTTTACTCTTGATCCGTACCTTATAATGCTGAGTGTTAAGGAAGGACGTATCAAGAACCCTTTTTTTAGTCTTTGATATGATTCGACCTGGGATTTGAACCCCGATCACCTGGGCCAGTACTCATCTATTTTATCAATATTCTTTATTTTTTCTGTGTCATCGGCTGGAATAGTGAAGTCTACTTGTTAATAAGCTCTTTTATTTTATTAACTAAAACATAATTTGGTTTCTGGTCAAAATTGAATTATCTGTTTTTATCTCAAAATCCCAGAGAATTTGGTGGGTCTTATTTTATAAGACAATTTCTGGTTTGTACATGTACCATTTGTCTCTATGATGAAATTCTAACCACTTACACAATTGCAAGGAAGTCAGTTTCTCTGGTTTGGTTTGGTTTGGTTTGGTGTCGTTGTTTAATGGCATATTAACATTTGTAGGTTATTTAATGCCAAAGCCATTCTCCAAGAAGAACAGTAGTGGTACTATTTAACCCGTAGCAGGGAGGTTCATATCTTTCACAAGTGTATTTGCCCGAAAGTGAACGTAATAGCGCGACTGGAGTACGAACTCGCTTACTACGATTCCGCAGTCCGTCGCTTTAACTATTACACCACGAGGACAGCCCCCTCACCTTCTCTACCCACTCGTGTACTTTTTTTAATTTTATTTTACCCCGTGAGTTTTTCCTATAAGTTTTAACAAATGGTTGTTCAGTGAGACAACAAATCTCCTCTGTTCTACTGGATTCTTCTATTGTTATATTTTGACCTTCGACCCGGCCCAAAAATACTATTCCAAGGTAATACACCGGAAGGAAGTGACACATTCCAACGGCCAGTAATCGAAAGAGATCACGTGGGCGGGTTAAGGCTTATGATATGGGACAAGGTGAAGGTCCTATTGTGCCACTACAGTGATGCACCGGAAGAGAGTAACCTCTGAACTGCATGAGAGTTATTTCTGCTTGATGACGATTAAACATCCAATTTCAAAGATCCAGTAGGCGATCGTGTGGGCGTTGAATTATTATTTAACTCAGTTGAGTTTGGAGTGCCAAAGCAGTTGCCAGCAGACTCCCAGAGAGTTAGAGACGAGATGTGGTAGGGAAGGCCACACCCGACCGAGGGGGCCCTCGGAAAGCCCCGATGGAGTAGACCCCAACATCAGGAGAACAAGAAAGACACAACGTGACGGTCATAACAGTGGGGTCAAAATATGAAGTTTATGTTCGGTCTCCAGCATCCTCTCACATGCAACCCTTAAACAATTCTTTCGAACCCTTGCAATAAAGTGAGAGGTAAATATAATTGTAAAGAAGTCTTTCTGTGTCTTTCTTCCTGCATCTTAATTGTTCTTGCGTCCTTTATTCCTGCGTCTGTCTTTGTCACTGCGTCGTAATTATTGTGTCGTTATGATACGGCACATGACTATATAACACTATGTATCCTACTTAATTTTACTATTTCCGTCGTCTCGATTTTCTTGATTCTTCGTCAAATCCACAGTTCCCTAATGCTCTTTTCTCAGGATTTTTGCAAACAGTTGCAAGATCAAAAACAACAATACGCATCATTGCCACTTTTCTGTTCTACTGCTTTCTTAGCTCTCCGGCCAGATCCAGGTATTTGCTTATCTGTTCTCTTGCTTTCATAAATGATCCACTGGAACGGAAAAATTCATGAGCTGACAATTTCTTTTTTTCTTGGTTATTAAAACTAGGTCTGGTTTTCTAGCCGGAGTTATGAAATCTTTTTTGTCTCAAAACTGATGAGAGTTTGATAGGTTTCATTTTCTCGGACGGATTCTAGTTTGAAATAGACTATTTGTTCGTCTGGGAAATTTTTAGTTTCTTGCAAAATTTACAGTGGATCACCTATTCTTGTTTTCCTTTTGTGATAGTTTTCTACCTATGTTTTATTATTATCATTCTACAACATACGTAGCTGATAGTCTTTCACTAGAGATTGAGTGACAACTAGTCTCCTCTGGTCTTCAGGACAGTTTTCTGGCCGATATCAACTGCTGCTCGGGATACTTCCTTTTTGGGGGCCTTTCCGGATAAGGATAGTTTAATACCAGATGATAGTCTTTTACTGAAGTCTGAGTGACAGCAAGTCTCCACAGGTTTCTAGGGCTCTTCTCAGTATTCTGGCTGATCTCAAATGTTGCTGGAGATGGCTCTTTTTAGGGATCTTTCTGGCTCAGGATATTTCCCCTTAATTATCAATTCGGGTATACTTGCTTCTTCAGGCATATATTCAGTTGAAGAGCAATTCTGTCATGGATAGACGTGAATTTTTAAAGCCAAAATCAATGTATACTATAGTGACCAGGCGTTTTCTAATTCAGTACGTTTTTGAATGTTGCTCAGAGAGATTCTTGATGTATGTCGGCCTCAGGGCCTTCTTCAAGTCCTGGTAATTCTTTTGCCTTGTTAAGCATCAATTCAACCTTTCTATTTTATTCTTTCTGATCCCATATTTTACTCCAGAGTTGTTTTGCTTCCTTTGCATCTAGTAGTTGGTTTGTCCTCATGCATTTTCCACCTACTTGTTTATTTTGGAATATCCTATTTTGTTTGTATCATTTGACCCTGTCTTGGTATCTTTTAAATCTCTGTTCTTTCGCCAATGTCTTGATTTATCTCTTCACGTTGTATTGTCAAAATAGTCAGCTTTGTTTTTTTTCTTCCAAACATATCACTGTGTATTGTTCTTTCCTTAACATTTTCGCTTGTCGTTGCAGTTTTTTTACCTGTCCTTTTTTACTTTTCCTTATAGCCTAATTTTCCACCAAGATTGTGTATTTCTGTTTAGGTTCCTTAGGCGTGCACTGATTTTATCAGACTAAGTTCACTCCAACATAAATTATATCATTTAGTTAAGTGTTGTTGCCTTAGGGGATATTTGTTAATAATTCATTTACCTTTAAGGTAAAAATCTTAACATTTTTCCAGTTCAGTCTTGATTCCAGAAGTAAAGTAATGTAGTCTTCTTTTCAGCCATGATTTTCTGCATTGACTCTAGATTTATTTTGTTTTCTAAGGATAACATTTATGTTGTCTTCTTAGGATAACATTTATTTTGTCTTTTTAGGATAACATTTATTTTGTCTTCTTTGGATAACATTTATTTTGTCTTTTTAGGATAACATTTTGTCTTCTTAGAATAACATTTGTTTTCTCTTCTTAGGATAACATTTATTTTGTCTTCTTTCGATAATATTTGTTTTGTGATACCAGCGTCTGTAGTGTTTCGATTTTCAGTATTTTGCTTTTCAGTTCGGATAGAGGGTTCTTGCCTTTCAGTGTTTAATGCTAATGTTTGGATAGAGGGATCTCGTTCATAATTTTCCAAATATCCTTGTTCACCTATCTCTAGTATCTCAAAGTCAGAAAACCAACCTTCTTTTAATATTATTCTAGCTTGGTCAGCAAATATTTGCTTTGTTGCAAAGAATTTAGCTGATTCTCTCGAAATTTCTATCATTCTTTCTCTATGGTTACTTTTTATGGTTTGTTTTGGTTTGGTTTTATGGCATATCAACCATTGTAGGTTATTTAATGATAAATCCTTTTATTCATATTTTAAATATGTGATTTTAAACACATTTTTACATGAGATTTTAAAACGCGTTTGAGCTCATTTTTTTACACATAAATGATTTCACTTATTTTTATTTAATTTGAAAAATCCTATTTACTATTGGACATTTATTTGCACAGAGTTACATGTTTTAAGTATTGCTATTTCATCCTCATCCTCATCATCATCATGTCGTGCCGCTAGCACGGATATACCTGACTCTCTCTCGCCACTTCTCCCTATCGTTCATCGCCTCTGGCAGGTCTTCAGGGCTACATCCCGTATCCTCATATTGCTGCTGTATGTATATTCGAGCTGGTCGTCCTGCTTTTGCTTGGCCATATGCGGGGTTCCATAGGAGTACATCACTTATGAGCTCGTCCTTGCTTCTCCAGCAGTGTGCTGCATGTCTGCTTCATCTAGTTTGGATAGTTTTCGTGATGGGAGACAGGTGGCTGTATAGTTAGTGCCTTGTGGGGTGTTGCTGCCAGGACTTGTTCAATATTGCTCGCAACATTCTTGTGTAATTGCCGTCTAGCTTCTTCTCCAGCCGTTTAGTTAGCGTCCAAGTAGTGCATCCATATAGCAGTATCGACACGACCGCTGCCTGGAAGAAACTGCGTTTCATTTTATCGGTCTGGTCTGATTTCCATACGATTTGTCTTTTGTTTACACAGAGTTAAAAGATCACACAGTTCTATTTCAAACAATTCAATTTTGCATAAGTCAACAAAGTTAAAAGGCTCCAAGTATTAATATGTATCACCAACAAATCAATTAAACATCAGTCATTTGTTAACACAGTTAAATGTTTAAACAGTTCTGTTTCAAACAATTCAATATGTCATGTCATCAAAGTTAATAGTTTCAAATGACATGTCATCAAAGTTAATAGTTTCAAATGGCATGTCATCAAAGTTAATAGTTTCAAATGTTGCTACGTATCACTAACAATTCAATTAAAAATCAGTCATTTATTTACTCACAGTTAAATGATCTAGCAGTTTTGTTTCAAACATATATATGATGCATAAAAATTTAATTGGTTCAAACTATTACTACATATAACTTACAATTCAGTCAAGCATCAGTCATTTATTTACAGTTAAATGATCATTTTGGTCTATTTCAAGCAATTCACCTTAGCATGTATACAAAGTTTTAAAAGTTCCAAGTATTGCTATATATCACCAACAATTCAATTAAACATCAGTCTTATTTACACACGGTTAGATGATCAAATAGTTCTATTTCAAGCAATTCACCTTAGCATGTACACAAACTTTTAGAAGTTTCATGTATTGCTATATATTACCAACAATTCAATTAAACATCAGTCTTATTTACACACGGTTAGATGATCAAATAGTTCTATTTCAAGCAATTCACCTTAGCATGTATACAAAGTTTTAAAAATTTCATGTATTGCTATATATCACCAACAATTCAATTAAACATCAGTCTTATTTACACACGGTTAGATGATCAAATAGTTCTATTTCAAGCAATTCACCTTAGCATGTACACAAACTTTTAAAAGATTCATGTATTGCTATATATCACCAACAATTCAATTAAACATCAGTCTTATTTACACACGGTTAGATGATCAAATAGTTCTATTTCAAGCAATTCACCTTAGCATGTATACAAAGTTTTGAAAGTTTCATGTATTGCTATATATTACCATAAATTCAATTAAACATCAGTCTTATTTACACACGGTTAGATGATCAAATAGTTCTATTTCAAGCAATTGATCTTAGCATGTGATTTTTTTGCACTTACTTTAACAGTCAACGTACAAGTTTAAATGTCAAACTGTTCTATTTGATCCATAGATAGGAACCTAGCTGGTGCTACCACTCCTGGTCAGAGAGGGCCTTGCAGTGAAATCATTGAAAGGGTACTCCACATTCCCCAAAGCTTCAGCATTACTGGAGCCACTCCATCAGATTGTTTAGTGTCATGATTAGGACACTCGCTGTGTGTGAGGGAGTACTTATCCAGCCCAGTCTATTGGGCCATCTTTATGTAGGACTGCTCTTAAAATAACCATCAAGTACATATTAGTTGTCTTTTCTAGTCCATTTCTTCCGTTCCTTTTTCTTAGTTTACAAGTTGCTTTGATCGTTGTTTGTGCATCTAAAATTAAAACAGCCAACACACGCAGGATGCTAGCAGGTCTCTAGTGTTAGTAATCAAAGGAGCACTTGCCGATCATGTGCACTCAGATATTAGTCCCACGTTGACTTGGATTTGTAATTTTTTATGGGTAGTCGCTATCCTAGATCCTGGAGTTGATTATTATTATCATTATTATTTCCCTGCAACAGATGGGACCTGGGACATGTTGGAGAACAGTTATACGTCTCTGAAAATGAATGAATAAATAAACAGGGTTTTGAATTTACCAAGTTTTAAAACTTAGGAAATTCAAAACCAGTTTTATTTACTCTTAAGAGTCAAACAGTTACTTGTTTTTTAAACCATATTCACTCTATATCTCCATTCTTTATTTAAGCAGCTAATTGGTGCATGAATTGACTTATAACTGATAATATTGTTTAGTTGTTTAAACTCCAGCCATTTTGTGGCATTCGTCAGTGTCCGATCTTTGCTATCCGTTTCAAAGACACTAAGGTCATTTGAACCACCATTCCATGCCGCATTTGAAGGCATTTTTCTCCCATATATATAGTAAAGTAAAGTAAAGTTTGCTACCTTTGTCGAGGGTTACTCTAAGGCTCCCTTCTCGATAGCTATTACACCAACGTGTAAAAAGGGCACTACTCCTTTCCTGGATTTCTCCACTTTACCCTTGATCTTTACCTTATAATGCTGAGTGTTAAGCAAGGAGGCACCAAGTACTATTTTTGAGTCTTTGGTATGACTCGAACTGGGATTGAACCCAGTTCTCCCAGGCCATTGGCGAACACTCTAACCATTTTGCCAATATATAAATTTGAATTCAAAAGGAAAAACATTAAATATTACTTTGATAGTACGGCAGACATTTTTGAAAATATTTACAACCATGCAACAATATTCAGCATATCAACAAAGATTAATTTAAAAATTTCGAAGCATGTTTTTTGGGTTCGCTTGGGTGTCCTACATTTCGACCTGTTCTCTTACAGTATCATATTTACCAACCCCTCCGCTCGGGCAGGATATAACACAAGGTCAATTTTTAAGCGGAGTTTAACAGGTTTGAATTCAGAGTTTTCCTTCTCCTAGAATAGTTGCCTTACCAAGGCTGAAGGACCTAGTCTGCCCTACTATTTACCCATAGCTGGAGGGAGAATATTTGGATTCATACCTTTCCCAAGGGTATTAGTGCTATGTGAAATGCAATCAGTCAGGTCTAGGATTTGAACTCGTGTCGCCGTGTCCATATCTTGCGACGATAATTATTACACCAATATAAGTTACAAATGGTGATCTTTTGTCTATAGCGTTCTAGCCACGTGATTTGGGGATGGGAAATGGCTCCAGCTACAACCAAATTTCCTGTTCTCCATGTCCTTTTTTCTTCTCCTTTTACCCTTTCTATTATTATTATCATTATTATTCAGTTTTTCACATCGGCTCACGCTGATGGTTTTTCATTGGAGTTTGAGTGACAGCAAGTCTCCTTAAGTCTCCAGGACTCTTTTATTATTATCATTATCATTATCATTATTATTATTATACTGCTACAATTACCTTAAATTGGTTCAGCAATTCTGTAAATATCTTCAAGCGAAACCTTTTAAAACAATTGCAGTGTTGATCAATGGTAGAAATTCGTATTCTTCTCTTTCTCTTTGTTCTATCATTTCCTAATCAATCGTTTAATTTACTTAAAGACTGGGACTCCATAGATACAATAGGTAAACGTACTATTAGTAGTAGAAAACGATATTTGATTCACTTATCGATCAACAATTACTAAGTGAGGTGTATATAGTTTATTGATATCAGATAAAGTAGGTTAGAAGCTCAATCATCAAATGCTCAATACAATTGATTACAAAAATTACGTGTCGGATTGCCTGCAGGTTATTGGAACGGAATTCAAGGTCACTTGCCGGTATGTGACGATAGCAGCTAAGTCACTTAAAACGTTGTGAACGATTCATATGTTAACTATGTGTGCCACGGTAATGGTCTAATGCTATATGGATTAATGGATTACTTTTAACGGCATGTCAACCCGTCTAGGTTTATCTTAAGTCTAAAGGTTAATGAATCATGTTCATTGTACAGTAATAGTGATATTTTTCTGTTATTGTTCAAGGGTTTTTGTACACCGTTATAAATTATTCCTATCTATTATAATCAATTTGCATACAGTTGTAGAGTTTCAAGTATTCCTATCTAATACTAATAATTTGTGGGTATATAGTTTAAAGCAACTAACCTTATTTATAATAATTATTTATTCGTACTAAGTTTTATTGTTTTAAATATTCCTAACACCAATAATTTGCAAGCAGTGAGATGGTTTCAAGTAACTAAAATTAATAATACTTAGTAAACAGTGGTAGCTTCAAAGAGCTATTCTTATTTATTAATTTTAACGGCATTTCAAACAGTCTAGACATATTTTATGACTTGAGTTAAGAAAAACACGTTCATTGTTCATTAACATTCACATTATTGTGTAATTGTTTCATCAGATTTTTTGCTATTTTTTCCTATCTTATACAAATAATTGGCATACACTTGTATGGTTTCAAGTATTCCAATGTAAAAATATAATTTGTACACAGTTATATGGTTTCAAGTGTTCCTATCTATTACAAATAATTGGCACACTGTTATATGGTTTCAAGTATTCCTATCAAATACAAATAATTTGCACACAGTTATATGGTTTCAAGTATTCGAATGTAAAAAAAATAAATTGCACACAGTTATATTGTTTCAAGTATTCCTATCTAATACAAATAATTTGCATTCAGTTGTATGGTTTCAAGTGTTCTTATTGAACACCAATAATTTCCAAACAATTTTATCGTTTCAAGTAACAAATTATACTCTTTCAAGTATTTCTTTAGTTTGGTTCCTTTGTTTAATGTCTTGCCAACCTTCATGGATTATTTAATGCCAAAGTTATCTTTGTAGAACAAAAGAAATACCATTTAACCCGTTACTTTGAGAGAGAAGATGGTTTAAAACTTTTCCCAAGGGTATTTGTCCGAAAGTGAAGTTAATAGCCCGACTGGGGTTCAAACACACTAAATTCGAGGCTACTGTCCAGCACGTTAGCCATCACGTCACTCGGACCCCCTCTCCTTAGGTTTCAAGTCTTCCTAACATTCATAATTCTGTTTGTTAATCAGCATATTTTTGCAGGTATATAACATCCTGGACTATTATACGTGAACATACGAATGTTTGTTTACTGGCAAAAACTTTATATGGACTGGATGCTGTATTGAGGATCTACCAAGAGCGATGGTCGATAGGGACTGATGGTGAACGAGAGTCAAGTGAATACACACCATCAGCTCGACTTGATGATAATGACGATTCTTATTGAATATGAATAATATTTACCCGAATTTATTAGATCCAAATATTGGATCTTGGCAGGTACTACCACTCCAGGTCAGAGTGAACCTAGGATTTATGCCAATGAAGGAGGGGCTTCTCACAACCTCTATAGCTCGAGATACAGTACAGTGTTATATCCTGACACGTTACTATTCTTAATGCAAATAATGTGCACATCGTTGTATGGCCGTTGTATGGTTTCAGTTATTTCTAACAGAAGTAAATTTGCAAGAAATTAAATGTTTAAAGTCATCATCATCATCATTTTCACTATCATCAAGATTTCAAGTAACTAATAACAAATATCCTTACTTTAAAATTATAGCTTTGAGTAACTGTTCATCATAAAAATAATTTGCATACAGTTATATGGTATCAAGTATTCCCATCTAAAACCAATAATTTGCCGGCAAATATATAATTTTAAGTATCTAATAATAATAATAACCCTTAGAAAATAATTGTAGCTTCAAGTAACTATTCTTCATACAAATAATTTTCATACAGTTATATGGTATTAAGTATTCAAGATCAATAGTTTGCCAGGAATTATATAGTGTCAAGTATTAATGATAATAATCCTTAATAAACAATTATAGGTTCAAGAATCGGTTCTTCAGACAAATAATTTGCATACAGTTATATAGCATCAAATATTCTTATCTAAGATCAATAATTTGCCAGCAATTATATTATTTCAAGTATTTAATAATATTAATAACCCTAAAGTAAACAATTATAGCTTCAAGTAACTATTTTTGTTATAGGGGCACCTCGGGTGGTGTAATGGTTAGCCAGGTAGACTAGCAAACCTACACGAGTGAGTTCGATTCTCATTAGGTGCCCAATTCATGCGGCCTTGTGCTACATCTAAGCAAAAAAGCTTAGTAAATTAAAACTATTTTTGTTATAAACTGAACGCAGTTATATGGTTACAAGTAACTAATAATAATCTTCTTCAGGGAAGAACTATAGCTTCAAGTAACTATTCTTAAAGAAATAAAATATGATATTTGAACAGATCTATTTGTACTGGAAGACGAAATATTAATTTATTTTTACTATTTGTCAGCTCGTCTACATCTGTTTTATGCCAAGAAGTTAGGAAATCGCGTTTCTTTTTGTAGTTATTATGATTATTTTGGCAAGACGGTCCAATCAAATTGGAATCATTTTTAAACAAATCTCTTGGACACATAAATGGTCACCCAACAGATACTATTACTCGGGGTAGAGTCGACCTTGGGGTAATGGTAATTATAGGTTTGGTTTGGTTGGATTGAGTTGAATTTGATGGCATATCAACCATTGGAGGTTATTTAATGTCAAATCCTCTTTATACATATATATCAAATATATAGGATTTGGTTTGGTTTTATGGCATATCAACGTTTGTAGATTATTTAATGCCAAATCCTCTTTATACATATATATTAAATATATATGATTTGGTTTGGTTGAGTTTTATGGCATATCAAACGATGTATGTTATTTAATGCCAAATCATCTTAATATATATATATATATATATATATATATATATATATATTGGGTTTATTTGATTTGTTAATAACAATTCAATGAAACATCAGTCATTTATTTACCCACAGTTAAATGATCAAACGGTTCAATTTTTAGAAATTCAATTTAGCATAAGTCAACAACGTTCCAAGTTTTGCTATTTATCACCAACAATTCAATTAAATATGAGTCATTTGTTTACACAGTTAAATTTTCAAACAGTTCTTTTTCAAAGAATTCATTTAATCACAAGTCATTTGTTTGCACTCAGTTGAGATTGTTGCATACATATATATACTGGATACATACCGACGCAATGATAACAGACGCCAGAATAAAGGACGCAGGAAGACTTCTTTACAAATATATTTACCTCTCACTTTATTGCAAGAATTCAAAAGGGTTGTTCAAGGTTTGCATGTGAGAGGGTGCTGGAGACCAAACATAAACTTCATATTTTGACCTCCACTACTTATGACCGTCACGTTGTGTCTTTCTTTTTCTCTTAGAGGCTCAACCAGAGGTCTTGGGGTCCACTGCTGGATGCTAGCTTTCTTTACTGCATCTTATCAGCATCTTCTCTGGACCCCAGTTCATCAGGGCTTCAAGCCCCATCGGCCTGGTGTGGCTTTCCTTTCCACATCTCGTCTCTAACTCTCTGGAAGTCTGCTGGCAACTGCTCTGGGACCCGAACTCAACTGAGTTAAATAATAATTCAACGCCCAAACGATCGCCCACTGGATCTTTAAAATCGAATGTTTAATCGTCATCAAGCGGAAATAACTGTCTTCCGGTGCATCACTGTAGTGGCACTGTGGGACCTTCACCTTGTCCCATATTATAAGCCTTAATCCGCCCACGCGATCTCTTTCGATTACTGGCCATTGGAATGTGTCACTTCCTTCCGGTGCATCACCTTGGAATAGCATTTTTGGGCTGGGTCGAAGGTAAAAATATAACAAGATGACAAATAGTTCTATTCGACCAAAAACACCACTCCGTACCAGAGAGCAGCTGGCAGTGATGGCAGTGTAAGGGTACTCTGCATTCCCCAAAGTTCAACCATTACTGGCGCCTCACCATCAGATTGTTTAATATCATATCCAGGCACCAGTTTGGCGGGATCATATTCATCTGCAAGGATGCAGTCGATCTATTCTATAGTCCTAGTCGACTGAACTCTGGGAGAGAAAGAGAGACACACTGAAAGCAAGGGATTAACGGAAAGAACCGAGGAAAAATAATACTGGGACTCGAAGACTACACAAAAAACAGAGAAGAAAGATTATCTACAGTGACCAGAATATATACAAAAAAGATCAACAGAAACAGGAAACAGAAATGGCAAGAAAAACAACTGTAATGATATTTCAAACGTCAAACTGCCAAAATCCCACATAAGAAGACCTGGACATTGCTAAGAAGGGAAAACTTTGAAAGTGAAACTGAATCTCTACAAATAGCAGCACATATTAAGGCCGTAAGGACCATCTATGTTGAAGCGAAAATAGATAAGACGCAATTGAACAGCAACTATGGTGTGATGATAAAGACGAAACGATCAATCACATGATTAGTGAATGCAGCAAACTTGAGAATGAGTCACACAAATCTAAGATTTCGAGATTCTACTAGATCATCTACTTCCAGCCAGAAGTGAAGACCTTGTGATAGTTAACCAAAAAACTGAACCTTCTGCACAGTGTAGTCTGCCGTCCCGGCTGTCTACAGAATGAAAATAAAAAAAAATAGACAAGTACATAGACCTTGCCAGGCAACAATAAAAGCCATGGAACATGAGGGTGACGGTGATACCAGTCGTAATTGGTGCTCTCGGAACGAGATCAAAAGCCTTGGTAAGAAAACTGGAAGAAGTGGAAATCAGAGGACGATTTGAAACTATCCAAATTCCATTATTGTCGAAGTTGATCGGATTACTAAGAAGAACCGAGGAAAAATAATACGGGGACTCGAAGACAAAAAAAAAGAAAAAAAGAAAAATATTAGTGACAGAAAATGCGCAAAAAAAGATCAACAGAAACGGTAAACAGAAATGGCAAGAAAAACAACTGTGTTGATATTTCAAACGCCAAACTGCCAAAATCCCACATAAGAAGAAGACTTGCTGTCACTTGAACTTTAATGAAAAAACCATCAGCGTTAGCTGATGTGAAAGATTCACAAAGAGTAAAGAAATAATAATAATCATGGGAGGAAAAATAGAGAAGATAAAATAAGGGGAAAATGAAACCATGCCCAAACCGTGGGACCGAGATCACGAATGGCGAATGAAATGGCTTCGTAACTTTCTTAGGTAACATTAATAGCCAGCTTTCCTTTTAAAAGTGAAAATGGAACCTTGCCGACGGTGTTTTTGACACACGGTTTGTATACGCGCCAAAACATGACTGGCCAGAAGCGGGAAATCTTCAAAATTGTTATCCATTTATTGGATCTCTATATCCGTTTACTTGCTTATAAAGGGTGAAAGAAAAAATATATATAATCTAGATCACTTTTCCACTCACTCTCTCTCTCTCTCTCGCTCTCTCTCTCAATACGAGGGTCGCTCAAACATTTCTTAGCCTCACATAGTAAAGAAGAACCAAAACTGACATTTTTTGTTGTGGCAATACCCTATCATGTCTTACAAAACTAGAAAAACTAATTCAGATTTTAGTCAAAATTTCTGTGCAGGTCTGTCCTATACTAAGGAGAAAACTATGCGACAAAACAAAAATCTGGGTGATCCTTTTGTAAAATGCTCGTATATATATATATATATATATATATATATATATATATATATATATATATATATTCTCTTCAAAAATAAACAATCGGTCACATTAAAATAATAAATTTATTTTCATCCTGTTAAAAAGCATTGATATAATTCAATGCTCTAAAAAATTAACAGGACTTCTTCAGATCAAACAAGAAATGTATTAAAATAATTTTTTCTCATTTACAACCAGACTCAAACAAAGCAACAAAAAAAAACCCTTATTTCTCCTATGAATTAAAGAAAGCCAAAACCTTCAAGTAACAATAAGTATCAAATTATTTTGGCATGTAAAAACTAATTTGAAATATGATGAAACCGGATGTAGTTTTACATGCCATAATAAATTGATACTTATTGTTACTTGAAGGTTTTGGCTTTCTTTAATTCATAGGAGAAATAAGTTGTTTTTTTTTTTTTTTTGAGTCTGGTTGTAAATGTGAAAAACATTATTTTAATCAATTTTCTTGCTTGATCTGAAGAAGTCCAGTCATTTTTTTAGAGCGTTGATTTATATCAATGCTTTTTAACAGGATGAGAATAAATTTCTTATCTTAATGTGACCGATTGTTGCTTTTTTAAGAGAAAATTATTTGCCCTGTGGATTTTATTTACGTTGAGCTCTTGACCGGGATTACTTAAATTTGATTTTTTTTTAATATTTCATTGGTCCTGATTGGAATTATTCCCTACTCAGTATTTACTGGTTTAAATAATATATATATATATATATATATATATATATATATATATATATAAACTACTAACACTCTCATAAAGTTTGAATATATGTAAACGAAATCCAGCAAAAATGGCACATCGTAGCGAGATTTTTATTTCAGCAATGGTCATGAAATAATTTGTTTGTGAATTGAGCAAATTTAGGTCGAATACACTTTAAATCGTCTAAGTTTTTGATATTACGGATATAATTTTGAAATAACAATAAAAATCCTTCACTTTTTCAATATATATGTATATATATATATCATAGTATCCTATTTTGAAATTTATTTTGAATTATGTGATATTATGTTATTAAAACAAGCTAGAATTCTTTGAAAAGTTCTGTAGATCTTAGGAGAATTGCTCTACAACAAACTGCAGTCAAAATTGATGTGAAAAACTACCAACAATTGACTTATGATTATGATTACTCCTTTGAGAGTTTTTCACACCTGCGTCAGCTGATGACTTTCCAGAGGTTGAGTGAAAACAAGTCTCCTCCACTTGCCCTTTTAACTCTAAATCTTCAAATACTTTTACAAATCCTAGCGTATCAATAACAATTGGTATCACTGTCACTTTCATGTTCAATAGATTTTGCTCTCCAGCAAGATCTTCGTACTTATCTCTCCTTTTGTTTTCTTTTGATTTTATTCTGTGGTATGCAGTGACGGCAAAATCCACCTATCGACAGTTTCCTTTTTTTTTTTTTTTTTTTTTGATTATCACTAGGTTTTGTCGTTTGGTCAAGATTTGGGTACAGCTTTATATCATAAGATCCCAGTGACTTTGTACGTCTCATTCTCCAGGACAGATTCTTTTTTAATATATATACAATTTGGTAGTGTGATCAAATTTAGATATCTTGCGCTATTCCCAGTAACTCACCTACCCCACTCAGTCATGGCTAGTCTTATACACTTTCTGCGCTAATTTGCTGCATTCACTTTCTTAGTCATTTTCAAGTTTTCTTGTTTGAGATTTTGTTTGTTTGTAGTTTAAAATGTCCATAAAGTTGTTTTTCTTTCCATCTTTGATTTCTAATTATTGTTTTTCTGTTAATACTTGTGTTGTTTGTATTGTTTCTGGTCACTGCAATTAGTCTTTCTTTGCTCTTTTTACGCAGTCTTTGAGTCGTAGTATCGACGCTATCTTCAATGTTTATGAGTCCTCTTCCTCCTCCTTTCCTTGACGCATACAGCGTGTCAATGTCATCTCTGGGATATTAGGATTTATTCATTATCATTAGTTTTCTTGGGTTTATTCGTTGAAGTTTTTTAAGAGTGGTCCTGATTTTTTTGCAAGAGGGACATCCCATATGTTTATCCTTTTAATGAGATTTTTCAATATAGTTTAGTTTTGAGTTATTTTCTCGTTCTGAGGTATTCTTTTTTTTTTCTTTTTTTTTTTCTTTCATCTCCGCATGTTTGACGGTGTCCGCTTCTAATATTCCCAAGTATTTGTGATCCCCCTTAACTCTGAGCGCTCTGATTTTTTTCTTGATTTTGTTGTTCAATTCCTTCAGTCATTCGTCGTTTCCCACTTTCTATTATTAACATGGCTAATTTTTCTATGCCGAATTCCATGCCCATATCCTGTTCGTATATACTCACTGCTTTTTCATTTGATGTCGTCCATGTCCATAAGGTGCCTGGTCTTTTCTTGAGATTTAGTAAGTTTGTAGCCACTTGTGCATTTCCTGAATATGTGACTGAGTGGCATCATCATTATTGCAAATATTTATGGTGATAACACATCTCCCTGGAAGATATTTCTCTCGATAAACGTTTTCCTCCTGCTGTCAATTCCACTCTCCGGTGTTCGTGGTTTCCTCGATAGACTTTCTTTGTCGGATATCTAGTATATAGTATATCTACCATATTTACCAATCCCTCTGCTCGGGCAGGTTGTGACAAAAGGTCAATTTTTAAGCGAAGTTTAACAGGTTTTAATTCAGAGTTTTCCTTCTCCTAGACTAGTTGCCTCACCAAAGCTGAAGAACCTAGTCTGCCCTACTATTTACCCATAGCTGGAGGGAGAAAAATTGGATTCAAACCTTTCTCAAGGGTATTAGTGCTATGTGAAATGCAATTAGTCTCGTCCAGGATTTGAACTCGTGTCACCGTGTCCATTTCCTAGGACGGTAACCATTACACCCCAGACACCTCCTACATTTTGTGACAGTCTATTATCCAATATTCTATCCGTTTTTTATCGTCAGTCCATGTCATAGCTACATTTTTTTGTTTAATTTTGCTGAGAATGTGTCGATCAATGTATAATAGATCTTTAGTTCCTCTTGTGACATCCTTTCTGTTCTTCGGGGAGCAGTTCACAGCTTATTAGCGAGTACTAAATCCCCTCCCTAATTTGTCATATTAGTATTCTGTACATCATTGGTAGGCATGTTATGGTTCTATAATTGTCGGGGCGGTTTCTTTGTGGTTTTGAAGGGTGGGGATCATGGTGGTCTGTCCTTTATTCCTCCATTCGAGTATATTTCTTTCTTATAAGCATCTATTCATTTTAATAGCCAATCTGTCGTGAATGGAAATCAATTTTTGAAACCAGAATCCATGTACGCCACCATAGCCTGGCGTTTCCCAATTTGGTACTTTTTTTGAGTATTAGTCTGTGTGAACCAAGGTGTCTTTTCCCCTTAGGTCATTTTTTGAGTCCTTGAAACTCTTTCCATACAATTTATCCATTCGGCTTTTCTGGTATGTTCTCTTCCTTCCCATATTTTACTTCAAAATTGTTTGGCTTCCTTTTCATCCGGTTGTTGGTATGTCGTCGTGCATTCTCCTCCTACTTACTGGTAGAATTTTCAGTCGTTGTTTTGGAATATCCTGTTTTATCTGTATTGTTTTATCCTGTCCCGATATCTTTTTAGTCTTTCTTCTTTCGGTTGTACCTTCTAATTATCTCTTCAAGTTGTATTGTTTGTTTTAAATGTGTTGCTATTCTCTTTTCGTCCTAACATATTCAAGCGTGTTTCATCTGTCTTAGCATTTTTACTTGTTCTCGTAGATTTTTATATCTGTGTTTCCACTCTAATTTCTCATCCAGGTTTTGAGTTTCTGTTCGTATTTTTTAGGGAACACCAATTTTATCACCGACTAATTTCATGGATAGTTCGTTTAATTCCGTGAAGTTGTTCGTTGAGATATTTGTTGATAATCAGTTTTTTGTTGTTCTTTTTTTTTTTAGTTTCTACCTTGAATGTTTTCCAGTCTTGGTTCCTGAGAGATCGTAAAGTGGTCATTTTCAGATATCATTCTCTTCATAATCACTACAAACATTTTTTCTCCTTGAGTTTGTGCTTATTCTGTTATGTTTGGGTGTGTGATGCTTCGATTACTATAGTTACGTTCGCTCTCTGGCCAAACAAACGACAACGCGTAATATATATAACAATATATATTTATTTTCTCGACGGACGCTTGTGTGAAGTAGGAGCAATCAGGAGAGGAATTAGAATCGTTCGTCAATGAGGCTTGGACTCTTCGATGTAAGTAGACGATGGCCGAGACAACGCACACGGGGCAACGACGGGACAAGCTTTCGTGAACCGCGGAATTTTCACTGTCTTCCGTTCAATTTGTCGGCCTTATATTACCTTCAAACTCCCACGCGGAGATATGGACACGCCTCCACGCCCCCGCAATTTCTTCCGATATCTGGCCATCGGGATGTATCACTTCCATCGTGGCATGTGTGATCGTCATCGAGTGGAAATAACTGTCATGCAGTTCACAGGTCACTCTCTTCCGGTGCATCACTTTGTGACGGCACGGTGAGATTTTTTACCTTGTCTCATATTGTCAGCAGAGCTGTATTTTACACTATTACTTTGCGCTTCCATTCGGTTGGAGGGTTCTTGTCTTTCAGTATCAAACGTTTCGTTTACTGTATTTGAGTCTCGTTAACATGTTTCCCCATTTATTTGTTGGTCTATTTCTAATATTTCAATGTCAGAAGACCAACCTTTCTTTATTATTGTCCTAACTTGGTTCGCATTCTTTCCAGATTTCTATCATACTTTTTCTATACTCTCTTTATGTAGGGTTGCTCCTCAACTAACACTGGAGTGCAAATCAGTTGTCTTCCCTAGTCTATTTTCTGCGATGGTGTTTATGATTTGAGTTGTTGCATAATTCGTCATTTGTGTACGCGAAAAAAGAGCAGCCAACATTCGCATGATGCTCTCTTGTCTCCCATGCTGGCTTTCAAGAAAACGCCTGCTGATCATGATACTGTGACGCGAAAGGTTTACTTTTATCCCAGAACGGGGTTTTATTTCGCACGTGTGAAGACGGGGCAGGTTGGCACTTGATCCCCTATATAATAAGTCCTCGTTCCGAGTTTTTCTCTCAGGCATATAAGAACTGGCATATTATGTGAGGGACTAATTTAGGGCCAGACTGACCGCCGCTGGCAAGGGGTTCTAAATTTCACACTATCCACACACCCACCAGGCCGCTTTCACTTCCTTCCCCAAGATAATGGAAGAATATGGACCTATAGGTTTTAGTCGTATTAATTATTATATTGTAGTAGTCGGCAACTCCGGTTTCCCGTGTGATATTGTTAAGGAATTAATAGGACAATTCTAAGCAA
This sequence comes from Sepioteuthis lessoniana, assembly GCA_963585895.1. NCBI lineage: Eukaryota > Metazoa > Mollusca > Cephalopoda > Myopsida > Loliginidae > Sepioteuthis > Sepioteuthis lessoniana. The sequence goes on from OY757938.1 coordinate 41,999,398, forward strand.
GATAACATAAGGCGAATAGAAGCTGAAAACGAAGCATGAAGAAACAACATAGACCACGTGGTAACATAAAAATATATGATTCCTTTACTACAGTTATATACACTTTCAAAGTGTCAAAACATATAATAATTGGACAGTCCACGAATATAAATGTCTTTTCTTGACTTTTGTTTTTCTTCAAATTGAGAGAGAGAGAGTGGTATACAAAATTTGGGTATAAAGGAGAAATGGCCCAAAATTACTCATCTTATTTTTCGACGGGGTTCCACTGGAGAATCTTTCTTCTTTCACGGGCTAATAGACTTTATTCATTTTTTTTTACACCGGCTTGAAGAACCTGGGGTCCCTCGTGTCTCAGATATTCTTTTGTCTTCAACCCGGAATACTGGCTATGGTTCGTCTGCCCGCTACGAACCCTGCTCAAAAACTGCCTTTCTTATTATTTACTTCCGCTGAGGGGAAGGAGTCCCCATTTCCGTTTTGGGGTCCCAGCCAATCATTTGGCTTCTCTCTTCTCCTCCTTGGTGTCCGGCGACCTGAGGTTACTAAGTACCAACACCTGTTGATATCTTCTCTGAGACCTACATTCTCTCTTAACGGTCACTCTTTGACGGCTAGATACTGTCAATTCAAACACGAGGAGTAGTAACTTTATCTCCCTCCTCCAAGTGGGATATCACGTGACAATACCTAAACTTCTTGTCTGTGTCCCATAATGAATTATGTTTCTATTTCTCATTTTTTTCATGGGTAGTATTTTGTGGCTGTACAACACCTTGGGTTTGTTTATTATCAGCTCTCCGGACATAGTTGTGACCAAGTAAGAGAACTTAAAAGCCTATCACGGAAAAAAAAATTAATTAAAAATTTGTAAATTTAATAAATTTTAATTGGGTTAAAGTCCCGAGTCGAATTTTTTTCCTATTTTTACCTAAACGTATAACTGATATTTTGTTCTTAAATCTTAAGCTACTGTATTGTGATATTGGCTCAGCTTTTTAAGAATGTAATATCATTTGGATCGTTCTGTTACTGATAAGAGATTTTTATTAAAAATTTAGCCACTTGAGTAGCATGATTCTTCTATCTCTCTCGTATTTTGCCTATTCGTTTTGATCACTTATTACCAACCTCTTAATTAAGGCTTCAAACCATCTGTCAAATATGTTAAATTTACACTAATTACCTAACATATTCAAAAACAAACTGGACAAAATTAAAAAGAAAACAAAAATAAAAAATCTGAAGTATGCAATACAATTCGATAGTATTTTTTAAAAATTTACTGCGCACTCACTTTCGAAAATCATCACAGATAATGCAACAGGGATTTTTTTTCTTTTTTTCTTTCGGGCCATTCTGTTCTGTGACTGTCTTCTGAAAGGATTTTCATGGCATGCCATTGGCATTTTTTGTTGATTTACGAAAAGAGTGCTGCAAAGAAAGTATTCTATTTTCTGTCATTGTTCAGAGACTTTACCAAGAGCATATGAAACAGTCCTAATGCTATCCAACCAAAATTTAGCAGTGAGAGAAAATCTGGCAAAAAAGTAAATGAAGCATTGTCATAATTGTTCCTTTTTCTCATTGTAAGCGACCTTGAGAAAGTTCTTTCGAAAATTCTGAACAGTTTTCAGGGATATCGACGCACACTTTCTCAAAATCACATTATTCATGGAATCATTGAAGGAATAGGTGCAAAAAACCTCGAGGCAACTTCCTTGTTTGAAGATTTCTCCAAGGCAGTTGATTCCATACACAGAGGAAAGAAGGAGTAAATAATTCTAGCAAATGGCTTTCCAAAAAAAACTGTTACCCCTATAATAATTCCCTGCAGAGACAATTAGGCAATGGTTCGCTCAATTGGCAGTGACAATGATTTCTCAATTTTGCAAGGAGAAACATTAGCATCATTTCTATTTATATGTCTGTTTGTTTTCTTTGTTTAATGGCATATCAACCTTTGTAGGTTATTTAATGCTAAAGCCATCATTCGAGAAGAACAGTAGTGGTACTATTTAACCCATAGCTGGTAGGATAAGGGGACTCATACATTTTTCAAGGGTATTTGCCCGAAAAGGAACGTAATAGAGCGACTGAAGGACGAACTCGCTTACAACGATTCCGCAGTCCATCGCTTTAACCATTACACCACGAGGACACCCCGCTCATTTCTATTTATAAATTGCCTTGATTATGAACTGCAAATATCAATATGTATTTACCAGCCCCTCAGCACGGGCAGACTTCTGATATAAGGTAAATTTTGAAGTGGTCTTTAACAGGCTCAATTCAGAGTTTTCCTTCTCCTAGACTGGTCGCCCAACCAAGGCAAAAGAACTCAGTCTGTCCTACCATTTGCCTATAACTGGAGGGAGAATAATTAGATTCCCAAGGGTATTAGTGTTATGTGAAATGCAATCAATCTCGCCGAGGATTTGAACTCGGGTCACTGTGTCCATTTCCAACGACGATAACAATTACACCGCGGCCATCAACAACAAACATGTATAAATCTAATGAAAGAAACTAGTGTCGCATTAAAAAAATGCAAGACGATATCTAACAGAAACTATAACCAATACAAACTTTTCAGATTTAACGTTTCAAGAAAATACACCAGCTCAAACTGCATTTCTGTTGGATAGCCTGAAGTAGGCAGTAAGAAGCATCAGTCTTTATATGAACTCGGCTGTAAAATAGTTCATGTGATTCGATCAAGATATTGCAATATCATTTTATAGGAGGCCCCTAAAATCAGTTTACCAGGTTTTTATTTCAGAACAAGTAGGATATGAAAATCCAATTAGCTGGGGCAGTCGAATATATCAACTGCATATCTGCAGAGATAAGATCCCCACCCAACAAGTGTCCTCGATATGACATTAAACAATTTGATAGTTAGGCTCCAGTCATGCTGGAACTTTGGGGAATGCGGAATACGCCTTCATTGCTATCGGACTTAGATCCATACTGACCAGGAGTGTTTGAAATAGAACTGATTTTACATTTAACTGTGTTTTCTTTTGTTTGGCTTGGTTTTATGGCACATCAACCATTGTATATTGTTACAGCCGAATCTATTTTTATACATATAAACAGTTTTATTTCAAACAATTCAGTTTAGTTTGAGTATAAGTTTTTGTTTATACACAGTTAAATATCAAAACAGTTCAATTTCAAATAATTCAGTTTAGCATAAGTACACAGTTTAGTTCTTTTTGACTCAGAGATAGAACCCTATCAGGTGCTACCACTCCGGGTCAGAGTTGACTTGTGAGCGATAGTAATGAAGGAGTACTGCGCATCTTCCAAAGTTCCAGTATTACTGGTACGTCACCATCAAGTTGTTTAGTGTTATATCAATGACAATCGTAGTGGGGTGGGGTCTTATCCCTCTGCATTGAAGCAGTTGGCGTATTCTACAGCCCCAGCTGACAGGGCAATTAACTGTGTGTAAACATATCTAATATTTAATTGAATTGCTGGTGATGCAGGGCAATACTTGGAAACATTTAACTGAGGCTTTTTTAAAAACGTTACCAAGAAAATGTTTTTACAAATCTTATATTTAATGTATATGTATAAAAAGATTTTACATTAAATAAACTACAATGGTTGAAGTGGCATAAAACCATCATCATCATCATCATATCGCGCTGGTAGCACGGATATCCCTGACCCTCTCTCGCCACTCCTCCCTATCGTTCATCGCCCTAGGTAGGTCTTCAGGACAACATCCTGTATCCTCACATAGCTGCTGAATGTACGTTCGAGCTGGTCGTCCTGCTTTTGCGCGGCCATGTGTGGGTATCCATAAGAGTACATCTCTTATGAGTTCATCTCTGCTTCTCCAGCAGTGTCCTGCATGTCTGGTTCGTCTAACTTGAATAGTTTTCGTGATAGGGGGCAGGTGGCCGTACAGTTGGTGTCTAGTGGGGTGCTGCTGCCAGGACTTGTTCAGGATTGCACGCAGTCCAAATATGACGTGAGGACGTCATCTTAACACCATCCTCTAGATAACAGCATCGGATAAAATAGACGAAGAGTGAAACCCCTGGATGGTATTGATCATCATATAAAACCTTCAGTTTCTCCTTAATGTGAGTAAAGGTACGTATTCTTGAGAGGGTAGATTTCGGCAGCATAAAAAATGGATCATTTGTGAAAACCGTGGATTGCAAGGATTATCATGTGGCATAGATTATCATGTAGAACGTTCTGTCTCTCCTTACTACAAGTGGAGTTACATATCCGTGAGAGGGTATATAACGGCAGCATATAAAATGGGTCATGGGTGAAAACCCTGGATGGTATAGATTATCGTGTGGCATAGATTATCATGTAAAACGTTCTATCTCTCCTTACTACAAGTGGAGCTACATATCCATGAGAGGTCATCCACCGGTACATTCTTTTTGCCGACACAGTGCATGATGTAATTATTGCTTGAAAGTTCAATGCACAAGAGGAGATTTCCTCATTTTTATTTTGCTAGAAAACTTAAATATGAAGATTAAACTGCGTTGATCCGTAATGAGCTAAGAGTGTAGTCCCATGAGATAATAACGACACTTTCATAATGCCTCTAGCACATGATTTTTTTTCGATTAATGAATGCTTCTATGTGAGAGTGCGAAAAAAGAATACAACCGGTCGCTCGTTCTAAGTTAAAGTAGCTGCTATGGCATAATTAGAGCTATCAGTTTCAACAGTGAAGAAATCAGTATGGTATTAGCCTGGATCACAGAATCAGCAATATCTTTCTTCATACTTCCAACGCGTTCGATCCTGTCTAACTCGATCCTTTCATTCGTACATTTTGGGTAATAGAAGGAAACGAAAAGACGCTGATTATATTTTCATTTTTCTTTCTCTTGCTTCACAACACTGCTACAGTAAAGTAAATCTATCAGTGTAGCGGGTAAATATGTATGTGATTAAATAAAACGTCGAACTAAAAATTAATAGATTTCACATCTTTAAATTGGGTGAAAAGGTTGTTTTTTTTAGAAAATAGAAGTTACAAAGTCTTTTTCTTGTAAGAAAAAGTAATATTAGTCAGGGCTTAGATATTTTCGATTTTTAGATTACACAAATGTACTTTCATGCATTCAAAGTAGCAAATTTGTTTTGCCTGAATCTAAATGATATATTTTGTGTGTGTAAAAAATCTTTGTGTGAATATGTCACTATGTGAGAGAAAATGTATATTTATGAGTTAATATGTACGCGAATATTGCAAGAATTTTTACCAACTAAGGAAAGATTGAAATAGCAGTACGAATAAATTAATGTAAAGAATATTTTCATTCAATTCAGAATAATTGGGCTGAAATTATTATGTTGAAATAAAATGCGAACTTAAAGGAATAGAATGTTAGATCTTCACGCGACAGAAGTAGAATTGAAAGTTTGAAGGGATTTAAAGAGTGGGTCTACTGGAATCTACTGGATATTTTATCGATGTTTTTACGGATCTATAAACTCGAAATTAGATTTTAAAAGTTGAAGATTTATCTATGAATATAATTGGTTAAAAAGTATTTTGAACTATGAAGGAAGGAAGAAATTTCTTCGATTATTTTTGGTTTTGGTTCTTCAAATTTTTCGCGATGAGTCAAATATTGTCATCTGAGAATTTTAAAATGAGTGCGCAAGAGTCAATGGGTCAATAAATGCAAAAATGCAACTTTTGGAGTCTATTTTTGAACAAAAATAATCAATTTTTTTAATTGTCTTTAATTAGAATCATTTTGAGATGAGGCTTCTTAATCTGGGAATTTTTTTTATTTATTGCAGACTTTTTGTCCTCATCTTGGTAGTTTTTGTGTTGTTTCTTCTTTCACTACGTTTCGGCCGAATTTCACCTCTGGCCTTCTTCAGGTGATTTACCGCGACCTCGGATAGGAATGCTGAGTCTTGTAACCGTATCCCCAGTAATTACTGCCTTCCATAGTTGCCGTCGGGGCTCATGGCGCAGCGGATAGAGGCGTTGAGTCTCTACGGTTCCAGGTGAGCATTGTCAGAAGATAGCGGTTTCAAATACTACCCAAGCCGGCCAAAGTTTTACTTGGTCAAAAATGGATTTGAAACCGCTATCTTCTGGGGTTTTATTTATTTCTGTGGTTAAAAATTGGAACAGTAGAAAAACTAGAAATATAAATGAAATTAACAATTTTTCTCCCCACCGCTTTTGCCATTTCTTGGTCAAGACTGCCTGATATGAGGTTTTACATCGGTGTATAAGATTTTGAATGTAATGTCCTATTTTATCATGTATTTTATTCTATTAGGATTCTACTGATGTCAAGATATTATTATTATTATTATTATTATTATTATTATACTTGTGGGTTAGCGGTTGGATTTTCACTGGAGTCTTAGTGACACCAAGTCTACTCAGATCTCCAGGACTCTTCTGGGTATACTAAAAACTATAAAAACGCTGTAAAACATGAAGGTGACGATGATACCAATTGTAATTGGTACGCTCGGAACGGTCCCTAAATGTTTGGAAAGCGGACTGGCAGAGTTGGAAATTGGAGGACGAATCGAGACCATCTAAACTACTGTATTGTTGAGATCAGCCAGAATACTGAGAAGAGTCCTGGAGATCTGAGAAAACTTGCTGTCATTCGGACCCCAATGAAAAACAATCAGCTAACACTGGTCTGAATAACTCTCGAAGCTTAATATAATAATAGAATTAGTCAGATTCCACGAATATCTGATAGATAGATAGATAGATAGATAGATAGATAGATAGATTAAGTTAAGTTACTTAGGTTAATGGTATATCAACTTCTGATTGTCATCAAATGCCGAATTCTGTTTACATATATGAATTTTTAGTGAATTGTTTGTAGGTTAAATCCTTTAAACGAGTCAAAGCTAATTTCCTTGCACACAGTTAAATGGTTTCTAGTATTTTTATCCATCACTAATAATTCAATTTAATATCAATCATTTCTTAGCAAACAGTGGTTTCAAGTATTGTTATTCAACACTAATAATTCTATGTAATATCAATTATTTGTTTGCAAACAGTTACATGGTCTCTAGTATTGCCATCTAATACTGATAATTCAATTTAATGTAAATAAATTCTATTTTACTCATAGATTAAATGGTTTCAAGTGTTACAAACACTAATTATTCTATTTAAAATTAATCAATTGTTTGCACACAGATAGTTTCAAGTACCACAATCTTATATTAGTCATTCTGTTTTCCTAGTATTCCTATATAATATACATAATTGGATCACATCTGCATGATTTGAAATAACTAATAGTAATATTCCCTAGGAAATGATTGAACAGTTCTATCTGACTTATAGATGAGACCCTAAAAGCTTCTACCATTCTGCGTCAAAATGGACCCGAGAGTAATGGTAATGAAGGGGTACTCTATATTCCGTTAAATCCAAGACTGGATCCTCACCATCAGATGCAATTTCATATTATACCCAGAACATTAAATAATTTCAAGTATTAGTAATAATATTATTCAACATTATTAATTCGTTTGTATATAGTTAAAAGGTTTCAATTGTTTTTTTAACACTGGGATGTTGGTGGATTTTTTCTTTTTGATTTTTTTGTTTTTGTTTTTATAATTTTTCTATTGCCTTAGTAATTGACTAGTTTGTAAGACTAGTCCACGTTAATTTCTCATCAAACATGTTAATAATACTTTTTCACTTCAGCATTTTCCTGAATTATAATTCAACTCTACAAGTTATTTTTCATTTTTTAAAGATTCTAACCAAAACCAATCAGGAAAAAGTTGCTTCTTTTTTCAACATTCAACCTTTAAGCAATTATTTTTTTGAATGATTGGTCCTTCGTCAAAGATCATTATTTATTTGGGATAGGAAAAAAAATACCTCAGGTAAACACATTTTAACTGATCAGTCATTTCAAATCCAGCTGAATAGATCAATCCCCCAGCCTGTAGTTTTCACATTAAAAAAACTTGATTTTTTTTTATTTCGTTCTAATAAAAATCGAAGCATTAATTTACCTTATTTTAAAACAAAGTCCATCTATTCTAATGATATACTTACCCCACGAGGATCGGACAGCTAAATTACGACTTTTAGTTTCTGAATTCGAATGATAAGAGAATATTTCTGCCCAACTGATAACAATGAGAAAAAAATCAGTGCTACTATTTTTTTTTTACCGTCTGCACCCTGAAAAAGATTTTTTCTTTCTTTCTTCTTTTTTGTTTGTTTGTTTTTGTTTTATTTTTCTTTCTGTTTCTTTTTGTTAGTTGGGGGGATGCGTGCGACTTGAGATGAAGTGGGTGGTTCAGTTATTTGTCAATGGGGAATAAGAGTTAAGTTGAAATCGAGATTATCCCTTTTCTCTGCCCAATAATCGACCAGTCATGCGTCTTGAGTTGGGATAATAACGCCATGATTGATTACAGTGCTGTAACAACAACGGTAAGTGCTTCCGGTCGGCTAAAATGGCTGACTAGGCTGAAGAGAAAGTTGACCTGTTCGTTCTTCGTTCTTTACAAAAAGATATATTGAGAGAGAAGAGGTGAGAGGTTGAAAGAGAAGGAGAGGGAGAAGTATTCCAGAATGTCTAGACTGAATAGTATTCTATAGGATGAGGAATAATAAAGAGAGTGAAATTAAGGAGAAAAAGAGAGAAGAGGAGATCGGAGAGGTAAATAGATGAAGAGAGAGAGAGAGAGAGAGAGAGAGAGCCAGGAGAGGTGCAGATAGGAATAACAGAGGGTAAAGAGAGAGAGAGAGAGAGATAAATAGGGAGAGGAACAGATGGAAAAAGAGTAGGGAGATGGAAAGAGAGAATAGGTAGATGGAAAGAAAGAGGACAGAGATAAACGTAACAGGGAGAGAGAGGGAGAGAGAAGGATAATGGGAAGGAAAATAGAGAAAGAGACAAGCTCAGATAAAAATGATAAAGAAATAAAGTGAGATAGATAGATAGAGAGAGAGAGAGAGAGAGAGAGAGAGAGAGAAAGAAAGAAAGACAAGGAAATAGAGAGTGAGAGAGAGAGATGGAGAAAGAAAAAAGAGTGAGATACAGAGAGATGAAGAATGAAAAAAAGAGAGAGAGAGAGAGAGATGGAGAAAGAAATGGAGAGTGTGAGAAAGAGAGGGTGACGGAGAAAGAAATAGGGAGTGAGAGAGAGAGAGAGAGAGAGAGGGAGAGATGGAGAGAGAAATAGAGAGTGTGTGAAAGAAAGAAAGAAAGAAAGAAAGAAAGAAAGAAATAAAGAAAGAAAGAAATAGACAGTGAGAGAGATCCTAGTAAGTATAGAAAGAACAGCATTTTATTCTAAGACAGTGACAATTTAAAAGGATCTTTATATACAGAATCATTCAAATGAATATCATCATCTTTGTTATTTTTATTCTATTATTTTCTCTAACTGAAGTGCGCGTTACTTAAACTTCTTTCGGAAGATACAGCGGCAAAAACATTGCAGTAACAAAAGAAAGATGATAAACAGACCAAGGTGAAAAAATTAGCCTATGCTTAAGCGCACAAGGAAATTTACCAGGAAGATGAGTCACAAGATCGGTTTAATTAGGTGAGCTGACAAGAAATTAACCATTCGGGCAGACAAAGACAAAATTTTGTCCAAATTCCGTTGGTATTGACCATGGCAGAGGTGTATAAAGTGTCACGCAAAAAAGAACTTTTACTGCTTTTAGACAATAGGATAAGGTGCTGCTGGGATGAACTGCCTTCTGAGACAGAAGAAATATATTGTAAGTTAAAGTGATCCAACTGCCTTTCAATTCCCCTGGATGAAGAATTGAGTTCATGCTTTTACTAAGTGTATGAGTGTAAAATTAACAGAAACTGTTCCCTTGTCCTGTCGGCTGGAGCTGTAGAATACATAGACTGCTAATCTGCAGATGGGTAAGACACCCCCTCAGCGAATGTCCTGAAGTGACACTAAACAACCTGATGGTGAGGCTTCAGTAACGCCGGAGCTTTGGGGAATGCGGAGTACCCCTTCATTACCATCACCCCCAGGTCCACTCTGGCACGGAATGGAAGCACCTGACACTATTTACCAACCCCTCTGCTCAGGCAGGATATGACACAAGGTCAATTTTTAAGCGGAGTTTAACAGGTTTGAATTCAGAGTTTTCCTTCTCCTAGACAAGTTGCCTTACCAAGGCTGAAGAACCCAGTCTGTCCTACTATTTAGCCATAGCCGAAGGGAGAATAATTGGATTCATACCTTTCCCAAGGGTATTAGTGCTATGTGAAATGCAATCAGACTCGTTCAGGATTTGAACTTGTGTCGCCGTGTCCATTTCCCTACGACGATAACCATTACACTACGGGCACCTGATAGGGTCCTATCTATGAGTCAAATAGATCTAAACTGTGTACTTATGCTAAACTGAATTGTTTGAAATATAACGGTTTTGATATTTAAACTGCGTACATATGCTAAACTGAATTGTTTAAAATCGAACTGTTTCTGATATTGAAATTGTGCTTACGCTAAAATGAATTGCTTGAAATATAACAGTTTGACGAAATTGAATAGCTTGAAATAGAAATGTTTTTGACAATTAAACTGTGTACTTATGCTAAACTGAATTGTTTGAAATAGAACTGTTTGTTTGTATAAAAATCATTTGGCATTAAATAACCTACAAACGTTGTTATGCCATAAAACCCAAACAAACAAATAAACACCCCCAGCTGGTATTTTAACTCGCATCGTTGATTCTCCGTGTCATTAACAGTCAAACCATTAAAAAGAACAATTGTATATGAATTCATATTCTAATATCCTTATCTTTGTTGGGTTTTTTTTCTCCTTACGTTTTTGCTAATGTTAATGTAAGCCAAGCGCATATGCCTAAGAGGGTATGTGTCTCTAAATGGATAGATAGATAGGAAAAAACTCAGATACCTGGATAGAAACAAACTGAAATACTTGGATAGATAGATAGATAGATAGATAGATTGATTGATTATTTTATGCTTTTTTGTGAGTAATTCTTTTTGGTCACTTTGACAGTAATCGTAAATAAAGGATGTACCACTGCTTTTGTGATGGATAGGCGTTGGTTTTTATATTGATATATCGGAGCAAATAGCCGTTGTCAGAAGAGTGCACAAAAGGGAGGCAACGTGGCTCAGTGAGACAAAGAGTTCAAAAGTGGGAAGGAAGGAAGGCAAGGATTTGATTGGCTTTGGGCAATAATAGGCAAATGTCTCAAGACAGTAAATTGGTGGCAGGAAAATATACGAACACCCAAAGAGGAAACGCTAAAACAGACACGGTGATTGAAAGATATAAATAATAAGCGAAAAATAAAATAAAGAGATTAAGGATGAAAGAAAGAAAGAAAGAAAGAAAATGGAATCCCTTTTGGACTAATTGACAAAGAAAGAAAGAAAGAAAGAAAGAAAGAACTGGCTGATATTCAAGAATTTCAACGAGGTAAAAAGAAATCGAATGGCGCAGTTTCACATGTCTTGCAAGAAGAGTTTCAGGTTTGACTTAAAAAAAAAAAAACTTGTATTAAGTGAATGTAAAAGAAGACTATTGTAAATGTTTAATTCATTGCACACATCTCGTATTCTGCGAAAAATGTATATTTACTCCATCTTTCATTTCAGTCTTGGTAAATACAAATTCAGTTTCAATACCTTTTAACACAGTTTGTATTTTGAAGAAAGTTAATGTTTCATTCAGTGTTCATTTCTGTCTTGGTACATACAGCTTCAGTCTTATGAGGGTTTAAACACATTTCATATGCAAGGTTAAATGAAAATAAAGAAAGACAGAAAAACAGGTGACTGTTAAGATCAATATGAAAAGTGAAAGCAGTTTTAATTCCCAAACAAAGTAGAAGTTATAAAAATCATAAAAATATCATTTCAGAGAAAATGAAATCTAAAAAAAAATTAATTAATGTTTCAATTACTTATTTGTTTTTCTTGGCATTAAATGACCCACAGGGGTTGATATGCCGTTAAACAAAACTCAAACTTATTTGTTTCGGTTTTCTAATAACATGTTTTCTTTTCGAAGTCTTGGTGACTTTTTTTACGAAATAAATCTTTACCATATATTTAAAACATGTTTTTTTTTATTGTGGAGACGAAATGCAATGTACGAGATGTACCCAGAACGAAACTTAACTTCTAAAAAAATAAATAAATTGTTTTTGCGTGCTTTTGACTGACATATATTGAAGTAGAGATTCAACTTTTAAAAAAAGATACCAGAGCTACACCGCCACAACTGTACTACCTCTATTCCAATTAAGTCAAACTTATGTCATCCAAAAGGTTTCCCCTTAAGCAATCCCAGTGAATCTAATTTTAGGCATTTCAGCTTTAAAAAAGAATCTAAGAGCGAGAGAAAGACAGAGAGAGAGAGAGGGGGGGAAAGGATTTATGTTTAATGTCATGTCAACTCTTCATGTTTATTTCATGCCAAATTTTCTTCACACACACACACACACACACACACACATATATATATATATATATATATATATATATATATATATATATATATATATATAAGGTTTTTCAGTGAATAGTTTGGAGGTAATTTTATCTTTAAACGTGTCAAAGCTCATTTGTTATCTATTGTTTTGATTTGTAAATGAATAGTTTGTAAGCAGCGATTTTAAAACAGAGCCAGAGCTTTTTATTTGCACACAGTTAAATGGTTTCAAGTATTGCTATGTAATACTAATAATTTTATTTAATATCAGTTATTTCTTTCCACACAGTTGACTAAGCAGTTCTGTTTGACCCATAGGTGAGACCCTAATAGGCACTACCACTCCAGTCCGTCTGGGAGTAATAGCAATGAAGGGGTACTCTCCATTCCCCATAGGTCTAGATCTGGTTCAGCATCTGAAAACATTAATGTTATATCCTGGTCACTTGTGGAAGGGTGTTTCCTCCCAGTAGAGATGCATCAAGGACTAATATTAGTATTGAAATATCCGTAATATACTAAAACTGAACACAACAGACGAACAGACAAGATGAACGCCTTCTTACATACAAGAACATTTAACCTTGTATATGCACAATATTCATTCCATTAGTATTATTCTCAAAGAGTTGCTTTGGCAGTGAATAACCCACGAAAGTTGATATGACATTAAACAAACAGGTTAAAACATTAGTTTTAAAAAGAAAGAATACACACACATGCCACAACATCTAGAAATATACACGTTGCTCCGTGAATAAGCAGTATGTAGAAGAGACACAAAAATGAAAGATATCTTACTTCATTAGAGAGTGTGTAAAATAGTCTTATGGCTTTGCCTTTCCCTGTCAGGGTCCTTGACGAAAAACTGGGACAAAGAGAACGAGAATAAAATACTAGGACTATCATGAGAAACTCCTAGAAGTACTAAGTGGATTCTTTAAGACAGATAATTATTCAATGTCTCCCTTCATTAATTATTAATAGTAAAAGAAAATTAAAGATAACACGAGGTATGATTTAAAAAGCTGTCAAGACTGAATTTGAATTTTTTAAAAATAAATGTGCTCATCTAAGCTACTTATATAATGAAAGGTTGATATATAAACGATTGAATGTCAGTTTGAGAAAAAAATATGAAATATGTCACGATATTTTTTAATGGCAGGTTTTTGACGAAAGTAAAGTTTACTCTCTATATGCCAGAGGTAGATATGGCGTGGTGTGAAGGTTATCGTCGTTTGAAATGGATATGGTGACTCGAGTTCAAATCTTGGACGAAGCTGATTGCATTTCAAATAGCGCTAATAACCTTGGGAGAGGTATCAATCTAATTATTCTCTCTTACTTATAGGTAAATAGTAGGTCATACTGTTCCTTTAGCCTTGGTTTGGCAACCAGTCAAGCCCAAAGAAAACTTTGAATTCAAATGGTTAAACACCGTTTAAAAATTGACCTCATGTCACATCTTGTTCGTACAGAGGGGTTGGTAAATACTTACACACTAGACTGGCTCTGTCGGACATTTTCTTTCCTAAATTCGTTTCACAGGTTAGATCTTTAAGAATCTCGAAGACGTAAAATAAAATACGACGGCTTAGCTTTATATTTAGAGATGCTTCGACCAGTTGACGGGAACTTGGAATCAGTGAATTGGATGCCCAGGAGACTATATTGAATAAAATGACATTTTATTTATTGCTTCTTTCTGGCTTGGCCAATACAGCTTTAGCAGTAATACTTTAGATATTCGATACAAGTCAAAACAGTTGCTGACAATTTCACGTAGTTATATTTTGACCTTCGGCCCGAGCAAAATGCCATTCAAGGTGAAGCACCGGAAGGAAGTGACACATTCCAATAGCAGTTATGTGAGGAGATCGCGTTGGCGGAAATCGGCTCATGAAATAGGACGCGCTAAAAAATTCCCGAGGTACACTCATAGACTAATGCACCGGAAGAGAGTGACCTCTGAACTGCATGACAGTTATTTCCGCTTGATGAAGATTAAACATTCGATTTCAAAGATCGAGTGGGCGTCGAACGATTATATAATTCAGTTGAGTTCGACAAGCCAGTGGGGTTGCCAGTGGAGTTGGAGTAGAGTTGTGGTAGGGAAAACCACACCCGACCGAGGGGGCCCTCGGGAACCCCGATGGAGTTTGGGGACCTGAGAAGATACTGATAACATGCAGTAAAGAAAGCCAGCATCCAGCAGAGAGGCCCTAGGCCTCCGGTTGAGCAGCCCTAGAGAACAAGAAAGACACAACGTGACGGTCATAACAGTGGGGTCAAAACATTACAGTTTATGTTCGGTCTCCAGCTCCCTCTCATACGCAAACACTGAGCAACCCTTTCGAACCTTACAACTAAAGTGAGAGGCGAATATTTGTTAAAGAAGACTTCCCGCGTTTGTCTTTGTCATTGCGTCTGTCTTTATTATTGTGTCGTTATGATGCTGTAGATGAGCATGTAACAGAACGAAGATCATTAAATAAGTTTCCAGACTTTTTAGGTATGGGCACTTTTATTGATAGTACGCACATGAAACTCTAGTCCCCTTCGAAGTCATCTCCTCCGGCTGCAATACACTTGTTGTGCCGTTCCAACAACTTCTGGAACGCCCCATGGAAGTCCTCTTGTGTGAGCGTGTCAATGACCTTCATCACAGCCTCTTCAATCTCCTCAATTGTCTCATAACGACAGCCTCTGAGTTTAGGGAATAACCAAAAGTCACAGGGAGCAAGGTCTGGACTATAGGGAGGCTGAGGAACTGTCTTGATACCCATCTTGGTCGATGGAGTTGTGGACTGGTGTATTGTCCTGGTGGAAATGCCACTGACCCAATTTGAAGAGTTCTGGCCTCTTCCGATGGAATCTCTTCCTGAACTCCCTTAAAACCTCAACATAGTAACCCTAACCCTCACCCTTTTGCCAATCAACTCTGGTGTATTGATTTCCTTATTCCTCCCACACCTCTCATCATCCCTCACAGACTGCCTGCCTTCCTTGAATCTCCTATGCCACTAAAAAAATGATGCTCGATTTATGTAAGATGGTCCAAAAGCAGTCTGAAGCATTCTATACGGCTCCGTGGCATTTTTTTTTTCAAGTTTAAAACAGAATTTTATTGCATATCGTTCTTCTAAAGTGTCCACACGTCCAGATTGCATTCTTGTAATTCACCAACTGCGACAATTAGGCTTTAGTAGGTTGTATTCCAATTCCTGCTGTAGCAGTTCATTGAACCAGAAATCGTAAACATTGGTCAGTCATCTCATAAGATGTATAGCAATAACATACTGAATTTTCAAGAGTCTGCGACAATTTTAAATGCCTGTACAAAAAAAAGTTTGGAAACTTATTGAATTCCTCACATAAGACACAGCATAATCATCAGCAGAAGAAATCTCTACATCTGATGACCATGGCTTGCAACCCGTGAAATTAAAGCAGCTTTTAATGCACCAACCATCAGAATAAGAACATCTGCATCTTCTATTGCATCTAATGCACCAATTCGTCCAGTCTAAGTTGCTTTTTTACCCTGTCTGCTGGAGTTGTAGAATACACCGACCACATCTCTGTTGAGGATAAGACCCCCCCCCCCGACAACAAGTGTCCAAGATATGATACTAAACCTTCTGATGGTGAGGTTCCAAATATGCAGGAGCTTTTGGGAATGCAGAATACTCCATTACTGCCATCGCTCCCGGGTCCACTCTGGCCCAGAATGGTAGCACCTGATCGGGTTCTATCTATAGGTTAAATGGAACTAAACTACGTACTTATGCTAAACTGAATTACTTGAAATAGAACTATTTTGATATTTAAACTCTGTAAATATGCTAAACTGATATGCTTGAAATATAACGATTTTGACATTTAATTGTGTGTGGACAAAATTATACTTATAATAAACTGAATTTTTTAAAATTAAAACTGTTTGGCTAAAATGAATAGCTTGAAATAGGAATCTTTTTAACAATTTAACTGTGTACTTATGCTAGACTGGAACAAGTCATTTGTATCAAAATGGATTTGGCATTAAATAATCTACAAAGATTGATATGCCATAAAACCCAAACAAGCAGACAAGTTACTTTTTGGATATGACTGTAAACTATCTGATGGTGAGGTTCCATTACTGAAGATCAAGGGAATATGGAGTACTCCTTTATTGCCATTACTCCCAGGTCCACTTTGATTGGAGAGGTAGTATCTCTAAGGGTCCCATCAATAGGTCAAATAAATCTGTTTAAATATTATTCGTATTCAACTGTACCGTGTGCAAGAAAATCTCTAAATAACTACGGCAAAAAAATGTAAATATGAACGTATAATAAACGCGATTCTCTAGCTTCTCGGCTTAAAATAACCCTAGACAGGTTGCAGTCAATTAGGCTGATTTTTAGGAGTTGCTAGTGATTAGAACATTTTTATAAGTTCTGTCCTTCTCGTCCAGATCTGGCTCTGCCCAGTTGACTGAGACTGTAGAATACACCGACTGCTTCTGTGCAGAGGGGTAAGACCCCGCAACGAGTGTCCTGCATATGACACTGAGCTCTCTGATTGTGAGATTCCAGTAATGCTGGAGCTTTGGGTAATGCGGAGCACTCCTATCATTGCCCACTCTCCCAGGTCCACTCTGGTCCGGAGTGGTAACACCTGATTGGGTTTTATCTATGGATCAAATAGATCTATACTGTGTACTTATGCTAAACTTAATTGTTTGAAATAGAACCGGTTTGACATTCAATTGTTAGTAAAAAAAAAAAAAGATTTACATATACTAAACTGAATTGTTTGGAATGCAATTCTGCGTTAAATGTCCCGAAAAGGGTTAATAGGGCGTGTCCTCGAGGTGTAATGGTTAAAGCGATGGACAGCGGAATCGTAGTAAGCGAGTTCGTACTCCAGTCGCTCAGTTACATTCTCTTTCGGGCAAATACCCTTGGGAAAGGTATGAACCCCCTTATCCTCCCAGCTATGGGTTAAATAGTACCACTACTGTTCTTCTAGGTGAATAGCTTTGGCATTAAATAACCTACAAAGGTTGATATGCCATTAAACAAAAGAAACCAAACCAAAAGGGTTAATAAACCGTAAAACAAAACAAACAAACAACCAACCTATGTCTAGCCGAGAATTTTTCAGCATCTGCACGTATTTGAACCGAGGGAAGACTATAGAAACAGGTACTTGTTTAGGATTACAAAATACGGTGAATATTGTCAAAATATTGTTGCGCAACACTGAAAATCCCTATCTGATCATATGCGAGATCGAATCTTGTCTTTGGAAATCAGGGAGTTTAAATTTAATTCAAAGGCCGTAGAATTTATCGACCTTTAAGGCACCAAAAACGATAAAATTTCAATCTGATAGGTGAGGATGTTAAAGGCGTTCGACTCTGACGGTGTAAATTTTGGATGGAAGGGAATCAGCGTGAAATTGACCACTGTCATGACCCTGGTCGGCAACAAGCAGTAAATCAGTTGCCCTGTATACCGGTTGGCAGAGTCAGGGTGTAAAGATGTATTTTTGAAGTAAGGCATAAACAAAGACGTAAAAATGAAGAATAATTGGTGCAGGCTGGAATGAAAAAGAAACTAAACAACAAAAAATAATAAAAAAGATTTAAGAAAGAAAGAAAAAAAGAAAGAAAGAAGTGTAAAAATAAAAAGGAAAGAAAGAAGTAGAAAACTAAAAACAAAAGAAAGAAAGAAAGAAAGAAAGAAAGAAAGAAAGAAAGAAGTGAAAATTTTAAACACTGGAAATTTAGAGAAAAAAAGAACTGAAATAAGAAAGAAGCTGAAATTTGAATGTGGCTAGCTAGGTTCCCCATAGAAAATATAGTTAAAGCATGACCGCTCCCTTGCCCTCACCCAAAACCACAAGGCCTCGTGCCTTCGTGTATTTACTACAAGAAATAAAAGAAGCTGAAATTTGGAAATAAAAGAAAGAAAAAGAATAAATGTGAAAAACAAAGAGAAAAAAATTTTAAAGATAAAAATGAGAGAAAATAAGAAAGAATTCGAGAGCTAAGAAAGAAAGAAAGAAAGAAAGAAAGAAAGAAAGAAAGAAGGAAAGAAAGAAAGAAAGAAAGATCTGAAAAACTAAAAAGGAAAGAAAGAAGTAGAAAACTTAAAATAAAAGAAAGAAAGAAAGAAAGTAAAAGAGAAAAAAAGAAAGAAAGAAAGAAAGAAAAGGAAAAACTTTAAAAATAAAAAAAAAACGAGAAAAACAATAGGAAGAAGTTAAAACAAAAGAAAGAAAGAAAGAAAGAAAGAAAGAAAGAAAGAAAGAAAGATCTGAAAAACTAAAAAGGAAAGAAAGAAGTAGAAAACTTAAAATAAAAGAAAGAAAGAAAGAAAGAAAGAAAGAAAGAAAGAAAGTAAAAGAGAAAAAAAGAAAGAAAGAAAGAAAGAAAGAAAAGGAAAAACTTTAAAAATAAAAATAAAAACGAGAAAAACAATAGGAAGAAGTTAAAACAAAAGAAAGAAAGAAAAAAAGAAAGAAAGAAAGATCATTGAATAGGAAAAGAGAGAAAAAATAATTAAAATATAAAAGAAAGAAAAAATATAATAAATAAAAAAAAGGAAAAAAGAGCTAATATGAAAAAAAAGAAAATAAAAACCTGGAAATATGTGAAAGAAAGAAAGAAAGAAAGAAAGAAAAAAAGAAAGACGCATAAAGTGATGTCAACGAACGCATCGCAACGGCGTGGACTGCTATCGACAGGCTATCAATCATTTCGAAATCTGATCTCTCTGATAAAGTAAAACGGGATTTCTTCTAAACCGTTGCTGTGTTAGTAATACTGTATGAATGCACCCCCCTGAACCCCGACGAGACTCATGGAGAAAACGCTAGATAGGACTACACAAGAAGGTTACATGTTGTTTTGAACAAATCCAGGTCTGGTTGTTAAAACAGGTCTGCCATAAAACAGTGGCTGTACGGCCACTTACCTCCAATCTCACAAACCATGCATGTGAGACGGACAACTTGAAAAGTAAGAACGAACTCATAAGTGTCATTCTAACATGGACTTCTACAGATAGATGCGCCAATGTTTACCGACCAGCAAGGATTTACATACATCACCTTTGTGTAACACTATGGATCTTTGGTGTGGTAATATATAGAGTTAGATATATGTGTGGTTGCGAGTTAAACATGGGTATAAAAACATATATAGATTGTCATCCACAGACAGACTCTTTCGTTATATCACAACTCTTCAGCGTAACTCGACACGCTAGACGCTTCAAGCTGGGATCAAAAGCTGCCTAATTTTACGTTGGATCGATAACATACCACTCAACCATATGGCGACCTAACGTTAGCACAGGAAATTTATGCATATGTATTAACTTTTTCGTTTGTATACATTATGCGCTCTCGGATACCGGAGTTCTCATTTCGTTTGAAGAGCTTTTCATTACGCGAGTGGTAGCCGTTAATTCCTTCGCCAAAGTTCTAAACCCCCCGAGGGAAGCAAGGGGACTATATACATCTGTGCAAGTGTAAGCATACATTGAGTATGCGCGTTGTAGATGTGAATATGTGTATATATATATATATATATATATATATATATATATATATATACACAACACCTCCACACGAGCAGGATGCAAGACAATGTCATTTTTATGCGGAGTTTAACGAGTTAAACAAAAAAGATAATAAATGCTTTACCAAAGTTAAATAGCCCCGTCTTTTTTATTACTTACCAACAGGTGGAAGGAGAACAGTTAGATGAATAGCTTTCCCAAAGTATTTTCGCAATGTGAAATGCAAACAAACACGTCCAGGATTTGAACTCGGATCACCGTCTCCATTCCCGAAGACGGTAACCATTACACTATGGGGCAGATTTTTGAGTGTATATTTATGTGTATTTGCATATCACGGTAAACATTTGATTAGGCAACCAAGTCGGCAAGGGCTGTAGAATACACCGACTGCAGCTCTGTGGAGGAGAAAGAACCCCACCAATGAGTATCCTGGATATGATATTAAACCATCTGATGGCAAAGCTCCATTCCTGGAGCTTTGGGGAATGTGGAGTACTCCTTCGTTGCTATTACTCCTGGGTCCACTCTTGCGGGAATGATGGCCCCTATCTATAAGTCAAATAGTATGACATTAAAACTATGAGCAAACAAATGACTTATGTTAATTTGAATTGTTAAAAATAGAATTCTTTGACCATTTAACTGTGCATAACACCGACCTACGTAAGTTATTTTTCTTTCAAAAAGTCAAAAGTTTATCAGGTGATATATGATCGCCATTTTACACTGAATTAAAAAATACCATTCATTGTGTTTGGACAGGCCTGGTTGTTAAGATGTGCTCGAATACTTCACAATAAATAGTACATAATAATAACACTTATTCAAAAGCTTGTAGACTCAACTTGTCACAGCTGATCGTGGGTGCCTGATGTTCATTATAGCATATAATGTTATATGTGTACCTTACAATAGTGTACCACCCTACTCGATAACAACCACATATCTTGAGAGGGAGAGCTTAACCCTCATCTTAATTTATTTTAATGTACTGTGTCAAGTGTCAACCACTAGTTGTGTGCGGATTTATTTTTTCTCTTTTTAGCTTGACATTTGAATTCCCGTAGGAATGGATCATAATTGTAAAAATAATCCTGACAGATTCTGTTATATCTGCGGTAATGTGGTTCTTCCTAACCATCGTGCAAAAATCATTGACTTTGTGAAGAAGACATATCATGATTACTGGGAGCCAAACGAGGAGATTAGGATAAGCCATTTGCTCCGCACTTTTGCAGTAAAACATGTGTGAAAAACTAGAGGGTTTGGAAGAATAGTCAAAGAAAGAATACCCAGAATATTTATTTGGGGCGGAGGTCTTTCAAAGGAGACTGCTCAGTATCGCAGTTTCAACTCTCAAAGAAAATGATGCTACGAAATGAAGATTTCTCATTGACTCATCCAGCAGAAGTCTCAAAGCATGATGTGAAGAGTTTTTCATCTATCTCAATTGGGCATTCAGTACAAATGAAAGAAACTCACAACAGCAGAGATCATTGGCTGTCTGCTGTTAACTACCTGGAGCACAAATGGTTAATCTGTCTCGCATATAACATTCAGTCTCACACTCTTCTTAGACAGAATAAAATAATGCTTCTACCCTTACGTATCAAGTTGGGAGTAATGAAGAACTTTGTGAAGGCAATGAACAGGGAAGGCAGCGGGTTTGCTTTCTGCCTGAATTTTCCATGGATAAATATGGAGAAACTCAAGGCTTGTATAATTGACGACCCTCAAATGAGAGAACTCATGAAGGACCTAATGTTTGATGAATCACTGAGCGAAGTTAAACTATCCACCTGGCAGTAATTTACATCTTCCTAGGAAATCACCGGAATGTGGAATACGAGAAGGAAATTGAAGAGCTACTGAAAAGTTTCTGCCAACTCTGGGAACGAAAGTCAGTCAAATTGCATTTTCTGCAGTCACACGTGGACTAATTTCCAAAGAACTGTGCAGATTTGAGTGAAGAGAAGGGTGAGAACTTTCACCAAGAGCACTACCAAGGCCGGTAGGGTGTAAACTACTGCGGATGCTTGAGACGGGATGCAGTGACGGTCGAGCACTGTAAATATTCCCTGAAAAGATCTTTCATCTATGAACAGAATCTTTTGTGCATTTTTCTATTTACAATGTGAGCTTACTGCGAATATATCAGCCCTAGATTTAGCATTATTTGTTTAATTCAACAAGAAAATAAATAGAGTCATAATATTGTTCTATACATTTCAAGTAAGAGCTTCTATCTTAGAAATTTGATCTGATTAGAAAAAAATAAGTATAAATTTTGATTCAGCGTAAAAGACTGCATTAAAATCACTATTACATAATGGACCTTAAAAACATTGCAGGCCTGTGTAATCAGATGACTAATGCCTAATTGAATTGTTTGTGAAACTTAGCAATACTTGCAAGCATTTTACTATGTGCAAATGAATAGCGTTGAAAAGAATAATTAGTGTTAAATAGCAATACTTGTTACCACTTCACTGTGTGCAAACAAATTATCAATATTGAATAGAATTATTAGTGTCAGAGAGCAATACTTGTGTAGAAACAATAGCAAGACTAGCGTGAAATCACATTTGTTCTCACTCATTTAAAATTAGAATTACCTACAAACTACGCCCCTACAAATCATATATGTATATATCCATTTAAATATATGCAAACAATTGACTGATGTTAGACTGTCACTTTTACATAGCAATGCTTAAAAAATTTAACTATGTTCGAAAAATTGATCAATAGTAAATAGAATTATTTGTATAAGATAGAAATACTAAAAACCATTTAACTGTGTGCAAGAAAAATGAGCTCAGGTTTGTTTAAAAATGTTATAAAAAGTGATTAGAAGTCATATATATATTTAATATACTTGTATTAGAGGATTTAGCATTAAATAACCTAGGATGATTGATAAGCCATAAAACCCAACCAAACCAAGTCATATGAGTTTGTGTGGCTTGGACGCTAACTAAACGGCTGGAGAAGAAGCTAGACGGCAATTACACAAGAATGTTGAGAGCAATATCGAACAAGTCCTGGCGGCAACACCCCACAAGGCTCCAACTATACGGCCACCTGCCTCCCATCACGAAAACTATCCAAGCTAGACGAACCAGACATGCAGGACACTGCTGGAGAAGCAAGGACGAGCTCATAAGTGATGTACTCCTATGGACCCCCGCATATGGCCGAGCAAAAGCAAGACGACCAGCTCGAAAATAAATACAGCAGCTATGTGAGAGTACGGGATGTAGCCCTGCAGACCTGCCAGAGGCGATAAATGATAGGGAGAAGTGGCGACAGAGGGTCCGGGATATCCATGCTAGCGGCACATGATGATGCATGTGTGTACATATGTGTATTGTAGTAAATTGACCATATATATATATATATATATATGACGATAGGTATATAAATATGTTTACATGTGTGTGTGTGTGTTTGTGTGTGTGTGTGTGTGTGTGTTTTCATATAGGGGCCTATACATATCTGTGTAGATGGGTGTAAGCATGAGAATATGTTGTGTATGTGGATAAGAGTGTGTGTGGCCGCACATATTTTGGGCAAGGGCCATACATTCAGTTTTCCCAGTCTAAGGGAGGATGATCAGATCAAGCTGAGGTAACCACCCAGGCCTAAACTTAAAAGAGTTCAGTTTTATTGTCAGACTACGTGGAGTCCTGGAGACATGCAGTCAGGCAATATTTTTATGTCCAGTTTATGGGTGGCCTAAACACGAAAGTAAGGAAGGATTCACTTCTGCATATATATTGGTGCAGTCAATTGATTAGAGGAGAGCCTGCCGGGAGAATAAAAGTGACACAAGGATCCACGTTACGTCAAGTCAAAAGATTTATCAGTGGCAAGTTAAAATTCACGCCACACTCATGGGGTGGGGAGGAGACTTAAAAAGAGTTCCTGAAGTGACCAACGCACCTTCTTTCGGGAACAAGTCCTCTCTTTGAAACCTTGTGTCGACTTTTCTTTTTTCTTTATATTCGTGACACCGCCGTCTCCTGGGCGGTGTGCACAGTTGTATGTATCTGCAGAATGCAAAAACCTGGGGTCTGACAACTCAGCACGACGGAATATCTACAAGTGCAACAACGTAAGCATCATACACCATGAGCTGTGCACGTGGCAAGCGAGGCGTCCATGTCACATCTGTGCAACTATCAAAATCAGCAACTATTCAAATAAGTCTAAAATTAGTCAAAATGGGCGCTGAGAATAAATCATAAGTTTGAATAACTCTGCACAGAAGTTTAAACCAGGGCTTCTCCAAGTGGTGATGAGTAAAATTTTGGTTAGTTGGTTAGTTGGTTGACTGGTTGGTTGGTTGGTTTTATGGTGTATCACGCCTTTTCGGGTCATCTAACGCCGAATTAAATTTCAAACAATTCAGTTCTGTATAAGTATAGTTTTTGTTTACATACAGTTAAATATCAAAACAGTTCTATTTCAGACAATCTTTTTTAGCATAAGTACACAATTTTAATGTCAAAACACTCCTATTTCAAGCAATTCAGTTTCGCAAAATTTCAGTTTAGTTTCATTTAACCCATAAATACGACTTGGCCAGAGTAGAAATAGGAGCGATGGCAATGAAGGGGTACTTCGCATTCCCCAAAGCTTCAGCATTACTGGAACCTCGCCGTCAGTGTATTTAATATCATATTCAGGACACTCAATGGGGTGGGTCTTACCCCTCTGCAGAGAAGCAGTTGGTGTATTCTGTAGCTCCAGCCGACTGGGCAAAAAAACTTTGACCGGGGGAATAAAAATTATAAGGCTCTGCAGGAGGTATATTGACTAGTTTGCATTTATAAATTCCTTTATAACGAGAAAACAAAAATCACTTTATCATATTGACTAGGGGCCAGATGGGGTTTGATGGCCACTAGAGATGTGTCGTTTCCATACAACTCATTCAAAACATGAATCATTTAAATGAACAAACGGTGTTGAAGTAGAAAGTACAAATTTAATGCTAATTGACTAGTTTGTCTTTTCTTAAAGAATTTATTGCAATGCCTTCTTATTTGAAATAAGGTATATGTTCAATTTTAAAATAATTGGATATAACTGAATGAACAAAAAAAAAACAAGAGTAAAATATCCCATGTTTTGTGCTGCTGATAAGCACGTTTTACAAGCTTTTCCAAATTCATATTTGGTGTGATCTGGGTTTAGCCAAGTGAATTATTTGCTCAGCAAACTGAGAAGCACTTAGAAAACAGAATATGGTGTTTTACTGCTCAAACTCACAACAGTCCAGTCGGCTGGGACTGAACAATACACTGACTGTATCTCTGCCGAGGGATATAACCCCTCCCACAAAAAAAAAATGACCAAGATATGACACTAAACAATTTGATGCAATTATTCACAGTTCCACCCTGACCCGAATAGGGTCCTACCTATAGGTCAAATAGTACTATTTAAGATTTAAAATGGAAATGTTTGAAATTGAAACTAAGTGCAAACAAATGACTTATACTAAATTGCTTTTTTTTTTTTAATAGAACTGTTGTATCATTTAACAGAAAACAAATGACTAATATTGAATTGAACTTTAACTGATATATTGCAATACTTGGAACCATTAATCGGTGTGTAAATACACGAGCCCAGGATTGTTTAAAAATGTTATCAACAATGTTATTTACAAATCATATATAATTGATATATATATATATTAACAGGATTTAGCATTAAATAACCAACAATATTTGCTATAACATAAAAAATAACTTAACGAAACCAATCAAACTCACAATACTGCCAACTAATATCAGTGATCTTCCCGGTGTCCACCAACAGCATCTTTATCGTTAAGAAATAATTCAAGAATCAAAAACACGATCGCAATTATAGCTTAATGATTCTTTTCTTATGTAAGTTGTATTAAACACTGTTTAATTAGTCATGATTTATAACTAAATTTTTAATTAATTTATTTGGAGGTGAATTCAAATTAAATTTGGTTATAAGGGGTGCGACATTATGTAAAATGTTTGAGATGCCCTGATCCAAAACAAAACCGTCTCCATTTTTAATGCCAAATGACACTTCTATAAATTTTATAAACCTTTTAATGTCTAAGTTTTAAAAAAAAACACAGAGTAAAGAAATTCTTTTTTTTTTCTTTCTTTTAATGGCATATCAACGTTAGTGAGATATTCAATGCTCAAAGCCATCCTTGTCGAAAAACAGCTGGGGTAAAATTTAAGCCATAGCTTTAGCTAGGGTAAAGGTAACATGTAAGCCACGGAGACTCTCCTGCAGAGTAACTGAGATATGCAATTTGCATTAAGCATTTTAAAACAGGGTTTACTTACTTATATTGCTGTTATTCATTTTTTGTCTAATCTTTATTTTATCGTCGCATATGGACGAAACGCAGTTTCTTCCAGGCAGCGGTCACATCGATACTGCTATATGGCTGCACTACATGGACGCTAACAAAACGGCTGGAGAAGAAGCTAGACGGCAATCACACAAGAATGCTACGTGCAATCTTGAACAAGTCCTGGTGGCAACACCCCACAGGACACCAACTGTAGGGCCACCTGCCCCCTATCACGAAAACTATTCAAGTTAGACGAACCAGACATGCAGGACACTGCTGGAGAAGCAGGGACGAACTCATAAGAGATGTACTCTTATGGACCCCCACACATGGCCGCGCAAAAGCAGGACGACCAGCACGAACATACATTCAGCAGCTATGTGAGGATACGGGATGTTGTCCTGAAGACCTACCAGAGGCGAGGAACCATAGGGAGAAGTGGCGAGAGAGGGTCAGAGATATCCGTGCTACCAGCACGATATGATGATGATGATGATGATGATGATGGACCCCCGCATATGGCCAAGCAAAAGCAGGACGACCAGCTCGAACATACAGCAGCTAGTTGAGGAGGATATATATATATATATATATATATATATATATATATATATATATATATGCTTTTCTGCTATTTTTAAAAAACTATCCATTTAGCAACCAACCGTCTCTTTATCTCAGGCCTTTTTATATATCTCGCTATTTCTGTATTCATACCGATGTCTTTTTCAATCTCTCTTTCTCTCAATATATATATATATATGTGTGTGTGTGTGTGTGTGTGTGTGTGTGTGTGTGTGTGTGTGTGTGAATGCATGTATATGGCTTGATTTCTTTGGTTAATGGCATACCAACCTTCATGGGTTATTTTATGCCAAAGTTATCCTTGTAGAGAAACAGTAGTGGTACTACGTAACACATAACTGGGTGGTGGGAGGGGATTTACATCCGAAAGTGAACGTAATAGCACGACTGGAGAACACACACACACACACACACACACACACACACACACACACACACACACACTGTCTCTGTATCTATCTATCTATCTATCTATACTGCGTAACGAATTATCAACGATGAGACAAGTTTCCATTTTGTCCAAAAACTACAATTTGGAATTTAATGAAATTCTCACAGAATGATGGCAATTTTTAGACACCTGTGGTGTGCAAAACTTGTACGTTCCGCAAAAATATAAAGAAATCCTGGCCATTTACCTGATTTATTTGAATTATGACTGTTCCAAATTATTGGCGAGCTGTAATTAAAACTCTTGTAAATAAGAAAATAATGCTCTAAATACAATATCGTAGTTCATAAACAGATTTTTATGGATGCATACAGTAACCAAAATGAAATAAATAAGTAAGCAGAGTTAAAAAAAAAAAAATGATAGTTAGACGGATTAATTAGGGACAGATGATCCTTTTATTGAAATCACTTGGATAAGACACTGGTCTTTGAAATATTTCTGGATCTCCTCGGATTAAATCCTCGGAATACATTCACTCTCGCCTGCCACTCGTTCTTTTTGCTTCCAAATTGTCCCACAAGGTTTTGATTGCGTTTAAGTCAGGAGAATCGGCCATCCTATTCATCTTCCTATGTTTACAGAAGTATAATTGTTGTATATACTCCGCAGTTTTACCTGATGCATCCAAGGGAGCATTCGTTTACATAAATATGATAGTTCTCTTAAAAGTGATCCTTTGCTTTTATAACTAAGATTCAAAGTGCTCCCTTAAGAAAGCTATATAAACACCGGCAGTCATTTAAATACCGTCAGGCACTTTCGAAGGGTCGATCATTATACCTCCAGTAAAATCAGTCCAAATCCTGATACTTCATCTTTGCTGGGGTGTCAAGCGTTGATGACGATCTAGTCCGTTTACGACCCATCTCTTGTTCCAACTGTCAGGGCCATGAAAGTTAATTCGAGATTCGTCCGCGAAGAAAACCCATCTTCTGCCAATTTCAGATGCTTTAATATGAATATTTTTATTAAAGCTGGCCTTGTCACCGGTCTCACTGATGTTCCGACAGTCGAGTAGTTCCGGATACAGTTGTCCAGTTGGCTGGGGTTGTAGAATGCTCCAACTATCTCTGCAGAGGGGTAAGATCTCGCCAACGAGTGTCCTGAATATGATACTAAACAATCTAATGGTGAGGTTCGAGTAATGCTGGAGCTTTGAAGCATGCCATCGCTCAAAGGTCCACTCTGGTTCGGAATGGTAGCACCTGATAGGGGTCCTATCTATGGGTCAAAAGGAACTAAATTACATACTTATGCTAAACTGAATTGCTTGGAATAGAAATATTTTGATATTGAACTGTTTGTAAACAAAAAAACTTAGTGTTCGCCAATGGTCCTGGAGACCGGGTTTCAATCCCAGGTCGCATCATAACAAAAACTTTTAAAATAGTACTTGATACCTCCTTGCTCAACACTCAGCAATATAAGGTACGTATCAAGGGTAAAGTGGAGCAATCCTGGGAAAAGAGTAGTGCCCTCCCCTACACCTCGGTGTAGTAGCTATTGAAAAGGGAGCCTTGTGGCCGCCCTCGACTCTGGTCGCCAAATTTATTTATACTAAACTGAATTGTTTGAATTAGAATTGTTTGACTAAATTGAATAACTTGAAATAGAAATGTTTTTTGACAAACTGTACTTATGCTGAATTGAATTGTTTGAAATAAAACTGTTTATTTGTATAAAAATAGATTTGGCATTAAATAGCCTTCAAGAGTTGATAAGCCATAAAACCTAAACAAACAAACAAACAAACAAAGCTCTAGAGAAGTTCTATGCTTCTTAAGTCTGGGTTATTCACAGCTTCACGTTTCATTCGTGACAAAGAACGTCAGGAAACAACTTACGAGTGATTCTTTTCCTACATTTGTAGGAGCAGTGAGAAATCTTTTCCAACAGTTTGGTGATATTTTCCAATTATTTTCGATATTTCTAATGTTGATTTATATTTTGCAACTTGAGATGTTATAACAAAATTCAAAGAAGTGCTCAAGAGTCATTTGCGACCTATAATTTCACGACTGTGAAGTCACTCGTTTATAATCTGAAACACTGGGCATCATTTTTATCATTAATGCTTTTCAAACTATTGTCTTCGTCTTTATTGTTATTTCCACAACGTTTCGGCCGATATGTCATCCGGCCTTCTTCAGGTGTTTGTTGATCTCAGGAACCTACTCGGAACTTCGAACTACGTCCTTTATTGAATTAATGTTCGACAAAGATCTGCAGAAGGCCGGAGGACATATCAGCCGAAACGTTGCGGAAATAACAATAAAGATGAAGACAATAGTCCGAAAACCCTTAATGATAAAAATCATCAAACTTCGTCTCAGAAATTTAGACACCTGAGTATCATTTTACTCACGCAAATGGATACAGTGTATTCCTGTTCAGGTACTACCTTAGATTTTTTTTCACACAGCACTCATATGTAACTGTTGTTATCATTCTATGAAAACTTCGTTCCTACGTGAAGTTTTTGGATAAAATAGAAGATTGTCAACACAGAGCACTCTGGCGAAGGAATCAATGGCTGTCACACGCGTAATGCAAGGCTCTTCTAACGAATTGAGCACTCTGGTATCCGATAGCGCAAAATGTAAATAAAAAAAAAGCTAATATAAATGCGTTATAATTCCTGAGCTGACGTACGAGGATCATAGAATAAGTTTCCAGACTTTTCTTATGGGCACTTTTATTGATAGTACACACATGAAACTCTAGTCCCCTTCCAAGTAATCACCTCCAGCTGCAATGCATTTGTACCGTTCCAGCAACTTCTGAAAGGCCCCATGGAAGTCATCTTGCGTGAGCGTGTCAATGACCTTCGTCACAGCCTCTTTCATCTCCTCAATTGTCTCATAACGACAGCCTCTGAGCTTAGGGAATAACCAAAAGTCACAGGGAGCAATGTCTGGACTATGGGAAGGCTGAGGGACTGTCTTGATACCCATCTTGGTCAAATAGTCTGTGACAAAGATGGAGTTGTGGACTGGTGCATTGTCCTGGTGGAAATGCTACTGACCCGATTTGAAGAGTGCTGGCATCTTCCCAAGGAATCTCTTGCTGAACTCCCTTAAAACCTCAACATAGTATAACCCTAACCTTAACCCTTTGGCCAATCAACTCTGGTGTATTGACTTCCTTACTCCTCCCACACCTCTCATCATCCCTCACCGACTCCCTGTCTTCCTTGAGTCTCTTATGCCACTCAAAAACTGATACTCGATTCATGCAAGATGCTCCAAAAGCAGTCTGAAGCATTCCATACGTTTCTGTGGCACTTTTTCCAAGCTTAAAACACAATTTTACTGCATATCGTTCTTCTAAAGTGTCCTGACGTCCAGATTGCATTCTTGAAATTCACCAGCAGTGACAATCAGTATTTAGTAGGGTGTATTCCAATTCCTGCAGTAGCTGTTGATTTGAACCTGAAATCATAAATATTGGTCAGTCATCTCATAAGATGTATAGCATTAACATACTGAATTTTCAAGTGTTTACGACAATTTTAAATACCTGTACAAAAAAGTCAGGAAACTTTTTGAAGGCATCATGTATGTCACCGAAATGGCTGAGCGGTTAGATACCAAGTCTAGTGTAAAGTTAGGCGGATTTCGATCCCAGCTTGAAGCGTCCTACGTGTCTAGCCACAGTTAAGAGTTCTGATACTACGAAACAGTCTGTTGATGACAATACACACACACACACACACACACACACACACATATATATATATATATATATGGAAAAAATAATGGATAGTAATCCGACAGTTTGTGAAAAAATTGACAATTAGTAATCCAAATAGAAAGCAGGGATTTATAGAGAAGCAAAGTCGACACTATAGCGTTTCGGTTCTGCTGAACCATCATCAGGATTATGAGGGGTTATATTAGTGAGTTTAAGTATAGATGGATGTATAAAGAGTGTAAGAATATATAAAAATTTGGAAAAGTTGTATGACAAAAAAAGTTGGCTGTTTATAACAAGAAAAATTGGCCGTTTGATCAATGAATCAGCGTTCGTTTCTTTAAAATACGTCACCTGACATAAGAAACATTGTGCAGAATCCACGTTCCGTTAGTTCATCGAGAGATTTCGAATCATTCCTCGTTTTCGACGAAATTCAAATCATATAAATCTGTATTTTTGTATTAATATATATGCCTAGGAAAATCCTAAAATATGAATATAAGCTTCAAGGCACAGACTTATGCAATCCAAGAAAATGTCGAGATGAATGAAAAACGCTGGACATTTAGATAGGTGTGATTTTTCTTGTGTAAAGTTGGTTATAGAAGTCTTCTTGTTTTTGAGTACGTCTCTGCATCTGCGAAACATCTTGATGTTGTTGATGTGAGATATTCTCTATAAATCTAACCTTTCTATTTGGATTACTTGTCAATTTTTCTTCACAAATTGTCGGATTACTATCCATTATTTTTTTCCATTCTGTCACATTGACTAACAAGATCCAGACCCATTCTTCCACTCCAATATCTCACATGATGGTTCAGTAGAACCGAAACGCTATAGTGTAGATTTTGTTTCTCTATAAATCTCTCCTTTCTATTTGGATTACTTGTCAATTTTTCTTCACACACACACACACACATATATATATATATATATATATATCAAATCATCGTATAAATTAAACAAAAATGAAAAAACCACTACCATCTCAATTTATCATATATATTAACCATAATTACATGAAAATATCTTGAAATACTATTGATTAAATTTATTTTAAGAAATTGCCATTGACTTCAACCATAGTCTCCAGTCGACTTCGAAATCTCCTACAATTCCTTCTGACGGTCTCCTCATTTAAATTGGAAAATACTGCCATTATCCTTGCCTTCATTTCTTCTATGGTATGTACGGAATTTTGTCTCACTGAACCTATTTTCTCGCAACTATAATAAACAAAGCGACTGCAAACTTGGGAGTAAGAAGGCCAGACACTAAGAGGGATGTAGTCGCAAAAGTTTTCTGACAGCCTAGACAGGGTTCTCCTGTTTATGTGACATGGCGCAGAGTTTTGTAACCAGATGTAAGGTCTTCCAGTAGCCACCCTCTCGATTTACGGTAAGCCACCATGTTGAATCTAAGACCACATGGGAAGATGACTCGAGGCATAACGTCACTTTTACTAGTGACCAGTCCAAATACCCTAATGTGGACTGGGTGTTTTATTTTTAACAATATTAATATGAATATATCCTCAAGCACTCTGAAACTTTCCTATTGGAGCTTTCGAGGTAAATGCCCATAAAAACAGCAGGTCTTTTTTTAATTTCTGGAGGAGTGAATTGCTTCAATGTACTGCTGTTCTCATAGACAGTGCCCAAATGACTCTAGTTTGCTGCAAAATAGACAATACCATAAACAAATAACCCACATACGTGAAATTAATAATTTAAAAGGCCCATAATTTACCCAGGACTCTCCCTTTCTCTCTCTCTGTCTCTCTGTCTCTGCCTCTCCCTCCCTCTCTCAATACACACACACATACACGCACACACACACACACACACACACATATATATATATATACATATATATATATATCAGTCTCTTCATATCAATTCCAATTTAGTCAAATCAACTTGTTGATATCTATTTCATTTCATTGATACCTCAAGTCTGCCCCACTCTTAATATAGATGTTAAAATCTCCTTATTATTAATATAGAAATGATATTAAAACAATATTTAATGCAAATGTATAGCAACTTATTCTTATCTGCTAATATATTGACCATTATTCAAATATTTACCGGCTTATGCAAGCAGTGAGTCCAGACAGACAAACAATGTTTACCCAACTGTTAAATATAGATTCCTGAGTTAAGTCCGACATTTTTTTTTCTAGAAATTGTCATATTTCCCATTAATTTTCAATAATACTGATGACAAGAAAATATCCAAATAAAAAGCATTGGTTTAAATTTTTTATTTATTTATTCATGAGAATATTTGTTGCTGTTTTTTTTTCTTTAAAATATCTGTAAAAAAATATATATGATGTAGTCCTGGTAATGAAACGTTCGGAGATTACTTGTCTACATTATGTGCAATTGGCAAACAAAGATTTTGAAAGGAAATTAAAAAGAAAAAAAAAGACTGAGAGAGAGAGGGAGAGAGAGAGAGAATCTAATTACAAGGCAATTACTTCCCATCGCAAACATTCTAAAGCCGCACACTCATCTAATCTGACAGGTGTCAACAAAGCAGCTGGACACCTGTTTCCAGCTTGTAACTATATTTTCCGGTAAGTCTGTTTAATAAAACTGATTTGACCCAACGATTCTAGACAAAGCTGTTTGCATTTTCACATAACGCTAATACCGATACGAATGTTTGGCATCCAACTTTTCTCCCTCCATGTGTAAATAGTAGGCCAGACTTGATTCTTTACCCTTTATGTGGCAACCGGTCAAGGGGAAAGGAATCTCTGAATTGAAACCTGTTGAACTTCGCTCAAAAATTGACCTTCTGTCTCATCCGGCTCGAATAGAGGGGTTAGGTAAATACAAACCCAATCATACCGATCAGTTGCAAGACGCCGGTTGATTTTCAAAATCGTAACTAGGTTGATGAAGAGGTTCTACGTGGTATAGTTAAATTGTATAGTAACATATATGTAAAGTAAGTAAGTAAAGTTGTCTCCTTTTAGTCGAGGACGACCAGAAGGCTCCCTTTTCAATAGCTACTACACCAAGGCGTAGAGGAGGGCGCTACTCCTTTCCCTGAATTGCTCCACTTTACCCTTGATACGTACCTTATATTGCTGGATGTTAAGCAAGGAGGTATCAAGTACCATTTTTAAAGTCTTTGGTATGACGCGACCTGGGATTGAACCCAGGTCTCTCGGACTATCATTGAACACTCTATGCACTAGGGCAATGAGTCGGTTTTTATGGTAACATATAAATATGTCCATACTATTTAAGATAGGGTTGAGCACAAAACAATGATTAAAAAAATACAAAAACGTATGTATGGACGTACAATAAACGCAATTCCCGAACCTATAAGCCTAAAATAAGCCAAGACGAGTTGACATGCGGTTAAAATCAATATATTAATTAATCGTCATAATTCATGCACAATTATGCTTTAAAATAACTATTTTTGCTTAATAAGAGTAATTTGTTTGCATACGGTTATATGATTTCAAGGATTCTTATCCAATATCAGTAATTTACAAAGATATATAGTTGATCAGTAGACAGGAACCTAACAGATCCACTCAGGATTAGAGATAATCTGGGAGTAAACTCGAGCCTTTTGACCATGGCACCTGTCAATGTAACTGTCAGGACAGCTCCGACCCAAAATGATTGAAGCTGTTAGAGTCCTGTATTTAAATCATTGGTTCTGTTTGAGATGAGAAACTGTGTACCTATTCAAAATTAATTTTTTGTGCCCTATATATTTGGAGATCATAAGTGTCAAATAGACTTAAGCCCAGACTGCATCTCTGCAAAATAAAATCCCTGCAACAAGTGTCCTGTTATATGACACTAAACTTAATCTAATGGTGAGGCTCCAGTAGTTTTGGGGAATGTGGACTACTTCTTCATTGCCATCACTCCCACTTTCACTCTGGTCCTATCTATGGGTCAAATAGAACTGTTTCACATTTAAACTATGTGTAAACAAATGACTTATGCTGAATTGAATTGTTAGAAATTAAAGTTTGATCATTTAACTGTGTTTGGTTTGGTTGGTTTGGTTTCATGGTATATCAACCATTGTAGGTCATTTAATACCAAATCAATTTTTATATATACAAACAGTTCTATTTCAAACAATTCAGTTTAGCCCAAGTACATAGTTTAGTTCTATTTGACCCTATCAGGTGCTACCATTCCGGGCCAGAGTGGACCTGGGAGCAATGGCAATGAACGGGTACTCTGTATTCCCCAAGCTCCAGCATTACTGAAAATTCCCCATCAAATTGTTTAATGTCATATCAAGGTTACTCATTGCAGGATTCTTACCCCTCAGGAGAGAAGCAGTCGGTAACTGTGTAAATAACTGATATCGAATTGAATTATTTCTGATACAAAGCAATACTTAGAACCATCTAACACTAAAATAATGCGCTTAGGCTCGTTTAAAAAAGTTATCAACAAAATGTGTTTACAAATATATATGTATAAAGAAGATTTGGCATTAAATAACCTACAATGGTTGATATGCCCTAAAATTAAACCAAATCAGACCATATATACTTAATATATATGTATAAAGAGGAATTGGCATTAAATAACCTACAATGGTTGATATGCCATAAAATTAAAACAAATCAAATCATATATATTTAATATATATGCATAAAGTGGATTTGGCATTAAATAACCTACAATGGTTGATATGCCATAAAACTAAACCAAATCAAATCATACATATATCTAATATATATGTATAAAGAGGATTTGGCATTAAATAACCTGCCATGGTTGATATGCCATAAAACTAAACCAAATCAAATCATATTTATATTTAATATATATGTATAAAGAGGATTTGGCATTAAATAACCTACAATAGTTGATATACCATAAAACTAAACCAAATCAAATCATATATTTTTAATATATATGTATAAAGAGGATTTGGCATTAAATAACCTACAATGGTTGATATGCGATGAATCAAAATCAAACCAAACTATCAAATACACTTCGGCATTAAATAACCCAGTAAGGTTTGACATACCATAAAACTAACCAACCAAGTACAAATTCATCGTAAATTGTACTAGTTTCTATATTCATATTCCGCAATCAAATATCTGTCTTTCTGTTTGTTTTGGTAACTTTTACTTACCTTCGTCAGCCACTCCCAATACGTCAATTTATCTGTACATCTGAGCATACTCTTACTTATTCATCATGTCGGACGTTCGCCTTCTGATATGTCATATATTCTTCTCATTAACGATTTTTTAAAAATCTTTTGCCTTGTTAATATCACAAAAACGAACCGGAGTTTACCGCAAGACATTTGATAAAGTAAACCCTTCACTGGAAACGAGACCACCGACTCGGTTCGTTAGTGACATCGATATCGTCTTTATGAAACGAGGCAGTTGCGCGTTTGATGGGAAAAGACTTAATGAGCCGCCCGACTTTGTCACCTTGATTGATTTGACTTCTTTGTTTAATGGCATATAAACCTTCGTGGATTATTTAATGTAAAATCCAACCTTGTAGAACTACGGAAGTGATACTATTTAGCTCAAAACGGAGGGTGGTGGAAAAACGGTTAGCCATGACACTATGGGAACTACCCTTACCACAATGTTTCAACTAACTGAATCACGTTAAAAAAATTGTGAAAAAGAGGAGTTTTAGGTAATTTAAAAAGCTCTTTGCTTTGATGTGGCACAAGGCCGAATTAATGAGGCGCCTAATGAGACTCAAACTCACTCGTGTAGGTTCGCTAGTCTAGCTTGCTAACCGTTACACCACCAGAGGTGCCAGAAAGAGGAGTTTTAGACTCTGTGTATGTGACGAAATATCTAAAAATATTTTTCAAAAGAAAAAAAAAATATTAAAATGTTTTGTTTTATCTCCTTAATGGATTAGGTTAATATTTTCTGATATTACTGTCCTGCTGTGTGGTTGAGTGACAGGAAACCCCCACAGAATGGACTGGTCTGAGGACTATATTCGAGTGGTCCTCGTTCTAGTCTGAAAGTAATAAAGTAACTCTCGGGGAATGCCTTTTGGGGAATGCCAGGTGCGTGTGCGCCCGGACCCAC
The DNA here is from genome assembly GCA_963585895.1 of Sepioteuthis lessoniana. NCBI lineage: Eukaryota > Metazoa > Mollusca > Cephalopoda > Myopsida > Loliginidae > Sepioteuthis > Sepioteuthis lessoniana. The sequence goes on from OY757938.1 coordinate 42,036,648, forward strand.
CTTCAAAAAAGTTCTTGTGCTACACTTGCCCGATAGGTGGGGCGTGCAACAGATACCGTAATAAAGTAAATCTGATCATAGTCTTCTTGACTGTCAGACGTCACGACAGGATATACTTCGATCGACCGTGTTATCAGACCGCGGTTCTGGTCGGGTGTGTCTTGTCTCTCGGTCAAGGTCACATGGCGAAACTACTCAAACCGCGTGGCCGCAAACGATATTTCTTCGAGCCTCAGCGGACCGTCCCCCAGGATATAACCCTCTCCAAAAGGGGCTAGGTTTATCGCCTGGTGCCTGATGCACCTTTTTTGTGAAATGCTGACGTGGACCAGGATATTCTTAGAAATGCCAGCCCGTCTAAGCAACTGCCCAGCGCCCGGATCCCCCTTAAAAAGGCTTTGTGCCACATTTGCGCATTCGGTGGGGCGCTTGATTAAGTCTGATAGTAGTCTGTCGGACTGTATTTCCGACAACAAACGACATAGGTCGGTGAACTGTATTTATTTCTCTGTAACCAAATATATCTTATCTTACCTGTGTGTCGACTTTCCCATCTCACGACATAACATACTCGCGAATATTGAACAGTGAATAGATATCTTAATTAAAGATTAATAAAACTAAAATAGAAATAATATTTCGACGTCATCCCGTCCAATCGGCTACATTGATAACAATACATTGTTTCAAGGATCAAAAACATTATTTTTAAGAATAAAAAATAAAGAAAGAGCAAAAACTAAAGGAAATAACACAAAAACAAAGAATGTAGAATAGAGAGATTCCTGATGATGGTTACTGAAACCGAAACGTTAACGTCGACTCTACATTATGATATATTCACCTATTTGGATTATGTTTTTTCTGCTACCTTCATGCATCAATTGTAAAGATGAATATAAGTTATTACAATCGAAGCAAGGGAAAATGAAAAGGGATTGCATTTAGAATATTTGCATATGTCTTAACATGAAATAGTATTGTAAAATTTACATATGTATAACCTTATAACTGTGCACAACCAAAGGATTATTATCATAGAGAATTATTCTTAATTCTACATCGGAAGATTTTAAACCATCTAACTGCATGCAAATTATTTGTATTAAGAATAGTTACTTGAATTGACAATGTCAACGAGACTGAACATATACTGCATGTGTCCACCTGAATTAAGGTAAACTCACTTAAAAAAATAAGATTGATGTCCTGTGCATGAGACTAAACTAAATCTAATGGTGAGACTCCAGAGAGCTAGGGACTGTTGATTACGCCTACACTACCATTACTGCCAGGTCCACTCTGACCAGGAGAGATATTATCTGTTTGGGTTCTATTTTTGAATTAAATACATATTTTTTCAAAAATCATTCGGATTCTATAGGGCGGTGTGAAAAAAACTATAGAGAAAAAAATGCAAAAAATGTAAATGAACGCGATTTCCAAATTTCTAGACATAAAATAACCCTACATTGGATGACAAGCCGTTAATATCAATAAGTTTAACCAATTGCTGTTTACTTAGGATTATTATTAGTTGCTTGAAAGCATATTTCCGTTAATAATTGCACAAGAGACTTATATTAATGAAACGGTGTTGTCATATAGCGACATAATGATTGACCATAAAATTTGGTTATAAAAATATGCCTCTTTATTTCTCGAGAGGATCGAAACTTCGTAAGTGTTAGAGAGAGATAGAGACAGAGAGACGAATACAGACGGAGAACTCAGTTGGCAGAGGACTCAAACGACTGCTATATCAACCCTTAACATCTGAGCCCACGTTGTCATTCCATATTCAGGGCCTTACTCGACACTTCTTTGACGGAAGATTCTCAACCAGTGTCCGTTGTGGGCCACAGCCCCCACTCGGGGACTCGCTCGTCACTAACTGGCGCTCCCTGGATCTCTTGACCGCCCGACCTTGACTCTGAGACTACGAGACTGACCGCATCTGACGTGGGTACACGGGTATGTATAATTTATAACGCCTACAAATTCTTCCGGTTGTCAACGTACGTGTGCTGCTTCTGCTTGTTTTCTCAGGTGCATCCTTAGTCGTGAAATCCCTGATTGACGGCTCTGTGATAGATCAATGAGCAACAACGGTCTAGTTGACTAAGGCTGTAGAATATCAAGGGCGCAAGTGATTCGGGTGGATGAGCCCAAATTCCAAACGAGTGTCCTGGATATAACACTAAATTGGATCTAATGGTGAGATGTTTGTCTTGGAGTTCTGGGGAATGTGGAGTATCCCTTCATTGTTTTTCTCCCACGTCAACTCTGAACCAAAGTGGTAGTACCTGTGAGGGTCCCATCTTTGAATCAAACTGAACTGTTTAACCATTTGGTTTACTTGAAACCATTTAACTGTGTACAAACAAATGATTAATATCAAATAGAGCCATTAGTGATTAGCAGAAATACTTGAAACCATTTAACTGTGTGCAAACAAATTGAATTATGACGGCTAGATAGCAATTCTTTAAATGCTTTACTTGAGAGTATTATTAATATCAAATAGAATTAGTCGTGTAAAATAGCAAACCTTGAAATCATCTACCTGTGTGTGCAAACAATACATTGCAAAAGTTGAAATCATTTAACTGTGTGCAAATAAATGATAAATATAAAATAGAATTATTATTGGTAGATAACAATACTTGAAATAATTTGTGAGCCAATAAAACTTAGCTTTAGATAGCAATACTAGAAACCATTTAACTGTGCGCAAATAAAGGATAAATATCAAATAGAATTATTATTGGTAGATAACAATACTTGAAATAATCACAAAATCTTCTTAAATCGCCTCAGTTTGCACATTGATATTTAATGATCTAACATTCGTCATTCTGCTTATTCATAAGGTTTACTTAAATTTATCAGCCACTATCTATAAGCCGAATTATCTGCACACTTGAATCAAACCTGACATATTTACCAAGTCGAAAACTCTCCTTCCGTCATGTCACATATTCATCTGATTAATAAACTTACGATATTACTAAAATCTTTAGACTTATTAATAATACAAATGAACTGTAGCGTCTGACAAGATAAACATGTCAATGAAAACGAATCTTTCGATTCAGTTTCTTAATGATGCCTATGTTGTCCAGATGAAACGCGGGAGTTGTGTTGTTTGATTCCTTCAATTTCGTCGCCTCGTGTCTGGCGAATTAGTTTGCAACGCTGCGTCGTTGTGATGAGTTAGGTTTGGTGCGCTTAACATTATATATTCAACAAAAGAGTGTCGATGATTTGTTTATTTTTATTATGAATAATCAGCTGCAAAACAATGGCAATTATCTTTAAAAATTAAGTTAAAGAGTAAAAAGCGTCACGTTTAGCAGTAATTACCCCAGAAAAAATATCTTGGTTTGGTTTGGTTTGTTTTTATGGCATATCAACTATTGTATGTTATTTAATACCAAATCCTTTTTATACATATATATATATCAAATATATACGATTTGGTTTGGTTGTGTTTTATGGCATATCAACCATTGCAAGTTATTTAATGCCAAATCCTTTTTATACATATATATTAAATATATATGATTTGGTTTGGTTCGGTTTAACGGCATATCAACTCTTGAAAATTATTTATACATCTTTATACAACTTGTATATTGAATATATGATTTTGAAACACATTTTGTAGATAACATGTTTTAACAAGTCTGAGCTAATTTTTTGCTCGGAGTTAAATGGTTTGACTTAATTTCTAACAATTCGGTTTATTACACAGGTTTTTATTTATTCAAAGTTAAATGAAAAAAACAGTTCTTTTTCAAACAATTCAATTTAGCATAAGTACTGTTTAAATGTCCACAGTTCCATTTCAAACAATTCAATTTATCATGTCAACAATATTAAATGGTTCCAAGTATTGCTTTGTATCATTAAAAAAATTTAATTAAACATCAGTTCTTTGTTTACACACGGTTCAATTTAAAACAGTTCTATTTCAAACGATTGTGTTTTATTTAAGCACAGTTAGATGAAAAAAAAAGTCCTATTTCAACTATTTTGAACGATTCCGTTTAGCATGTGTACATAGTTTTTGTTTACACACAGTTAAAAGTAAAAACAGTTCTATTTCAAACAATTCAGTTTCACATAAGTACACGATTTAAATGCCAAACAGTTCTATTTGACCCATAGATAGGACCCTATCAGGTACAAGCCAGAGTGGACCTGGGAACGATGGCAATGAAGGGTACTCCACATTCTCCCAAGCTCCAGCATTACTGGAACCCTACCGTCAGATTGCTTAGTGTCATATCAGGAAACTCGCTGGGGAAGTCTTAATCCTCTGCAACGATGCAGTCAGTGTAATCTGCAACTCCAGCCAACTGGACTAAAATTTTTTGGTTATGACATTCGACTACATCTGATGGTTAAGCTCTAGTTTTGGAGTTTGGAGAATGTAAAGTACCCCATCATTACCATTACTTTCAAGACCTCTGACCTGTCATGGTGCCATCTACGGGAACCAAGTCAGCTGGGGATGTAGAATGCTCTGTCTGCATCCATGCGGAGTGGTAAGACCTCACCCCAAAGAGTGTCCTGATTATGAAAATAAACCGCTTCCGATGGTGAGGCTCCAGTTCTGGAGCTTTAGGGAATATGGAGTACCCCTTTATTGCCATTACTCCCAAGTTCACACTGGGCCGGCGTGGTTGTACATGGTCGGTTCCTCTCAATGGATCAAATAGAATTATCTAACCATTTACTGTACTTGAAATCAATCATTTAACTGTATGCATAAAAATGATTAATATTAAATTGATTTATAAGTAATAGATAGCAATGCTTAAAACTATTTAACTGTGTGCAAATAAAACTATTAGTGTTATATAGCAATTATTTAAATCATTTAACTACGTCCAAATAAAGCTATTAGTTTTAATCAGTAATACGTGAAACCGACTAACTGTGGAAAATGGAACTATTTGTCTTATATAGCAATACTTTAAATCATTTAACTATGTGCAAATAAAACAAATAGTGTTAGCAATATTTGAAGCCATTTTACTGTGTGCAAATAAAATTATTGGTGTTATATAGCAATACTTGAAACCATTTTACTGTGTGTAAACAAATGAGTTCAATCTCGTTTTGAAATGTTACCTACAAACTATTCTCTGAAAAATCTTGTATAATAGGATTTGGCGTTAATTAATCATCAAGGGTTTATATGCCATTTAACCAAATAACCTAATTTAACCCAAAACAAAAATATCTCAATCATATATTCACCCAACGTTTCCATGAAGGCAAGGATGAGACGCAAGATCGAACTTTAATCGGAATATCACTGGCTTGGATTCAGATTTCTTCTTCTCGTCTGGTTGCCACAATAAGTGAAAGCTATATAATTGTATACATTGTTAGTATAATTATGTGTATAAAATATTTATACTGAATAGGAATAATTGATATCATACTATCGTATGCAAATCATTGATATTAATAGTTATTTGAAGGTATATTTGTTTACAAAGGATTAATATTATTAGTTACTTGAAACTATATAATCGTTTGCAAATCATAGATGTTAGATGAGAAAAATGAATACCATATAAATGAAAACAATTGAGTATTATTAAATAGGAAAAGTTACTTTAAACTATACCATTGCATATAAAGTAAGTTGGCGACCGTAGTCGTGGGTGACCCCAGGTCTCCCTTTTTCGATAGCTACTACACCAAGGTGTAGAGGAGTGTGCTACTCCTTTCCATGGATTGCTCCACTTTACCCTTGATCCGTTCCTTATAATGCTGAGTATTAAGCAAGGAGGCATCAAGTACCATTTTTTGAGTCTTTTGTATGACTCGACTTCGGATTGAACCCAGGTCTCTGGGGCCATTGGCGAACACTCTAACTCTTATACCAATGTCCGGTTACAAGCCAGTGGGTAGAGTGTTCGCCGATAGTCTTGGAGACCAGGGTTCAATCCCGGGTCGTATCATACCGAAGACTTTTAAAATGGTACTTGATACCTCCTTGCTTAACACTCAGCAATGTAAGGTACGTATCAAGAGGAAAGTGGAGCAATCCAGGGAAAGGAGTAACGCCATTCCTCAACACCTCAGCTATTGAAAAGGTTGCCTTCGACTACGGTCGCCAACTTTACTTACTTTTACTCCACTATCGTATATAAATTATTAGTATTTGATCAAAATACTTGATAGCACATAAAATACGGTGATACCTCGAGATACGAAATTAGTTCGTTCCGGGAGTGGATTTCGTATCTTTGAATTTTCGTATTATGGGACAAGATTTACACTATTGAAGGCGTGATTCACTTCAACCCCCAGAAGCCGTCGCATAAAGTATAAATAATATACCCATCCGAAGGAATATGTTCATTAATAACAACATAGTCATTTACATAAATGTTACAAAAGATAAGAGCGCAACAAAGCGTTCGTGTGATACTACGAAAAGAATTCTAGGAGGATCCCTGTCAAGCGGCACTTTCAATTTTCGTTTTATTATCTTGAATATCTTTTCGTTAAATGGGACGGAAATTTCTTCAAAGCCCATTTCGTATTCTGAATTTTTCCTGTTATAGGGTTTTCGTCAGTCGAGGTTCCACTTCATTATTAGCTAGTAATTGTAACATTAAACTACACAATTGTATATGAATTATTATAATTAGATTGATATACTTGATACTGCATAGATTTGTGCGATTTTGGTTGGTTGGGTGATTGGTTGGTTGGTTGGTTGGATTTTATGGCATATCAACCTTTTTAGGTTATTTTACGCCAAATCCATTTTTATGTAAAAATCAATTCTTTTTCAAACAATTCAGCTTAGCATAAGCACAAAGTTTAAATGTAAGTACAGTTTAATTGTGAAAAACATTTCTATTTCAAGCTATTTTCTATTTCAAGCAGTTCTAATTCAGCTAATTCAGTTTAGTATAAGTATAGATTTTTCTTACACACAGTTAAATGTCAAAACAGTTTTATATTAAACTAATCAGTTTAGTGTAAATACAGTTTCAACGTCAAAAAACAGTTCCATTTCAAATAATTCAGTTTAGCATAAGTACGCAGTTTAAATGTAAGTACAGTTTAATAGTGAAAAAACATTTCTATTTCAAGCTATTCAGTTTAATCAAACAATACAGTTTAGCATAAGTATGCAGTTAGTGCTATTTAACCCATGGGTAGGGCCCTATCAGGTGTTAATACGCCGAGCCAGAATGGACCTGGGATCAATGACAATGAAGGGGTGCACCGCATTCCCCAAAGCCCAAGTGTTTCCTGTCATATCCAGGACACTCATTGGGGGTGTCTTGCAGTCAGTGTATTCTACAGCCCCAGCCGACTGGGCAGAAATTTGTACGAATAAATGATTATTTTTAAATAGTACTTTAAACAATATAATTGTGTAAAATCATTAGTATCTTTTTTTGATTTGAGTCTGGGTCATGGTTATCTTTCGATGGCTGTTTTTATTCTCATCTACAGAAGCCAATCTTATAGATGAGCAGCAGTAGTTCCCCGATCGAACTGACAATCCTGAGCGTTAAGCTGCAGGGTTCACACGTATATCATGCTGCTTCCCATATGTACGTGAAAAAAAAAAGCGCGGTGCTTCCTTTTCCTTTAAGTTTTAACTTAGTTAAAGTCCAATTGACTATTCTTATATCATAATATTCCCCACCCCGTAGACTTCCTGTTTCCTATTGCCAGATTGTTGAATTTCTATTGAGCCGGTGCTATGAAAATAAAGCTTCTAATACTTCCTAATATGAGAATGAAGACATTTTAATACTTTCAGTCCAAATTAAACACAGATTTCCTCAGTTATAGAAAAGTGACAAGTGCTAGACATGGGGATAGGGGGCTAAATTTTAAAACAAATCTATTTTGTCGTCTCAAAAATATTCACCTGTAATAAACTTTGGCCAATTAGAAAGTCTACATTTAAATGCAAATGTTAAGCAGATGATTTTTCAAGACACAAAAATCAATGATTTAAATAGACAGTTACCAAAATTTAACTTTAAACAGGACTTCATAGCAACAGATATTTTTCTTTGTCGATACTGCTATATGGATGCACTACTTGGACGCTGACTAAACGGCTGGAGAAGAAGCTAGACGGCAATTATACAAGAATGTTGAGAGCAATATTAAACAAGTCCTGGCAGCAACACCCCACAAGGCACCAACTATACGGTCACTACGACCTATCACGAAAACAATCCAAGCTAGACGAACCAGACATGCCAGACGCTGCTGGAGAAGCAAGGACGAACTCGTAAGTGATGTACTCCTGTGGACCCCCGCATATGGCCAAACAAAAGCAGGACGACCAGCTCAAACATACATACATCAGCTATGTGATGATACGGGATGTAACCCTGAAGACCTGCCGGAGGCGATGAATGATAGGGAGACGTGGAGAGAGAGGGTCAGGGATATCCGTGCTGGCCGTACGAGATGATGATGATGATGATTAGTATCTGATTAGCATAATTGAAACCATACATCTGTATGCAAATTATTTAATAGGAATATCTAATATCATATTACTGTGCAAACAAATTATTATAAACAATTAGAAATAGTGCAACTGAAAAAATTGGAAAATATTGTAATGATTATAATCAGTGAGTAGAGTGTTCGCCAATGGTCTGGAAGACCGGGGTTCAATCCCAGGTCAAGTTATACCAAAGATTTAAAAAATGGTACTTGATACCCCCTTGCTTAACACAGCATTATAAGGTAAGGATCAAGGGTAAAGAGGTGCAATCCAGGGAATGGAGCAGTGCCCTCCCGTTCACCTCAGTGTGGTTGGAATTGAAAACGGAGCCTTCGGTTTGTTACATAGCCATACATGAATATGTGAAATAGACATATTCATACCAATACGCAAAACCTTCATAATGTCCATAACGCACATATATATATAACATAGGAATCCCGAAACACGAAAAACACTAGACGACTTCTTAGTTCAGGTACGAAACTTTTTATTACCTATGAGTTAAAAGTTTTTTCGACATAAGAAAGATGATACACAATCTTTCTATGCTGACTTTTCCATCTGCCCCCTCCATCACGTGCGACACCCGCCGCAAGGCCTCGGCGAGCAAGCGAAAATCAACCTTCTTCTTCCGAGGCAGATACTCAACTCACTGACTTTTCTCAAATCCCCAAAATCCTCCGCGCGCGCTGTCGGTGCATGACATCGTTCACATCCCCCTGGTCATATTTTCTATCTGGGATTTTTATTTTGACATCTCTGAATGACACATTCTCCCAGCGCGCGCGTGAACACCTACGCTCATGTTGCACCTAACAAACCCATGCGCTAAGCGAAAGATTCTCTGCCTAACAAAACCGAAAGGCAAGATATATAAAACGAAATCCCTCCGCCATTATATTACAGGGTCACCCTCGACTAAAGTCGCTAACTTTACTATTTAGAAATAAATGAAATTGTGGCATTAAAAATCCCATATGGAGTTAATATGCCGTTAAACAAATAAACTAATTCAAACCAAACTCAAACACCTTTGAAAAAACATTAAGCAGAAAGGAAAAGGAATACAAAGTAGTTTAAGACTTGGTGGAATGAATAAATACCTGATGAGAGGATTTCGTGGTTGAAATTAATTCTAACTAGTATTCTATTAGTATTTATTTTTTTACCTTTTATAGTAACTTACTCAGGTGTTTACTTGTAAGTCACGGTGAATTTGTACACATCAGAAACAAGAATAGAGTTGGTGCCTTGTGAGAATCGAACTCAGACTCTCGTTTGTCTCGAGGAAGCCTGGTTAATCGTAACAGCTGTTCTACCATGTAAGTTATAAGATCAATGGTCTAACGAAAATCTACGTAAAACCTATAAAAGCGCGTAAGATCTTGGTTTCCGATTTGTCTGCATCATATTTGTTGCAATTGTTTTATACAATGAATATTTATTTATTTCATAGATTAAACTTTATCAATCATTTTTATCTTTTTTAACAGATCAATACGGATCGTTCTTTTCTTCTGTGTGTTATTCCTTGTTTTCATAAAAACACTCAAATGATTTGCATCTAAAATTTAGAAGAGGAATTTTAAACATTTAGAAGATTAAAATGAAATTAGACAGCAAGAATTTAAAGAGAAAATTCAAATTAAACAATTAAATTTGAGAAGATGAAATTAAAATTAGACAACGAGAATTTAGAAGATAAAATCCAAGTTAAACAACTAGAATTAAGAAGATGCAATTTGAATTAGACAAGTAGAACTTAAAAGACGAAATTAATATTAAAGTAACTAAAATTTTACAGATTAAAATAAAATTAGAAAATGATAATCTAAAAGATGAAATTCAAATTAGACAACTTGATTGTTGGATCAAAAGTTAGAAAATAGAATTGAGAAGATTAAATTAAAATTAAACAACGAGAAATTAGAAGATCAAATTTAAATGTGACAACTAAAATTTAGATGTATTTTAAACAAGACAAAAAAGATTAAATTGATATTAGTCATGTAGAATTTAGTAGATGGAATTAAAATTACACGTCCTAAATTAAGAAGATGAAATTAACATTATACAACAAGAATTTAGATGAAATTAAAATTAGTCAACAAGAATTCAAATTACGAAACTAACTTTAGACAACGAGAATTTCGATGAAATGAAAAAGAGTCAACAAGAATTCAAAAGATGAAATTAACATTATACAACGAGAATTTTGATGAAATGAAAATTAGACAAGAATTCAAAAGATGAAACTAACTTTAGACAACTATAAAGATAAGTGAAATTATAAGTTATCTTTAAAAATAAAGAACAAGTTCTGAAGTTTTTGTTGTTTTTGTTTTTTTTTTAATGTTAGATTTCTCCGAAACAGTGAAACGTTCGTAGACACTGAACAAAGAATAGATATCTTAGTCAAAGCCAAATAAAACAAATAAGATATTTCTATCTCGTTGATTGTGTCGGCTCCTCTTACAACAATGGATGACTTTAAGCACCAGACATGTTATTTGTTTATTTATTTTAAAGAAAAAAACGGGAGGAAATCATCGAAGAACAAAGGATGTGGACTAGAAGGACAACAGTCGCATAGATCTTAGACATTTTGATTTGAACAATGGGAAAGTGGAGATCGATGAGTAGTTAAGGCTTCTTAATGTTACAGAAGACTTTATTGTATTTGGTTAATTGCTTTACAGTAGTGTATTCATGATTTTCGTTGATACAGGTTTGAGTATTTGTAGTCTCGATTGATACAAGGTTGTATAAAGGTGGTCTCAATTTATACAGGGGTGTATATTCGTAGTCTCAATTGATACAACGTTGTATAATAGTGGTCTCAATTTACGGGTTTCTGTTTTCGTAGTCTCAATATATACTAAGTTGTATAGAGGTGGCCTCAATTTATACAGGTTTGTGTGTTCGTATTCCCTACTGATACAATGTTGTATAGTAGTGGTCTCAATTTACGGGTTTCTGTGTTCGTAGTCTCAATATGTACAAGGTTTTATAGAGGTGGTCTCAATTTATACAGGGGTGTATATTCGTAGTCTCAATTGATATAAGGTTGTATGATAGTGGTCTCAATTTACGGGTTTGTGTGTTCGTAGTCTCAACATATACAAAGTTGTATAGAGTTGGTCTCAATTTATGCAGGGGTGTATATTCGTAGTCTCAATTGATACAAGGTTGTATAATAGTGGTCTCAATTTATACAGGTTTGTGTGTTCGTAAGTCTCAATATATACGAAGTTGTTTTAGTTTACTAACAAAAAAAATTATTCGCTATTAAAATTTGTAAATAGTCATCGGGAGAAAGAAAAATGGTATAAAAAGTGAGTCGAGCGCGTTAGCCGGACCCAGAAAACAACATGTCATTAAGAGAAAGAGAGAACAGACACGAATTTTCTTTTTGTTTGGACGCCGGTTTCATCTTAACAAGTTCACATCTGTTGTGAGACCCATTTTCGGAACCTACCCCCAAAATGAGGCTCGTAAATTTTCGTATGCCCTTATATCTTCGTGGATAGTGTTCAACTGACGTCTTTTCTTCGTCAGGTCCCGCAGTCAACTGACTTTAAATCCCGATTTGGTTGTTTGGTTGGGTTTCTTGGCATATCAACCTCTATTGGTTATTTAATGCCAAAGCCTGTTTACACATATTATGTGTACGGTTTGTAAACACATAATTTGATAATACTATACTAAAACCAAACAACTCATTTATTCGCATACGAGTAAATATTTTCAAGTATTTCTATATGACATTAGTTTATTTAGTGACGATAGTTTTTTTTTTTTTTTGTTATTTCCCACTCGTATTTCTATTAACACAAATATAATGGTATTTTTATTTAGCAATAATTTGCTTTCAGTTGATTAGTTTGTTGTGTTTTCAGGATTGTAACCAAGTCAATATTTTCTGGTACAATCCCGACTCGTCCCTTACTACCGCCTGGTAGCTTGGGAAAGAACATCCGTCCAGTGGTTCCACACCAGCACAGAAGATTTGGGACCTCCGATTTTTTCAAGTCATTTTTAATAACCATAGAGATTCATCTGTGACTGGCCGACCAACATCCTGTGCTTTGGCTGAAGTTACTCAGAGGTCAGCAAGCAGTTTTCATAGACTCACTTGTCAGCTTTTTCGTCTAATTCCTCTCTCCTTCCCCAGAAATTAGCTTTTCGTTCTCTTTATAACATGGCCCCACTATATCCCGTTACACTTTGTTTAACGACATATCAAACTTTGTGGTCTATTTAATGCCAAAGCAATCCTTATGAAAGGATAGTAGTGGCACTATTCAGCTTGGAACATAACTTTCTCAAGAGTATTAGTCTGAAAGTAAAAACGATAAGGTGACTGTTGTTCGAACTCGCTTACCACCATGTCTCACTCCAGCACATTAACCAATTCACCACGGCAACTCTCAGATAGATAGATAAATAGATAGATAAGGGAAATTTTAGTTTTACATAGTAACGTTGCTTTTCTTGTATCTCTGTATATTTTCTAGAAAAACTAACCTGAATATATTTTCCTTTTTCTAACAAAGAATTATGTGCCAGTGAACGGGAACAAATATGCTCCTACCTAGCCAGCACATAACCTAAAATTCTCAATTACAGGTGTGTGGACGGGGAGGGAGACATGCAACAATCGTTTACTCAGAGGTGGAAGGAGAAAAACAAGAACAGGGGTGACACAAACAAAAATGTAGACTAAAAGAGCTAGTGCCACTGAGATCTTTACGGCTGAGTGGTTCGCGAAGGAATTACCATTCTTAGAAATCCTGTAATAACGTTTCCACCCTCCCAGTCTTTTATATTGCCAATATCCGGCGCTAAGCGAACAGCACGGTGGCCACCGAGCCATATCGGGACATCCATCAAGTTTTCATAATGGAGTCGTATCTCTTGTCAGAATCGGCAAAAATAGGCAGACTGCGCATGTGCGCAAGTGTCTGGGCATAGATGATACCTGTACACGTAAGTGTGTACACGTATGGGGCTAAATCTCTCTCTTTCTCTCTCTCTCTCTCTCTCTCTCTCTCTCTCTCTCTCTCTCTCCTCCCACCACCAAAATAGATAAGCATCGGAAAACATCAAGAAAAGGGAAATATACATAGTTGTCCGCAAAAAGATACACACGCACAGACGCATGTATATATATATATATATATATAATTATGCCTATGCGACTGTGAGTATATATATATATATGTGTGTGTGTGTGTGTGTGTGAACAAACGAAGATAGATGGATAGATAATAGTAGAGTGAATACATATGGACAAACTGAGACAGAAAAATATCTACACCGATAATATGGTATAAACAAATAGCTGTAGGTAAAATAAAAGTCAAATAGGAATTAGCCGAGATAGATAGATAGATAGATATTGCAAGATATCAAGAAAGAAAAATATAGAGAGTTTCTACTGACACACACATGCGCATTTGTTAAGGTGGAAACCCATGATACTATTTACCAACCCCTCCGCTCGGGCAGGATATGACACAAGGTCAATTTTTAAGCGGAGTTTAACAGGTTTGAATTCAGAGTTTTCCTTCTCCTAGACTAGTTGCCTAACCAAGGCTGAAGAACCTAGTCTGTCCTACTAATTACCCATAGCTGGAAGAAGAATAATTGGATTCATACCTTCCCCAAGGGTATTAGTGCTATGTGAAATGCAATCGGTCTCGTCCAGGATTTGAACTCGTGTCGCCGTGTCCATTTCCTATGACGATAATGACTACACCACGGGCACCTCCATGATACAAACTCATGATACACGTTGGAAAACGAATATACATACACACACAAATATAACAGATAGAAAGATAGATAGATAGGCATTTCAAGACATCAAAGAAAAGAAAATACATAAAATAGTCGACACACACACGCACACACACATTTCTTCAAATGGAAGCTCGTGACACTCGTTAGAGGGAAAATATACACACAGAAAAAAAAAAAAATATATATATATATATATATATATATATTTGTCTAATGAGTAGAGTGTTCGCCAATGGTCCCCGAGACCGGGGTTCAATCCCTAGTCGAGTCATACCAAAGACTCTAAAAGGGTACTTGATGCTGCATTGCTTAACACCCAGAATTATAAGGTAAGGATCAAGGGTAAAGTGGAGCAATTCAGGGAATGGAGTAGCGCCCCCCTACACCTCGGTGTAGTAGCTATTAAAAAAGGAGCGTTTGGGTCACACTCGACTAAGGTCTCCAACTTTACTTTTTACTTATATATATATATATATATTGTCATCCACAGGCAGACTGTTTCGTTGTATCATAACTCTGCAGTGTGGTTAGATCTGTTAGATGCTTCAAGCTGGAATAAAAACTCGGCTGATTTTCTGTCGTGCGTGATGCGCAGTCACTCTATTCTTAAGGAGATAGAATCGGAAAGTTGAGTTCTAACTCTCAAAGAGACTATTTGCATTTCAATACGTGATAATGCCCTTAGGAATGCTATGAATGTATTTTATCTCACCTTCAGATATGAACAAACTACAAAGGAAGACTCTAGATGTGACAGAGAAACCGGTCTCTCAGAATAAAAACTCGGAATTCAAAATCTAAGAAATGTATTTTTCCCAAAAATCTTTAACATACTGTTATGCCATTATTTAGTCATAAGCTCATCTGGCCCAAAAGAAATCCACAAAAGAAATCATCTGTGTAAGAAGACACGAAGCTAACATATTTTAAGTGAACTGTTTTACATTTATACTTCGAGCGCACCAGGAAAGCGTATATATATATATATATTCAGACTGTCTAATTGGCAGATTGTTCGCCAATTGCCCGAGAGACTGGGGTTCAATCCCAGGTCGAGTCATACCAATGACTCAAAAAGTAGTACTTGGTATATCCTTGTTTAACACTCAGCTTATAAGGTACGTATCAAGGGTAAAGTGGAGCAATCAAGAGAAAGGGGTAGCGCCCTCCCCTACACTTCGGTGTAGTAGCTATTGAAAAGGGAGCCTTCAGGTCACCCTCGACTACGGGCGCCAACTTTGTTTTACTTATATATATATATATATATATATATATATACGAGGTGCCTTCAATAAGTTTCCAGACTTTTTTGTTCAGGCATTTAAAATTGTCGTAGACCCCATGTTATTACTATACATCTTATGAGATGACTGACCAATTTTTACGATTTTAGGTTCAAATGAACAGCTACAGCAGTAATGGAATACAACCTACTAAAGCCTGATCATCACAGCTGGTGAATTTTTAAAAATGCAATCTGGACGTAAGGACACTTTAGAAGAACGATAGGCAATAAAATTATGTTTTAAACTTGTAAAAACTGCCACAGAAACGTATGGAATGCTTCAGACTGCTTTTGGAGCATCTTGCATGAATTGAGCATCAGTTTTTGAGTGGCATAAGAGATTCAAGGAAGGCAGGGATGATGAGAGGTGTGGGAGTAGTAAGGAAGTCAGAACACCAGAGTTGATTGGCCAAATTAAGAATTCCCTGGATAAGAACCGTCGTGTGTCGATAGAGACAATAAGTGCACAGTTTGATGTCAGTGTGGGAACTGTACACACAATTATTCGCGAGGAACTGAAGACGCAGAAGATTTACGCTAAGTTTGTCCATCGGGTGCTCAGAGAAGATCAGAAAGAAAGACGTTGTCATTACAGCAGGGAGATGGTCGAGCTGATCAATTCAGATCCCGCAATTCTTTATGCTCTGGTGAC
Source organism: Sepioteuthis lessoniana (assembly GCA_963585895.1). Taxonomy (NCBI): domain Eukaryota; kingdom Metazoa; phylum Mollusca; class Cephalopoda; order Myopsida; family Loliginidae; genus Sepioteuthis; species Sepioteuthis lessoniana. The sequence continues at coordinate 42,052,914 of OY757938.1, forward strand.
CTCCGATGAAAGCTGGATCTACTGCAATGACTCAGAGACCAAGAGACAGAGTTCCCTGTGGCAGCATTCTGCTCTCCCAGACCCAAGAAGACCAGACAGAGCAAATCCACACACAAACTTTTGATGATCCCTTTTTTCGACAGCACTGGCATGATCTACGTGCACTGGGTTTCCACTGGACAGACAGTCAACAATGAATACTATGTTGAGGTTTTAAGGGAGTTCAGGGAGAGATTCCGACGGAAGAGGACAGCACTCTTCAAATCGGATCAGTGGCTTTTCCACCAGGACAATGCACCAGTCCACAACTCCATCCTTGTCACAGACTATTTGACCAAGATTGGCATCAACACAGTTCATCGCCCTCCCTATAGTCCAGACCTTGCTCCCTGTGACTTGGTTATTCCCTAAACTCAAGGAAAAACTTAGAGGCTGTCGTTATGAGACAATTGAGGAAATGAAAGAGGCTGTGACGAAGGTCATTGACACGCTCACACAAGTGGACTTACATGGGACCTTCGAGAACAAGTGCATTTTAGCGGGGGAGATTACTTCGAAGGGGACTAGAGTTTCTTGTGTGTACTATCAAGAAAAGTGCCTATACAAAAAAAGTCATGAAACATTGTGTGCTCCTTGAATATATATATATATATATATATATATATATATATGTAGAAAAACTGATAACAACGATCCAAGTGGAAGGAATGATTTATTAACGGGTCAACACTATAGCGTTTCGGTTCTACTGAACCATCATCAGGACCATGAGGGGTGATATTAATAATTTTAAGTTAACGATGGAGGATTAGAAATGTGAAATACAAAAACCTACGGGAAAATGTGTATAGTAAGAAAAAGTTAGCCGTTTAACTGGCAAATCAGCGTTTGATGTTTAAATTACGTCATTTGACTTATTAGGAATATTGTATAGAATTATGTACGTTGTTTAACTAGAAAGATTACGAGACAGAAGAAAGAAAAGAAAGAAAGAAAGAACAAAAGAAGAATAAAAAGCATGGAAATTATGAGAATTATACGGAAAATATTAACTAAGGATGGAATATATTGTAGCTGTTTAAAATGTGTTTGCTTAAGTAAGGAGAAATATTATAAAAGCCTGGACGAGCATTTAGGGAACTGAGGAATGAGATAGCTGCTGAGCAAATCTATATAATTGGAAGAAAAACTCAACAGACCATCATTTGGCTATTATAAATTTATTTCAGCTGGTGACTCGATAAGAGCAACCAGCCTCATCACATAGCCATCACATAGACTATATGATGGTTATCTGAAGAAGTTGCTCTTATCAAACTGAAATAAATTTATATTAGCCAAATGACGTTCTCTTGAGTTTTTCTTTCAAATATATATATATATATATATATATATATATATCAGACTTCGATCAAGATGCTTTAAGATAATTGGTGGAATGCAATCTGGGACAAAGTATTCAAGAATTACCACTTGACTGCATCACATCCCAATCCACAATCTGCTGTCCCTTGATGAAGAAAAGTAAGCAACCTGAGCGTTTCAGTTCGTCATATTCTTATAAAGATAAATAAAGAGCATCGAATGTGTATAGTGACAAGTCTTTTTTTTCGGCAGAGAAATGACTTGTTTCTAAATAGTATCATTACAGCTGATGAAAATGGTCTTTTATGACAATGTTCAATGCAAAAGGCAGTGGATTGACAAGAGTATATCTCTGCAGCAAACACCAAAGGTGGACCTTCGTGAAAGAAAAGCTATGCTGTGTGTATTGTGAGATAACTGCACTATTATTAATTTTGAGTTTTTAAACTGCAATTAGACACAAAATGTGGACTTATGCTCTCATCAGCTGCAACTTGTGCATAAAAATCTTCTAAGGTAACGCCCACGCAAGTCAATAAGAGAAACGTTGTGCTTTTCCTTGATAACCCAAGGCCACTATATTCCCCACACTCGATGACAAAAATGTTCTCAAGAAGATCAAGTGGAAACGTTTGTAAAAACTTCCTGAGCTGGAAACCAGTTGAATTTTCCTTGTGAGAAATCGAAAACCTAGCTAATAAAAGGAAAGACGTGATTCAAAATAATTGTGAATACACTATTATTTGAAATTTATTCATTCTTAAACAATTCATGAATAAATTATATTTTAGTAAAACGTAGAAAATTCATGATTCAAACTAATATATATATATATATGTGTGTGTGTGTGTGTGTGTGTGTGTGTGTATTCTTAACAAATTATTATATATGTATGAACATTCTTAAATTCTCATAAACAAAAATTTTTTCAACATGAATTCTTTTCTTTGTCTATGCACTTATATCTATGTTACTTTTACACCAAATTTCTACGAAATACTGATTTGTTATTCCAACCACATACCTACTCGTATCTATTTTCGCCTTTCTCTCTCTCTCTCTCTCTATATATATATATATATATATATATATATGTGTGTGTGTGTGTGTGTGTGTGTGTTATGAACGAGAGAATAGACACATAAACCGAAGTAGAAAAAAATGTTATATTCATGAATATGTTGATCACGATCGGTATTTGAATCAAGGATTTTAAGACAGAATATTTATCTATCTTCATGTGTTTCTAGATTTGATGTGGTATTTGATCATATTTTTTCCAGTCGTTTCAATTTTAGAAAAGTTAGCGTCTCTGTCAAATCTATGGTCCGTTGAATGAAAATATACTTTTACTGGGAAGAGTTTATTATGATTCTGATGGCTTGGTGGGCATTTATGGCATATCAACCATTGTTGATTATTTAATGTCAAATTCTCTTTATACACACATTAAAAGATTTTCAAACTCATTTTGTTGATACATTTTAAAGGAACCTGAGCTATTTTTTCCGTATACAGTTAAATGATTTCAAGTATTTCTATCTAACACTAATCTTTCTATTCACTATTGTTGTATACTACGAGTATACAATATACACGGGACATAATCGAACATTAATGACAACTTCAATGAACGAACGAACACAATTCTTTATAAAAAAAATATACCTCTCACACTTTATTCTCGAAAGGGTTGATGTTGGTTGTGTGTGAGAGGTAAGTTGGAGACGGGGACAGACTGCTACATATTTACCCCAAGTTCTTCTGACCATAGCAGCACTTCTTTCGCATTCTGGCTGGGCTGCTCAACCGTGGGTTACCAAGGGCCCAAGCCCTCTGTCTGGAGCTGGTTCTCACTCCGCTGGCATCCTATCTCCAACTGACTCCAACTGCAACTGGAACTCGAACTGACCCAAGCCATCTGTGGCACCTGGTTATATAATTTTCTTATGTCCACCTGCTTCATGTGGGCGTACGCATCTGCCACCATCACCGAATTCGACCACGTCCACAGGTCAAGGAGATATTCCGATATCTTCGAGCAGATGCACCTGTTTCGCTGTCCTTCCACTTATTTACACATGTGCATCTCTTGATTGACGGCGGAACGAGTTCATTCTAAAAGATATAGAATCATTTTGTTATTACAATTTGAGTCGCAGTATATTCTAAAGGTCTAATTGTTTATAGAACTATATATTTTTGAGTCCCTGTATTGCTGCACACACACAATGCTGTAAAATCCACCACTTCCGGTAGGCTTGTGGGGAAGTCATTACATACTAAAACACTTGAACGAAAAAGAAGATTAAGAATTAGAAAGAAAGAGAAAACGAGAAACCAAGAAATACAATGAGAAAAGAAAAAATGGAGAATGAGAGAGAAAAGAGAGAGAATGAGTGAAAAAGAAAGAGATAGAGAAAGATATATCATTTAAAATCAAGCAAAATTAACGTGAAGAATAAAAGAAAACAAAAGTGGAGATCTTGAAATAGACGGAAATATTGAAAGATTTTGGAAGAATAAAAAAGTTGGAAATAGAGAATAAAAGAGGGATTAGAGAACGAAATAAAACAAAGTCTTAAAATGTTTAAGAAAAGAAGAAGATTTGAAAAACTCGGAATAGAGAAGTAAAAAGTATTGGGAATAAAAGGAAAGGCAGTGTGCAATGTGAGGATTAGATAACAAAAAAGAAAGAATTAAGCATTAAAAAAATAATCCCTATAAGAAAGAGAAAAGGTAGGTGCCCGTGGTGTAATGGTTATCGTCGTAGGACAATGCATACGGCGAAACAAGTTCAAATCCTGGACGAGACTGATTGTATTTCACATAGCACTAATACCCTTGGGAAAGGTATGAATCCAATTATTCTCCCTCCAGCTATGAGTAAATAGTAGGGCAGACTAGGTTCTTCAGCCTTGGTGAGGCAACTAGTCTAGGAGAAGGAAAAGTCTGAATTCAAACCTGTTAAACTCCGCTTAAAAAATTGACCTTGTGTCATATCCTGCCCGAGCGAGGGGGTTGGTAAATATGATAAGAAAGAGAAAATAAAAGAGCAGAAAAGACTTCAATATAGAAAGAAAAAGGAGGAAGTGAAGGAAAGTAGAGATTATAGAAAACATGAGAAAAGGAAGGAAATAGAAAGAATTCGGAAACAAAAATAAACAGAGGGTTGAAAGAAAGAAAGAAAGAAAGAAAGAAAGAAAGAATAAAATTGAAAGATTTTTAGAACAAAGCGAGGTTTAAAAAGAAATAGAATGGGGTCCAGAAAAAAAAAGAAATTAGAAAATAAAAGAGATCAATTCATAGGATGAAAAAGAAAAGAGGGAACGAAAATGAGCAAATGAAACGTAATAGAAAACAGCTTAAATGAAGAAAGCAGAAAAGATAGAGAAGAAAAGAGAACAGTTTAGAAGATGAAAAAGGGTAGAAAGAATGAAAAAGAGACAAATCAAACCAAAAAGCAAATGAACTATACTGAGAAGACATAGAAGACGATTGTGAATGGAAGATAATAATTAAGTAAATGAAAAAGAAAAAAGACAATGGAAGAGTCTAATGGAACGAAAGATAAATTATCCTTGATTGAGAAGAAATAAAAGATTGTCAATGAAAGTAAACAATTTAGAGGATGAAAAAGGAAAGAATGAAAGAGGCTAATGGAACGAAAGATAAAACATCCTTCATTAAGAATTAGGAGAAGAAGATTGTGAATGAAATATAACAATTTAGAGGAAGGAGGAACGAAAGAGAAAATATACAAGCAAGAGAATATGGAGAATGAGAGAGAAAAATTTAGAGAATGACAAAAAAAGAGCGAAGGAAAATATGAACGAAAAAGAATATACAGACTTTGAAAAAATCATTTATTTTTATTAGTCTTTCAACTGAATTTCAGTTGATTTTATTGCAACGCTAAGAAAATATTATTATAGTTCGTAGTCAGTTGGGAAGGTTGTTACTCAGAACTAGTTAATTATATTATTGTGAGTCAAATGTTTTGCAACATTTTGGTACGTGCTTATTATCACGTGACCAAAGCAGTTCGAGCTGTGGAATGGTACCCCCTGTGGTTGGTAGTATCTTGATATTTGGTGTGCTGACACGTTTTGCTTTGCTTCACACTATATCTGATTTGAAAGTCGCCCTGATTAACGCACGAAGTAGTCCAAAACCGAAACATGCTTTATGAGTTGAAACGGGATAATAACACTGGAAAGAAAATAAAGATATTTGTTGTGCAAAATCTAAGGAGACGGTTGATCAAAGTACAGAAATCAGATAATTGAAGACATTTGGATTGCAAGAACCTCAACGATCTGGCAAGGTCAGGTAATCCTGAAATTGTGGATATCGGGACCGTGCTTCTTAGTTATAGAAGTAAATCCAGCTAGCAACACTCAGAGAGTATCAGGCAAGCTTAGGCGAGTCCAGTGTTGTTCGTTACATTCATGACCACAGCAAAAGCACCAAGAGCCGCCGAATTGTATTTCACGTTGCCAAACTCCAGCAGAACTTTGTTTGGTTTTGTTGGATTAGGTTTTATGACATATCAACTATTACAGGTTATTTAACGCCACATTTTCTTTATACATATACATTAAATATATATTATTTAATTTGGTTGGGTTTTATGGCATATCTATCATTATAGGTTATTTAACGCCAAATTTTCTTTATACATATACGTTAAATATATATTATTTAGTTTGGTTGGGTTTTATGGCATATTTATCATTATAGGTTATTTAACGCCAAATTTTCTTTATACATATACATTAAATATATATTATTTAGTTTGGTTGGGTTTTATGGCATATCTATCATTATAGGTTATATAACGCCAAATTTTCTTTATACATATATGTTAAATATATATTATTTAGTTTGGTTGGGTTTTACGGCATATCAATCATTATAGGTTATTTAATGCCAAATTTTATTTATACATATATGTTAAATACATATTATTTAGTTTGGTTGGGTTTTACGGCATATCAATCATTATAGGTTATTTAATGCCAAATTTTCTTTATACATTTATGTTAAATATATTTATTAAAATAATGTCGAGAAACACTGTTTCTCGTCCTGTTTTAATTTGTATGTTTTAAATATTTTAGATTTCCTGCGGTTTTTAGATTATTAATGTTTCCTTGTTTGTTTGGAGTTTAAGGCACATCAACCATTGTGACTATTTAAGGCAAAAGTCTCTTTATACATATTTATTTACTTTGGTTAGGCTTTATGACATATTAACACATGTAGATTATTTAAAGCCATATCTTCTGTGTACATATATATTAAATATATATGATATGTAAACACATTTGTTGAATTCTATTTTAAAAGAAACTGAGATCATTTTTGAACACAGTTGAACGTTTTCAAGCTACTATCGCTATTTAACACTGATTGTTCTGTTCAAAACTATTCATTCGATAGCATACACTTAAGCGTTTTCTAGCTACTATCGCTATTGAACACTAATTATTCTGTTCAACACTATTCATTCGTTAGCATACACTTAAACGTTTTCAAGCTACTATCGCTATTGAACACTGATTGTTCTGTTCAACACTATTCATTCGTTAGCATACACTTAAACGTTTTCAAGCTACTATCGCTATTGAACACTGATTGTTCTTTCCAACACTATTCATTCGTTAGCATACACTTAAACGTTTTCAAGCTACTATCGCTATTGAACACTAATTGTTCTATTCAAAACTATTCCTTCGTTAGCATACACTTAAACGTTTTCAAGCTACTATCGCTATTGAACACTAATTGTTCTGTTCAAAACTATTCATTTGTTAGCATACACTTAAACGTTTTCAAGCTACTATCGCTATTGAACACTGATTGTTCTGTTCAAAACTATTTATCGTTAGCATACACTTAAACGTTTTCAAGTTACTATCGCTATTGAACACTGATTTTCCTTTTCAACACTATTCATTCGTTAGCATACAATTAAACGTTTTCAAGCTACTATCGCTATTGAACACTAATTATTCTGTTCAACACTATTCATTCGTTAGCATACACTTAAACGTTTTCAAGCTACTATCGCTATTGAACACTGATTGTTCTTTTCAAAACTATTCATTTGTTAGCATACACTTAAACGTTTTCAAGCTACTATCGCTATTGAACACTGATTGTTCTGTTCAACACTATTCATTCGTTAGCATACACATAAACGTTTTCAAGCTACTATCGCTATTGAATACTAATTGTTCTGTTCAACAATATTCATTCGTTAGCATACACTTAAACGTTTTCAAGCTACTATCGCTATTGAACACTAATTGTTCTATTCAACACTACTCATTCGTTAGCATACACTTAAACGTTTTCAAGCTACTATCGCTATTGAACACTAATTGTTCTTTTCAACACTATTCATTCGTTAGCATACACTTAAGCGTTTTCTAGCTACTATCGCTATTGAACACTAATTGTTCTATTCAACACTATTAATTCGTTAGCATACACTTAAACGTTTTTAAGCTACTATTGCTATTGAACACTAATTGTTCTGTTCAACACTATTCATTCGTTAGCATACACTTATGCGCTTTCTAGCTACTATCGCTATTGAACACTAATTGTTCTTTTCAACACTATTCATTCGTTAGCTTACACTTAAACGTTTTCAAGTTACTAACGCTATTGAACACTAATTGTTCTGTTCAACACTATTCATTCGTTAGCATACACTTAAACGTCTTCAAGATACTATTGCTATTGAACACTGATTGTTCTTTTCAACACTATTCACTCGTTAGCATACACTTAAACGTTTTCAAGCTACTATCGCTATTGAACACTAATTGTTCTGTTCAACACTATTCATTCGTTAGCATACACTTAAGCGTTTTCTAGCTACTATCACTATTGACCACTAATTGTTCTGTTCATCACTATTCATTCGTTAGCATACACTTAAACGTTTTCAAGCTACTATCGCTATTGAACACTGATTGTTCTTTTCAACACTATTCATTCGTTAGCATACACTTAAACGTTTTCAAGCTACTATCGCTTTTGAACACTAATTGTTCTGTTCAACACTATTCATTCGTTAGCATACACTTAAGCGTTTTCTAGCTACTATCGCTATTGAACACTAATTGTTCTGTTCAACACTATTCATTCGTTAGCATACACTTAAACGTTTTCAAGCTACTATCGCTATTGAACACTAATTGTTCTTTTCAACACTATTCATTCGTTAGCATACACTTAAACGTCTTCAAGATACTATCGCTATTGAACACTGATTGTTCTTTTCAACACTATTCATTCGTTAGCATACACTTAAACGTTTTCAATCTACTATCGCTATTGAACACTAATTGTTCTGTTCAACAATATTCATTCGTTAGCATACATTTAAGCGTTTTCTAGCTACTATCGCTATTGAACACTAATTGTTCTGTTCAACACTATTCATTCGTTAGCATACACATAAACGTTTTCAAGCTTCTATGGCTATTGAACACTGATTGTTCTTTTCAACACTTTTCCTTCGTTAGCATACACTTAAACGTTTTCAAGCTACTATCGCTATTGAACACGAATTGTTCTGTTCAACACTATTCATTCGTTAGCATACACTTAAACGTTTTCAAGCTACTATCGCTAGTGAACACTAATTGTTCTGTTCAACACTATTCATTCGTTAGCATACACTTAAGCGTTTTCTAGCTACTATGGCTATTGAACACTAATTGTTCTGTTCAAAACTATTCATTCGTTAGCATACACTTAAACGTTTTCAAGCTACTATCGCTATTGAACACTAATTGTTCTGTTCAACACTATTCATTCGTTAGCTTACACTTAAACGTTTTCAAGTTACTAACGCTATTGAACACTAATTGTTCTGTTCAACACTATTCCTTTGTTAGCATACACTTAAACGTCTTCAAGCTACTATCGCTATTGAACATTGATTGTTCTTTTCAACACTATTCATTCGTTAGCATACACTTAAACGTTTTCAATCTACTATCGCTATTGAACACTAATTGTTCTGTTCAACACTATTCATTCGTTAGCATACACATAAGCGTTTTCTAGCTACTATCGCTATTGAACACTAATTGTTCTGTTCAACACAATTCATTTGTTAGCATACACATAAACGTTTTCAAGCTACTATCGCTATTGAACAGTGATTGTTCTTTTCAACACTTTTCCTTCGTTAGCATACACTTAAACGTTTTCAAGCTACTATCACTATTGAACACTAATTGTTCTGTTCAACACTATTCATTCGTTAGCATACACTTAAACGTTTTCAAGCTACTATCGCTAGTGAACACTAATTGTTCTGTTCAACACTATTCATTTGTGAGCATACACTTAAGCGTTTTCAAGCTACTATCGCTATTGAACACTAATTGTTCTGTTCAACACTATTCATTCTTTAGCATACACTTAAACGTTTTCAAGCTACTATCGCTATTGAACACTGATTGTTCTTTTCCACACTATTAATTCGTTAGCATACACTTAAACATTTTCAAGCTACTATCGCTATTGAACACTAATTGTTCTGTTCAACACTATTCATTCGTTAGCATACACTTAAACGTTTTCAAGCTACTATCGCTATTGAACACTAATTGTTCTGTTCAACAATATTCATTCGTTAGCATACACTTAAACGTTTTCTAGCTACTATTGCTATTGAACACTGATTGTTCTGTTCAACACTATTCATTCGTTAGCATACACTTAAACGTTTTTTAGCTACTATCGCTATTGAACACTAATTGTTCTGTTCAACACTATTCATTCGTTAGCATACACTTAAACGTTTTCAAGCTACTATCGCTATTGAACACTGATTGTTCTGTTTAATACTATTCATTCGTTAGCATACACTTATGCGTTTTCTAGCTACTATCGCTATTGAACACTAATTGTTCTATTCAACACTATTCATTCGTTAGCATACACTTAAACGTTTTCAAGCTACTATCGCTATTGAACACTGATTGTTCTTTTCAACCCTATTCATTCGTTAGCATACACTTAAACGTTTTCAAGCTACTATCGCTATTGAACACTGATTGTTCTGTTCAACACTATTCATTCGTTAGCATACACTTAAACGTTTTCTAGCTACTATTGCTATTGAACACTAATTGTTCTGTTCAACACTATTCCTTCGTTAGCATACACTTAAACGTTTTCAAGTTACTATCGCTATTGAACACTAATTGTTCTGTTCAACACTATTCATTCGATAGCACACACTTAAACGTTTTCAAGCTACTATCGCTATTGAACACTAATTGTTCTTTTCAACACTATTAATTTGATTACTCACAGTTATATTCTTTCAAGCAAATATTACAATTTATCACTAAAAATTAGAGTAGAAATCAGTAATTAGTTTTGTTCGGTTTCTTTGTTTAATGGCATATCAACCTTTTAAGGTTATTTAATGCCAAACCTATCCCTTAAGAAGAATAGTAGTGGTGCTATTTAACCCATAGCTGCGAGGTTAAATGGGTTCATACCTTTCCCAGGGGTATTAGTCCGATAGTGAACATAATAGCATAAATAGAGTTTTAACTAGCTCACTACGATTCAGGAGTCCATCACTTGAACCATTACACAACGAGGACACCACCTCACTAATTTTTTTATAAACAGTTGAATAATCAAACAGTCCTATTTCAAACTATTAAATTTAACATAAGTCCTTTGTTTTCACTTAGTTTAAATTTCAAATAGTTCTCTTTGAGCCATAGATACGACCCTATCAGGTGCTACCACTCCGGGTCAGAGGGGACCTGAGAGAAATGACAATGATGGGAAACGCCACATTCCCCAAAGATCCAACGTTACTGGAGCCTTACCATCAGAATGTTTAGAGTTATATCTAGGACACACGTTGTTGGGGTGGGTCTTACCCCTCTGCAGAGATGCAGACGGTGTATTCTATACATCCTGCCGAATGGGGTTGAAAAACCTTTGAATAGCACAAATTGGTCTATAATATGTATATGATAATATATAAGCGTATAATAGTGTTTATAAAAGAAAAAAATAAATAAATAGTATACGAATTATGGATGTATCACGATCCTTTTTTAATTAGTACCACTGATCCGGATTAGCGTAAATCTGAGAATAATGGCATTAAAAATACTCAGTATGTTCCATAGCTCCATAGCACGTGCTTCACCATCAAACGTAGTTTATTCCAATACTTCCTTTCTCTTTCTCCTTCTCCCACCGTTTCTCTCTGTCTCTCTCTGTCTCTCTCCATATATATATATATATATATATATTGATTAAAAGCCAAATGTCGCTCAAAAAGAGAAAAAAATCTTACAGAGTAAATAAGCTTTAACAATCATTTTATCATAGATAGGATATAAAAGATTTAACAATCATTATATATATTATATATATATATATATATATATATATATATATATATAATACAACAGTATATGGTTATTACTATCTCACTTGGTGGGTTTGTAGCAGACCAAATGCGGTATAACTTGGGGAGAGCTCATTATCAGTGATAGAGCTATTATATAATATGATAAAATGTAAATATATATTAGTTTATATATGTACTTAATTGTATGGGTCCTTATCTGCGACTACTAGTTTCGTGCCGTCTTTATACGACAATCATCAGGCAGATGATTTTTGTAATAAGTCGGCTAAAACCAATGGTCGCAGATTGTCATCAATGCTATTAAATCTATATAAAACCCAACTTATATTCACTTATTATATATATATATATGTGTGTGTGTGTGTGTGTGTGTGTGTGTGTGTGTGTGTGTGTGTGTGTGTGTGTGTGTGAAAAGCAAAATGTCACTCGGAAGGAGTAAAAAATATCATTTTATACATAGATAGGTAGATAGAATGTATATGGTCTAACACACAGACAGATATATATATATATATATATATATATATATATATGTGTGTGTGTGTGTGTGTGTGTGTGTGTGAGTGTGTGCGTATGTGTGTGTGTGAGTGTGTATGGATATATATCCAAAACTGTTTTCAATTTTTTACATATTTTCCAAAAATGAACTGACATTTTCGGTAAACGACCTTTTTCTTATTTTTTAAATATAATAATCCGGAGGAAGAGAGGAAGGCGTATTGTTCTATTTTGCCGGAAGTGGTCTCAGTTACAAATTATCTTTAATAATGGCAAAGATAAATATTTTATCATGACAGAGTTCATATTTTGAAAACTACAAAAAAAGAAAAAGACGTATTATAGCTAAAAAAGCAAAAAACAAAAAACGAAAAACAAAGAAAGAATAATAGATATTTTTCAAAGATCTACCTCCAAGTATGCACGATGATTCCAGGTTATTTAAAATATTCATGTAAGTAAATATGTATTAATTTATTCATATAAACATATCTATATTCAGGGTGACCCTAAAACTCTAAGCAGAACATTGAGGTGACTTCTTTTTAGTCGAAAACTGGTATATAGATAAATGTTACCGAAAGAAACAACATTGAATCCAGGGATTATGCCCAAAATGTTAAAGACACTTTGAAATTATATACATCAGAAAATTAATAAGCCTGACTATAAAGATTAAAACATTTTTTTACATAGAAGTCATAGAAGTCGAACATTATACAGTGAAGAGGTCAACTCAAAATTCAGTTTACTCTATGACAGATTGAACACACACACACACACACACACACACACACACACACAATCATATATATATATATATATATATGTATAATAGTGGTAAGACTAAGCTTTTAGAAAGGCACATTTGAACCTTATAAAAAAGAGAACGATACACCCATGTACATGAACACTTCTTCAACCCACCCACCTTCAAACATCAATATTCTATCAAATCACCCGAATCGATTAGCTGCAGGCTATCCGATTATTCTCCCCACATCGGGATTTTCGACAAAAACAAAAACATATATGACAACGCACTAAAAATTAGTGGTTATAAACACACACAAGAATACACACCTCCAAAAAACAAACCAAAACACAGAAACAGAAATATAATTTGGCTTAACTCACCATATAACAAAAGCGTAACATCAAACATGGGTAGGGATTTCCTAAATTTTATAAACAAAAAATTCCCCAATCAGAGCCCCCTATCTAAAATTTTCAACTGAAACAATATAAAGGTCAGCTCCAATTGCAAAAGTAATATATCCCAAACCATAAAAGACCACAACAAAAAGTTGAAACCCTCCACAGCAACATATATCCCAACAAACAATGCAAATGTAGCGATAAAGAAACATGCCGCCAACAAGGAAACTACCGACAAAAAACGTATTGTATAGAGCCACAGTAAAAACTATCAACTCAATCAAGCAGTGTATAGGTGCAACGGAGGGAAACATAAAACAAAGAATATATAACCATAAACTTTCCTTCTCCAATAGAAATTATTCAACTTACAATTCTTTGTACTTGTCTTTAATTGGTATCATTTTTGAGATGAGGCTTCTAATCTGAGAATTAATTTTTATTTACTGCAGACTTTTTTGTCCTCATCCAACTACCAAGGTGAGGACAAAAAAGTCCGCAATAAATAAAAATTAATTCTCAGATTACAATTCTTTATCCACACACATCTGGCACCTAAAGGACATGAATACTTCACCTACCATTACCTGGGAAATATTAAAAACAGCATGCTTTTTTTGCCTCCAAGAGAAACCCGAAATTATCATTCACCTATCGCAAAACACTATGCAAAACAAAAAATCAGAAATATTATCCAAATGCCGCCTTGAGAACAAACATCTACTCACACATTTCGAACCATATGCATAATCAATCTCCACCTCCACAATCCACCATAACTATACCATCTCCATCACTAAAATCTCCACACCCCATCACGAATAACCCCACAGCACACCCGACACCATTGAACCTTTATATCCATATACAAGCACCCTCACCACCTGTGGATATAATGTTAGACACGATTTCATGATTGTGAGAGATACGTCTTAATACAGTACATTTACCATATTCCTTACGCACATACCACCATAGATAACAATAACATATACGTAATATAACAAAAACACAACATAGACAGCTAATGCATATTATTATTGCAACATATTAATATAGTATATTTACCATATACCACCATAGATTACAATAACGTATATGTATTATAACATAAACACAACCTATACAGGTTACATAATATAAATTATTATTGCAACGTCTTAATACAATATATTTCCACATTTCTTACGCACATGCCACCATAGATTACAATAACGTATAAGAAATATAACATTAAGCCAACATTAACAGCTAATACAAATTGCTATCGCAATTTAACACAGAACAAATTCCGACATATAAATACAAGTATTCTGCTGTAATATATATATATATATATATATATATATATATATATATATATATAGCTTATTGTTTAACATAAATGAAATACAAAAGTTAAACGCTTTAAAGATAGCGCTATCTTCAAACGACTTCCTTCCGCTCAATTTAGCGAGCCAACATCGAGATGACATGAGAAGAGGGAAGCGTGACTTCCACCAATTTTAATGATTCATATATATATATATATATATATATATATATAATTTTTTGTTGGAGATTCAAAGAGAGAAAGAAATATTTTTAAATAAGTAGGTCCACGAAAAGATTTGTATCTTTTTTAGTATTTATTTATTCACTTCGTTTTTACACGCGAGTATGCGTCCAGCTTGTTGCTTTAATCATGAGGAACTCAATGAAACTTGAACTCACTCCAAGCAACAAGCTGGAAACTTTACGTATGAAAGAACGAAATAAATAAAATAAATCCTAAAAAATACAAATGTTTTCGTGAACCTACTCATTTTAATATATATATATATATATATATATATATATATATATATATATAGGATAAATATGTGTGCTTATGTTTAATGTTATGAATCTGTAGGTAAGTATATATATATATTTATATATGCTTGTGTGCATGTATATATATATATATATATATATATATATATATATATATATATGTTTGCCTGAATATATAAGTATATATATATGGGGCGTGCAATATGTGCGTGTAGGTTTATTTGTATATATGTTTAGGTATGCATATATTTCACCAACACCACCGCGTGAGCAGGATGTGACACAAAATCAATTTTAGTTATGCATATATGTGTATGTTTGTATACATGTTAGTGTATGAATCTATCTATTTATCTATCTATATATATATACAATCAAGGAGAAAATCCAGAGGGTAGGAGTATCCAATTTAAGTGCTCAATGACAATGGCTATCAACGTACAATTATTTTAGGATTAAGAATACATCAAAACGCAATGTGCAGAGCCAAAAATATTTCATATAAAAATAAAAAGAAAAATTTCACTTAACATTTGATGATGGTCATTATGACCAGAAATAAATTTATAAGGACACAAAAGAAATGATTTTTTTTTTGTTTTTATATAATATATATATATCTGTGTGTGTGTGTGTGTGTGTGTGTGTGTGTGTGTGTGTGCGTGCGTGTGTTAATGTGCGTGTCCATATATACATATCGGTGTGTGTGTGTTTTCAAATAAGTTGAAAAGATAGATTTGTAGTGAATCTGACATTATGATAGAAATATGTGAAAAATTGATTAAATCAAACACTTAACTCGATTTTTAGTATTTGCGCAGTTTTTGTAAAAAGTGCGATTATCAATCCCGACGTTCGCATGTCTAGCCACATTGAAGAGTTGTTATACAACGAAACAGTCTGTCTGTGGATGACAATATATATGCTCTTTGGCGAAAGAATTAACGCTTGCCAGTAACGTAATGCAAAGCTCTTCTAACGAATTGAGAACTTCGATGTCCGATTGCATAAAATGTAAACAAACGGAAGTTAATACATACACGTTAAATTCCCTAACCTTCATTGTATCTGTGGCTGGCTTTGAGGTTATGCTATTGGTCTGACGTAAAGTTAGGCAGTTTTCAATCCCAGCTTGAAGCGTCTCGCGTGTCTAGCCCCACTGAAGAGTTGTGATACCACGAAACAGTCTGTCCATGTATGACAATATAAATGTATATATATATATATATATAATTAATATAATTATAAATAAATATATGAGATTTATATATTTAATGCTATGGAAGTTTGTCTGTGACCTTTGGTTTCATGAAGTTTTAGAAACAACAATCGTCAGGCAGATAAGGAAAAGAAATGATAAATCGAAAAAAAATCGATAAATACAGTAAAAAACCGTTGGGATTGTGTAGAAATCTGTACATATGCTTGTAAGTGAGTGAGTGTGGGAGGGTATTTTTGCTTATTATTATGTGTGGATGTGTAAGTGGTGTTTGGTGTATTTGTATGTAAAAATACTTGCGCAGCGCAATAAACTTGGCGTTGTTTGCCGGATGGGAGAACACAGTTGTATCGAAAAATTGCTACAGTAGTAGCGAGAAAAAATTATTTATTTATTTCTATATGTGTAGGTGATTATAACTAAGGAACCAAACATCATCATTGTATGTCGAGGGAAATAAATAAAGATTTGATTTGTAAGCATAATTAAACGAGTGTAGTATGGTAGGCCAGAATGGCAATAAATGGTGGAATATACTATGGAATATTGTAAAATATTGGTATTTTATGTTGGGATGAGATTTGAGTTAGATTATTTATAATTACGGTTATCTTTCGATGGCTGTTTTTATTTCTCATCTATAGAAGCCAGTCTTATAGATGAGCAGCAGTAGTTCCCCGATCGAACTGACGATTGTGAGCGTTGAGCCGCGTGTCTCACACGTCCAGGACCAGGTTAGGCATTGCGTTTGGCCGGCAGAGGGTTTATTCGCATATCTTTACGTCCATCCTGCTGCTTCCCATGTGTACGTGAGTCCTGGCGGAAGCACCCCACAAGGCACCAACTATACGGCCACCTGCCTCCCATCACGAAAACTATCCAAGTTAGACGAACCAGACACGCAGGACACTGCTGGAGAAGCAGAGACGAGCTCATAAGTGATGTACTCCTATGGACACTCACATATGGCCGAGCAAAAGCAGGACGACCAGCTAGAACATACATACAGCGGCTATGTGAGGATACGGGATGTAGCCCGGAAGACCTGCTAGAGGCCATGAACGATCGGGAAAAGTGGCGAGGGAGGGTGAAGGATATCCGTGCTAGCGGCATTACATGATGATGATGATGATTTATTATTACAATATAATAGCTCTACCTCAGATATTGAGCACTCTCCAAATTATATCGCATTTGGTTCGCCACAAACCCACAAAGTAAATTAATGACAACCAACACTATTGCAATATATATATATATATATATATATATATATATATATATATATATGTATACGATGGTCATTTTAAAAAATGAAGCCTCACACAGATTTAAGATTTATTACACACCTCTCATCTTTGTATAGAATTTACCTGCATAAAAATTAAGACAGAAATCTTAATTAGCTTTTGTAATTTTTGAAGAAATGGAAGATTGTTGGGACAATAGAAATGTTCATCTATGGCTTTTTTTTTTTTTTGAGTAATGTTAAGAAGTTTTCTGAATGACCCTCGTATATAAGTAGATAAAGTGTGGAGAGGGAGAGGGAAAGGGAGAGTGTAGAGGACAAAAAGGGAGTAAAAAAGAAAAACAGAAATATTGGGCAAAGAAAAAAGAAAAATTCTTGTTTAAAATAAATGAAATATAAAAATTGAGCATTTGAAAGATCACATTATCACTATATATATATATATATATATATATATATATATATAAACTCCATATCCGTGATTTTTCGTTTGTGAGTCTCCGTGTGAAATATGTATGTGAGTATGTGTAGTTTATATAAACATTTTTGGCAAGTGATTCATCAAAACATGTAAGAATTTTTAGATGTTCAATGTTCTTATTATGCACGGTTGATTTAACATCTAAAATAGTCGAATAGTCATTATGTCAAATACTGCCCGAGACTATGGGTTTTATTTATAAACATATGTGTATGTATGTCTATATATATATATATATATATATAAACATACGCACACTAATATATATATACATATATATATATATGAGTGTGTGTATATATATATATATATATATAATTATTTACATCATTCTTCGGCAGCGGCTTTTTATTACATTTATCACTAAAATCATTGTCTACATGAATAAATGTTTATTCAATAGACACGTTTTTAAGAAATACAAAAAATGTTTACAAAGCGATTTTTTAATAAAACTTAATATAGACATACGAAATAATTCAGAGCTTTAAAATGAGCTGCATCTCTGTAATATTCAATGATTAACAAATTATAATTTGATTAACAAATTATTATTTGTCCTGATGTATTAGCATACGTCAGAACGAATTTTGATCCATATTCTTCTAATTTCTTTAATGTTGATGCCACCTTATCTTCTTGGGTTGTAGAATACACAGACTGCCCCTCTGCATAGGGCTAACACCCCACTATCAACAAGTGTCCTTGGTGTAACATTAAACTGCATCTGATGGTGAGCTTCCAATCCAGGAGATTTAGGGATTGTGGGGTAAATCTTCATTTTCATTACTCCTAGGCCCACTCTGACCTGGATAAGTAGTATCTCTTAGGGTCCTATCTATGAACCACTTAGAGCTGTTGAATCATTTACCACGGATAACAATAATCAGTTATTTGAAACGATACAGGTCTCTGCAAATTCTTTATATTAGATTGGAATACTTGATAAATAGACAACCCAGTCCGCTGGGGCTGTAGAGTACACCGACTGAGTAACCAATGATTGTCCTGGATATTATATTAAACAATCTGATTGCGAGGCTACAATAATGCTGGAGCTTTGGGAAATGCAGATTACCCTTTCAATGCTATTGCTTCTAAGTCCACTCGAACATGGATAGGTAGCACCGATAGGGTCCTATATATAGCTCAAATAGAATTGTTTGACATTTAAACTCAGGGCAAACAAATGACTTAGGCCAAGTTGAATTGGTTGAAATAGAACTATTTGATTATGTAACTGTGTTTAAATAAATGATTGATGTTTAATTGAATCGTAAGTGATAAATAAGAGTGCTGGGAACCATTTAATTGTGTCCAAATAAGACTATTAATATGGTATATTTGAAACCATTTACCTATGTGCAAAATAGAATTACTGGTATTACATTGCAATACTCGGTATTATTGACTCTGCAAGTGAATGAATATGTACCATAGCCAGATACGGATATACGAAATGGACATATAATGTTCATATATATATATATATATACATAGAACTTAGGAATCTGGAAACACGAAAACACTTACAGCTTCTTAGTTCAGGTACGAAACTTTTTATTACCTTTGAGTTTAAAGGTTCTTCGACATAAGGAGAGAGATACACATTCTTTCTATTCTGGCTTTTACATCTGCCCACCACCACCACCAACACGTGTGGCACCCACTACAAAGGCCAACCGTCTTCTCCCGAGGCCGAACTCAACTCTACTTACTGACTTTTTCAAAATCCCCAAAATCCTCCGCGTGCTCGCTTCCGATGCATGACGTCATTCACATCCACTGGTCAACCTTTCAATCGGATTTTTATTTTGACATCTATGAACGACACATCGTCCCCGCGCGCGTTAACACCTACAGTCAAGTTTGCACTTAACTAACCCATGTGCTGAGCCGAAAGGTTCACAGCCTAACTAAACGCAAAGGCATAAAACGAAATCCCTCGGCCATTATTTTACAAATAGTGTTGAATAGAATAATTATGACTAAATAGTAACATTTTAAACCACTTCACAGTGTGCAAACAAATGTTAATATTAAATCGAAATGTTTGTGTTAGAGCGCAATGAATGAAAACATTTAACTGCGTAGAAACAGTAGCAATATTTGTGTGCAAAGAAATTTGTTCTTTTGAAAATAAAATTACCTACAAACTATTCCTTCACAAATGATATATGTATAACCATTTAACTGATGACAAATGACTGATGTTAAATCAAATTTCTAGTGTTACATAGTGTTACAAATAATAACTTTTATTATTATATTATATACATAATACATATTATTATTAATTATTATTATTATATTATATTATTATTAAATATTATAAAATATTATTAAATATTATATTATATTATATTATTAAATATTATATTATATTATATTATTATTATTATATACATAATACATATTACATAGTGTTACAAAAATTATTTGTAAATAATATATTCGTGTTTAAAATATTTGAAACGATTTCACTGTGTGCAAAAGATGAGCTCAAGCCTGTTTAAAAATGTTATCTACAAAATGTGTTTACAGATAATATATATATATATATATATATATATATATATATATATATATATATATATATAAAGAGGATTTAGCATTAAATAACCTACAATTGTTGACATGTCTTAAAACTCAAATAAACCATACCAAACCTTGATAAATTGAATTACTAATGGTAATCACCAATACTTGTTGTTAGCTGTGTGCTAACAAGTGGTTAATATTAAATAAAATTGTTAATATTAGATAGGAATACTTGAAACTCTTTTACTCTGAGAAAAGAAATTATTGACATTAAATTAAATAAGTATTCTTAATAAATAGAAGTATTACTGTTTAATCGGGATTCTTGTAACAATTTACTGTGAGCAAGCTTATGATTGATACTAAATAGAATTATCAATGTTACATAGGAATATTTGAAAGCTTTTTAATGTGTGCAAACAAATGATTAATATCAAAAAGGATTATTGGTGTTAGATAGGAATACTTGTGACCATTTGACTGTACACAATCAAATGAGGTCTAACTACTCGTCTTAAAATAAAGTAGCCTACAAACTATTCTCTAACAAATCATATATATATATATATATATATATATATATAACCAGGGTTTGGCATTGAATACACCACAAACGTTGATATGCCGTAAAAACGACTTGGGCGGTCATTTTGCTTCCACTTTTTTCTTCAACGTCTATACCCAACTTTAGATTTTTCTTCTTTAGCAGTTTTTTTTACTTTAACAGTTTTTTCTTCTTTAACAGTTTTTTTTAAGAATTGTTTCTTTAACATTTTTTAACCCCTAACACAAACTTTGGGTTATCTCTCGGAATTAAGCCAGGCCCTTATCCTGGCCATGGAAGTACATCGATCTTGTTGACTTTTGAAACAATTCTTTCTAATAAAGGAAGTTTCGAACCATGACCTTACATAAAAGTTACTTCTGGGTCGGATTTATTGTCCCGATTATCTCTTTGCGTTTCACTTTGCCCTAATCCACTTGAAAAAGACATGGATCCATATGTTCTACTTCCAGCGTTGATTAAACAGAACTTAATGGGATCTTTAGCTTTGATAAAGCAACCAGTCTTGAAGAAGAAAAACTCTGAATTTAAAAGGAAACTATCTGATGGCAAGGCTCCAGTGGAGTACTCCATGAAACACTCTGACCTGGTTTGGTTTGGTTTGGTTTCTTTGTTTAATGGCATATCAACTCTTTTTAGGTTATTTAATGCCAAAGCCATTCTCATAGAAGAATAGTAGTGGTACTATTTAACCCATAGCTGGGAGGATAAGGGGATTCTTACCTTTCCCAAGGGTATTTGCCCGAAAGTGAACGTAATAGCGTGACTGGAGTACGAACTCGTGTATTACGATTCCGCAGTCCATCTCTTTCATTACACCACGAGGACACCCCCACTCTAACCTGGAGTGGTAGTACCTGTTAGGGTATCATCTATGGACCAAACAGAACTGTTTAACCATTTAACTGAACAATATCTGAAGTTAAATTGAATTGCTTGTGTTACATGGTGTTGCTTGAAACCGTTTGACTGTGAGCAAACAAAACTATTGTTCGATAGCAATACTAAATAGGATTATTCATGTTAGATAGGAATACTTGAAACCATTTAGTGTTGTGCAAAAATTGAATTATTGGTATTAAGTAACAGTACTTGGAACCATTTCACGTCATGCAGATGAGTGAACAATCTTGAATAGAATTATTTGTGTTAGATAGGAATACTTGAAACCACTTCACAGTGTGCAAACGAATGATTATCGTTGAAGGAAATAGAATTGGTGACTCAAGTTCAAACCCTAGACAATGCTCTCTGTGTTTCACTTCGCCCTAATGTCCTTGAAAAAGGCATGAATCCATATGTTCTTCTTTCAGCTTTGAGTAAATATTACTTACTGGGATATTAGTTGTCAAAATTTCGGAGACGAAGCTTGATGATTTTTATCATTAAGGGTTTTCGGACTATTGTCTTCATCTTTATCGTTGTTTCCACAACGTTTCGGCCGATATGTCCTCCGGCCTTCTTTAGGTGTTTTTCGAACTTGGGAACCTTCACGGAACTTTATTGTATCCACGGAGGTCGCCTGTTCTGATTCCGTTAGCCATAACCAGGTACAAGTGTTAAGTATTCCTGTATTGTTACTCGACTGCAGTCAGGATTGAACCTGCAACCTCCAGATGATTGTCTCCTTACAAACTTAGGGAAACAATGCCTATAACCGTTACGCTATCTGTCCTGTTCGGAAAACGCCTGAAGAAGACCGGAGAACATATCGGCCGAAACGTTGTGGAAATAACAATAAAGATGAAGACTATAGTCCGAAAACCTTTAATGATAAAAAGACTTGCAGGAATCTTAAGCTTTGTTAAGGCAACCAATCTAGGAGAAGAAAAAACCGGAATTAAAAGCAGTGTTTGAGTTCAGATATTTCCTTTTGCTAGACTGGTTGCCTTATCAATGTTAAAAAATCAGCCTGCCTTACTATTAACCATAGCTGAGTATGGGATAGATGGGTTCATGACTTACCAAAGGGCATTAGTACCAAGAGAAATGAAAACAAAGACGTCTAATATTTTAACTCGGGCCTGTGATTTCTATCCTACAACAATACCCGTACACTAAAATAGTATGTATAGATTTATATGTGCGTATATATATATGTGTGTGTGTGTGTGTGTGTGTGTGTGTGAGTGTTGTTGTTTGTTTGTTTTTTTCTCTCGAGCTTTCATCTGATAATTGTGTCCGAGTGAACATATAAAACTTTTAATTTTGAGGCTGCTATAATAAAAGGTGAGGTTTTATCTTTTAGGCTTTACTTTGTTCTGCTGGCCAGCATTTCCCTAAACGTATATATATATATATATAGTAAAATTGGTGACCACAGTCGAGGGTGACGTGGAGGTGTAGGAGTGGGTCCCACTCCTTTCCTTGGATTGCTCCACTTTATCTTTGATACGTACTTTATAATGTTGAGTGTTTAACAAGGAGGTATCAAGTAACATTTTTTGAATCTTTGGTATGACTTCACCTGGGACTGAAACACGGTCTCCCAGGCCATTGCCGAATACTATATATATGTGTGTATTTCTCTATCTTACTATTTCTCTTTTTCTCTCTTTTTCCTTTTATTATCACTTATGCTCTCTCTTTCTCTCTCTGTCTCTTTCTGTAATTTTTTTTCTATCACTCCTATTCTTTTTTTTTTTCTCTTCAGCTTTCCTTTCTTTTTATTTTTCATTTTCACTGTCCCTTATTCTTATCTTCCTCCTCTCTCTCTCTCTCTCTCTCTCTCATACACACACACACGCGGGCTCACACACACACACACTCTACATCTTTCCTCTTTCTTCTTTCTCAGCGTGTGGAAGATATTATCAGCATCTACTCAAACAAGTAACCACATATGCATAAAGGAATCTTTTTGTTCATAATTTCTACGTGTAAACATGATAATACTTCTATGTAAATTACTATTACTTTTCTCAATCATCTATGAGCAGATAAGAAACGCCATGTTGTTTCTTTTTGCTTTAAACAAATGGCGTCAAAATTTGTTGGAATTAGTTGATATTTCAAGGCCTTCGCTACGGGTTGCAGGACGCCGCCTAAAAATGGCGGGTAAAAATAGCGACTAATTTTAAATTATTTCTTTTAAACATAGCGTTCTTTTCGAGGGGGTTTTACTTCATAATTTATTATTCTATTATTTTTTATTTCTTTATCTTTTCTCTTCTTTTTTGATTTTTTCTATCAGGATTTTACATAGAAACATATGAATAAGAAAAATTGAAAAAAAAACTAATTTTCTATGCGTTATGAGAAACAAAATTAGCTTCGGTATTAGTTTATTTTCGTCTGTTTCTTTGTTTGTTTGTTTTTATGGAGGTGGGGGGGGTCTTAGAATTTGTCAAAATAGACATGAAGAAGCCAACGCACGTTGCTGCTTTCATTTTTTTTTTCTTTCATATTTTTAAAACAATTTTACCTACTGCCTCTCTACTCGATATAACAAATTTCTCTCGCTCATTTTTTTTTTCCACTTTTCCTTTTGGTCTTTCTCCTTTTTCTTTCTTTTCTTTCACCTGCTCTCCATCCTTTTTCTTCTACTTACTCAATTCAACTTCTTACCATTAACACTTCAATTCACAAGTAGAGCTTCAAACTCAATGACCAACACAGTTTTGGTTAGTCACTCCATCATGAGGGAAAGTTAGTCTCTAAGGACCGCCAATAATGAGTTCAATCCTCACAGAGTGTCATTGCTTATGGCATTGTTCTTAAAACATGTTTTCCTACATTCAGATCACACTGAAAGCATAGATTGCTACCAGAACTCCGAAGGTAAGCAGAGACGAATTTTGTCCCAGGTAAAAATCATGGAATTAGTACACTTAGAAGATTTAAATTTGTTTTTTATTATTATCTAGCAGTAAATAAACTAATAACAAATAAGACTTATAACTCTTTTCTTTAATAACTGAACATTCTTCTCTCAAAGACATTTACAGCCAATGACCATAGCCAGCGAGCACTTTGAATCTAAATCCAATTAAAAATTCATGGGGAAAATTTTTAAATGGTCCATTTGAAGGCTCCATCAACTAGAAAATATATATTCCCTGCTATTCGGGAAAGATGGCGCCATATCGATAAAGAACATTGCATTAAATTATTCTAACTTATATAAAAATGGGATTAAGTTTCTCATAAAAGCTTTAAATTTTTATCAATAAATTCTATATTTTTCTCTGGAAATTGAATTACTCTTTAATTTTTTCATCTGCACAGATTAGAAAGAATTATACTATTAATTCAAACTATTAATCTAGTTTATTTAAGGAATATTTTATGAAGTCAGAATGTTCAGCAATTGAACAAAAATGTTTTTGTCCTATCTGTTATAAGTTTATTTACTGCTAAATAAAAAAAAGCCCTAGTGAAAGTCCTCTAACTATTCTAATTCCATTATTGTTGCCAAAGGTTTGGGTTCTTTATTTGATGGCAAGATGAATCCCTACTGCATAGATTGGATCAAGTAGCAAGAGGCATTGGCCTCAACGTGGATGCAAATAAAATAGAGTTGCATGTGATTACAAATAAAAAGGAGGCTGGCCAGTAAGATTAATAAAGAAGTTCACATAACTCAGCTACATCATCTCATCTACAGAAAATGATATCAATTTCGGTCAAGCGAAGCCGTTAATTGCTATCAACAGATTACCAATAATATGGAAATCTAATCTCTTCGATTAGATGAAATGGGATTTCTTACAAGCTTTCGTAATGGCAATACTACTGTATGGATGCACCACAGATTACAAATCATATGGAAATCTAATCTCTTCAATTAGATGAAATGGGATTTCTTACAAGCTTTCGTAGTGACAATACTACTGTATGGATGCACCACAGATTACCAATCATATGGAAATCTAATCTCTCTGATTAGATGCAATGGGATTTCTTACAAGCTTTCGTAGTGACAATACTACTGTATGGATGCACCACAGATTACCAATCATATGGAAATCTAATCTCTTCGAGTAGATGAAATGGGATTTCTTACAAGCTTTCGTAATGGCAATACTACTGTATGGATGCACCACAGATTACCAATCATATGGAAATCTAATCTCTCCAATTAGATGCAATGGGATTTCTTACAAGCTTTCGTAATGGCAATACTACTGTATGGATGCACCACAGATTACCAATCATATGGAAATCTAATCTCTTCAATTAGATGAAATGGGATTTCTTACAAGCTTTCGTAATGGCAATACTATTGTATGGATGCACCACAGATTACCAACCATATGGAAATCTAATCTCTCCGATTAGATGCAATGGGATTTCTTACAAGCTTTCGTAGTGACAATACTACTGTATGGATGCACCACATGAACGCAAATGAACTGCATGAGAAAAAGATAGATGAAAATTACACAGGAATGTTACGTACTGTTTTAAAGAAATCCTGGAAACAATACCCGAAAAAACAACAGCTGTACGGCCACTTACCTTTCATTTTAAAAACTATCCAAGCAAGACGAATAAGACATGTGGGGCACTGCTGGAGAAGCAAGGATGAACTCGTAACCGACATTCTTCTATGGACCCTGGCACTGGAATTCGCCAGTGACCGCTGACCAGCAAGGACTTACTTACATCAGCTCTGTGCAGACACTCGATGTAGTTTAGAGGACCTGAAATGAACGATAACTGATAGGGGTGGATGGAGAGTGAGAGAGTGAGGAAAATCTTACTCAGCCCAATCTGATGATGATATTTTATTGATAAAGCAAACAAGATTATTAATATTTGTGTGTGTATTTATGAGTATGTGTATGTTTGTGTGATTGTGCGGCAAGTATTTTCAAGTGCATACACATAGATAGATAGATAGATAGATATGAAGAGACTGAGAAAGATTTATTCTGCATATTCCGTTAATAAGACATCCACGACTCGAATGACGTCACCTCCAACAAAAGATGTAGGTAAAGCATATGTAATGCCTGACCCTGACGTATCTGCCATCTGTTTCTACTTTTCCATAATCCATGGAAGCATAATCGACAGAGATGAATACGGTCAACTAAATCGTGACAAGGGGTCATTAGTTTGTCTTTGCAGGATGTTGACTGCGTAACGGTAAGTGATGCGATAATGTGGATCTCTGGCTGACATGTATGCGTTCATGTGTACGTCTGTATATGTGCGTGTACATTTCTGTATGAATGTGTGTTTTTATATGTTTGTGTGTGAGTCAATCTGTTGCATTCTGAGAATATCTGATTTATCTTTGGCTTTCATTGTCTCCTAAGCACACATAGCCAGAACAAACATACGCACACTAACACGTGTATCCATGCACACACACACAGAATCACACACTCATACACACATAGATAGATAGATAGATAGATAGATTTTTCACAAAATTGACTATCGTTGCTGAATATATGCACACATATACACACACATAGATAGACAGATAGATATATGGATAAATAGATAGATTTTTACAAAATTGACTATCGTTGCTGAATATATGCACACATATACACACACATAGATAGACAGATAGATATATGGATAGATAGATAGATTTTTACAAAATTGACTATCGTTGCTGAATATATGCACACACATACACACACATAGATAGATAGATAGATAGATAGATAGATAGATTTTCATAAGATTGACTAGTGTGGTCGAATACATGCACACGCATGCACAAATAGAGAGATTGATTAATTGATATAAACAGACTGAGATATATAGAAATAAACTTAGATAGATAGATAGATGTACACTTTCACCAGATTGACTGCCGTAGTCAAAGAAATCCCCGAAACCGAAAAACATTGAATACAGGTAATCATTTTTCGTCGTCGTTTAAAACAGAACGCAGACATCTTTCATGGTTAAGAAAGCTGGAATGATATCAAGGAGCAAAAATGGTTGATGACTTTCCTGGGTGGAAGATATGTCTGTCTCCACTGGTTCTTTGTCGAAGACTATTTTAGTTTTCAATCTTTTTTTTTTTCAGTATGCCACTTTGACGCAGACAATACGTGCCAAAAACAACTTTGTATCCCACGAAAACACCATTTCAATTTGGCTCCAGAAGTAAACGACTGCAACAATCGTGTCGTACGTTGTCTGTCTGATAAGTAACGGGATTGGATTGCTGCGTGAGCTAGAGGCGAAAGAGGGATAAGCAGACTGTATTATTATTAATTAGCATGATATTTTCAGTGTATATGACTAATTTTAGCTTTAAATAACAATTGCATTTTTTGCATACTTTTATTTACGCCTCTTTTTCAGGTTGTTCAGCTATGAGCACTGAGGAATGGCGAAACCTGTTGTTCTTATGCTGTTGGAAAAAACTCCGTCACAAGCATATGAAATGCTTCAGAAAAAAGTTCAAAGACGAGTACGAGTAAGTGAAACATGCCTCCAGGAGCGGGAGGCTTTCAACAAGAATGATTGAGGTCTACGTCAGCGAGTAAGGCAGGTGGTGTTTTGGGATCATCGGTGGACTGTTCGAAAGATTGCATGTCAGCTGGACTTGAGAAAAAAATTTTAGGGGAGATTATCACCAAAGATTTGGGCATGTCTGAAAAGTAACGGGACAGAGTGTGCTGAGCATAAAAGAGTTTCTTGACGCCTTTCTTGAACAACCTCCCAAACTCAAGGTGTTTATCAAATAAACCCGTTTTGAAGGCGTAAAAGCCATCAAGGGATCGTAACGACGTGTGGCACAATAATGGTTATTCATATATATATATATATATATCACTGTTTGTGTGTGGGTCTATATGTGTGTTCGTAGCCAAAGAAGGGATCTTATCTTCAGCATCTTTAACCAGCGTCAGACTGTGGGATCTTGCTTTGTCTATTTTGGCGCGAAAACCACACAAAGAGCCAGGCCTGCGGGAATTTGCGAGACCGCGAGTGGGGAAGGGCGGAAAAGGACGAAGGAAGCTGGAGAGTTAAGAGTGAGACTCCGACAGAAGAGAGTCACATATTCCGTGAGTCAAAACTAGGATGCTAAGCCTAGCAGTCAAAAAAAAGTCATGGGGTATCGAAATCAGAAACGGGACGTCGAGTGGTGAAGACGATGACAAAAGGTAAGCCAACGTTTTTGGTAGCTGTGTAGGATTTTCGCCAAGTTTTCGTATTAGCCACACATAACACGCAGATTGCCATTATTTCACAAACTTCACCTTCTTACGTTTTGCTGTTCAGAATCCGTGTTTTTTTTTTTTTTTTCTTTCCACCCTCTGTTTGTTGTTGTTTTTTTTTATGGTTATTTTTGTTAACTTGTGAAAGCCCACTCAGCCGGGCGTGAGAAGAAATAACGGGGTCCTTACCACTAGACGATCGATCGATCGATCGAACGGCTAATCAACCAAATTTGCCGTGTGGTTTATTTCATAGACGGAGCTGAGGGCCATCCCAAAATAATTCTTCCAGCAGTGCAGAGAAGCGTAGCAGTGAAAGATGAAAAAAGTGCATTAGACTTGTGGGGAATTACTTTGGAGATGGAACAATGTAGTGTATTATTGCAGATTAAAGTATATTGTGTAAGTCCCGTTACTTTTAGCTCTTACTTTAAAAGGATTTTTCTAATTTTTCCAACAAAGCCAAAATAAGATAAGATCGTTAGGATGGAAACATTTTCCACATCTTCCATCTTCGTACACACAGATTTTCCTTTGTTTCGATCACTGGAATATTTCATTTGTGGCTGAACATTCAGAAACAAAGAAAAACTGTTGTATATCATAATGAAGGACGACAATAATTGTTTATAAAAATATAAACTTCGTGTTTATTTACGAAAGGGTCGAAACGCTGATAGTGTGAAAAAGACAGAGGTAGAGACGATTGACTCGGACACAGGATTTCTATCATTTACAACATGCGGGGACACATATTCAGAGCCTTACTTCTACGTCTTGGTCAGAGGTTGAGTCCAGGCTGTGCCCTTACCTTGGGTACTCGCTGATTTCTCGTTCTTTTGTTGCTTATTATAGGGTCAAGACGCCTGGCAGAGATTAGGTAATCCGATTCTATCTCAAAATCCCCCAGGAGTTGGTGCGTCTCATTTTCCAGGACAGATGCTGGGTTGTGCATATACCATTTGTTCGTATGGTCAAATTTAAATTTCTTGCACAATTCCCAATGGATCCCCTTGATCACCCAGTCGTGTCTAGTCTTATACTCTTTCTGTGCTTATTTGCTGCATTCACTTATGTGATTGATTGATGGTTTCGTCTCTAATCACCAGATAACCTACATCTACTGTTTTGTTACGTCTTATCTATTTTTTCTTTGATAGGATTGGTTCTCATAGAGTTGTTTTGTGCTGCTATTAGGAGAGATTCAGTTTCTCTTTTGAGGTTTCCCTTTCTTAGCCACGTCTTTGTTTTCTCGTGTGAGATATTGCTTATTAGCCATTTAAAATGTCCATTGAGTTGTTTTTCTTCCCATTTTTGTTTTCTGATTATTGTCCTTCTGTTGGTTCTCGCGTTGTCAGTATTGTGTCTGATGGCTGTTAATCAGTCTTTCTTCGTGCTTGTCTATGTTGTTTTCAATACTGTCTTCAGTACTGACAAGGTCTCTTCCTCCTTCTTTTATTGATACATATAGTCAGTCAACGTCATCTCTGGGATCTAATACCTTATGTATGGTCATTAGTTTTCTTGTTTTCTGGTCCATTTGTTTAAGTTCTTCTCTAGTCCACTTCAAGAATGCTCCCGAATATCCAATGAGGGAACATCCCAGGTATTAATTATTTTGATAAGGTTTCTGCTAAATAGTTTTGTCTCAAGTAACTTTCTGGTTCTCTTGAAATGTTCTGTCAAATTTTTTTTCATCTCCTGTTGTTTGATAGTGTCAGCTTCCAATATTCATAAGTATTTGTGGGTTTCCTTTTCTCCGAGAGTTCTAATTTTGTCTTGATTTGGTAGTTCCATTCCATCCGTAATGTGTCGTTTTCCGCTTTTCATGGCGCATTTTTCTATGCTAAATTCCATCCCTGACCTGACTGTATATTCTCACTGTGTGTATTAGTTTTTAATTCTTTTTGATTTTTTGTAAACAGTTTGATGTCGGCCATGTACAATCAGGTGATTGGTCTTTTTCCTGCAATTTACAAAGTTTGTATCTGGCTGTGCATTTCCTGAGTATATTGTCGAGTGGCATCATCGCTATTAAAAATAGTAATAGTGAGAGTACATCTCCCTAGAATATATCTCTTTAGATTTTCGCTTAAGCCAAACTCTTCCCCCCTGCTGTCAATTCCACTTCCCAAGTTTTTATGGTTTTCTCGATAAAGTTTATGACTTAATCTGATATTTTCTACATTTTGAGACTGTTATTAATATTATTATCATTTGAAAGTTTTTCATACCAGCGGCGTCTTTTAGTATGGTCTGAGAGACAGCAAATTTCTTCAGGTCCCGAGGTCTCCTCTGTGCATTCTTACCGATATAAACAATACTGTAGTTTGGATGATTTGGATTCTTCCTCTAATTTCCAGTTCCTTGAGTGTTTTTCCTAAACTTTTTGTGATCGTTCCTAGTGTACCAACTACAGTTGGTATCATCGTTAACCTCATGTTCCACAGTTTGCTGGAACGACAAAATCCACTATATGACAAATTACTTTTGCTTAATTAACAGTAGGTTTGGACTTCTGACTGGGAGGAAGTGATCCGTTTGTATCTCAAAATTCCAGAAAATTCTCATTCTCTAGAACGGATACTGGTTTGTGTATATGTCATTTAGTCATCATGATCATCATGTCGCCAGCATGGATATCTCAGACCCTCTCTCACCACTTCTCCCCATCGTTCATGGCCTCTGGCAGGTCTTCAGGGCTATATCCCGTATCCTCACATAGCTACTGTATGTATGTTCGAGCTGGTCGTCCCTGCTTCTTCATGTCTGGTTCGTCTAACTTGGATAGTTTTCGTGATGGGAGGTAGGTGGCCGAATAGTTGGTGCTTTGTAGGGTGTTGACTTGTTTAATATTGCTCGCAGCTTAGTGGATCACCTTCCTCACCAAGTCGTGTCTAGTGCAGTACTCTTTTGGTGCTAATTTTCTGCATTCGCTTATTATATGATAACCGTTTTATCTATATCTCCACATAATCCTCACTTTCTATTTTGTTAGGTATTATCCATTTTTGCATTAACATGGCAGATAATAATGTCCACCCACAAATATTAAATTTACTTTAAAAGTTCTATCTAAGGGTTTACAAAAAAAAGCAATTACAAATCTGTGTTCCAAAGACTTCTTGATGTGCTATGCACATTTTGATATCTGGTTGACCAGTTGCTGTCAATTAGTACAAATTATGAATTCTCTCCATCCATAATTCTTTTTTGGCTATTGTTTCCCCACGTAAAAGTGGTTTGTAGTATCCAGTGAACTAAACTGAAAAAAAATGTCATCTTATATTTCCTGAAACGATCCCTACAATGACATTATTGCTATTTAGTTTAGTTTTGATATGATTTATAGATGTTTTGTTTTCTCAAACTTTACAATTTGCTTTTTGTCCATGATTAGTTCCACTTAGTTAATTGCTGGAACGGTTATTGCAGTTATTAATGTGTCTCATATTGCAATCAACATCAGTTTGCTTTCAGCATCCAATAATTTATTCTAATTGCTGTCAGTAATTGACAAGAAATAGAGACCAGTGGTAAAAACCTTGGAAACCTTCAGTGTTTTCTAATCATCATCTTTTCAGCAGTGATAGCTTATAACTTTAAGTAACTGGGAGGCTGATTCAGAAATGTTTAAAGAATTGTTTTAACATTTTGTAACACAAACAAAAATAAAATTGGTAGATATATGTGAAGTTGTTGTTATTTCTCTTCACCCGAAACTGGTTTCTATTTATTATCATGTCATCAAAACAAATGCTTATTCTCATTACAAATAAGGTAAGGTTAGAATATCATGTATATTGATGAGGGAATGCTCTCCCCGCAGCGATAATTAATTCGTACATTTTGCTTTAGTATACTCTATTTTAAAAGTCAACAGATAACAATACAAATTATATATATATATATATATATATATATATGAATATGTGTGTGTGTGTGTGTGTGTGTGTGTGTGTGTGTGTGTGTGTGTGTGTGTGTGTGTGTATAAAGCTGATGAGTCTATCCAAATCAGATTTCTATATATAGCTCATCAAAACGACCGGACTTTCTCGTTACAAATATGTCAAATTCGATCACTATAAATTATGATTCCTTAACTTTTTCAGCCTAACTGTTTAAGTCAGGCTGTGATCTTAAAAGAACAACGAAGAAAACAACTGAGTCTACTCGGTAGCACTCATGATTTATCAATAAGACATCTGATGTAATTTTCAATCACAATAATCAGAACCAGACATCTGAAGTTGTTTTCAATCACAACAAGACATCTGATGTTATTTTCAATCACAATAATCAGAACCAGACATCTGAAGTTGTTTTCAGTCACAACAAGACATCTGATGTTATTTTCAATCAAAACAATCAGAACCAGACATCTGAAGTTGTTTTCAATCACAACAAGACATCACAATAATCAGAACCAGACATCAGAAGTTGTTTTCAACAACAAAACAACTGATGTTGTTTTCAATCACAATAATCACAATAAAACATCTGATGTGAATTGAATTACCATGACCAGAAAATCCCCCGAACACTTGCGCGTGACATACGGGAACACGGGATAGCTGTTTTGACCTGGATTTTGGGGGAATGCAGAATACTCCTTCATTGCCATCGCACCCAGATCCACTCTGGCTTGGAATAGTAGTAGTTGATAGGGTCCTATCTATGTGTCAAATAGAACTAAACCGTGTACTTATGCTAAACTGATTTGTTTGAAATAGAACTGTTTTTACATTTAACTGTGTGTAAATAAATGACTGATGTCTACTTGAAGTTATAGTGATACATAGCAATATTTGGAACCATTAAACTTTTTTGACAAAATTGAATAGCTTAAAACAGAAATATTTTGACATTTAAATTGAATTGTTTGAAATAGAAATGTTTTGACATTTAAATTGAATTGTTTGAAATAGAAATGTTTATATGTATAAAGTAGATTTGGCATAGATAACCTAAAATGGTTGATATACCATAAAACCAAACCAAACCATCTAGGGTCGCCTGAGACCCAGTGGACATGATTTTGTGACCTTTGTTATATATTCTGGTAAAGGATAGAATGCTATTTTTATAATTGGCAAAAAAATCGGTACTTTTTTTTGTAAAGTTAAACTGATTATAAGACAAATTAGGTTAAAAACGAAGGACTGTTTTATTGTTCGTTTAAAATCGTATTTTTCTCAATAACTATTTTTTGTTTAATTTTATTATGTTTTTGCTTTTTTGTGGGTTGGGGAAGATATAAGCAGTTGTTTTTTCTTGACTCAGCAGTGCTGACTGAAGACGAAAGAGGGAGTGAAAAAAAGGGGTCTTTTTAAATTTTTTGTTTTTTCCGGTAGAAATTGTTGGCGTCATTTGGTCGCTCTGTTTGTGGCTATAATAACTGCAAGTCGTCAAAGATGGTGCATTTACATTACATCTACATAAATAACCAGATCGGTACTGCGTGAAACACAGTGCCCTAACTCCCTTGATCTCTTCTCTCTAGAGTCTAGAGTGTGTCCAATCGCCTGACAGAGCAAACACCCTGGCATTATAACTTTGGAGTAGACAGTTCAACAGACAGAAATTTTAGGCGGGGTGCTTTATTTCTATTCTTTCATTTTTTTTCTTTGTTCTAGAAATAAGAGGATTATTGAGGGTTTATTGATAATAGTATTAAATATCTTGTACAAGTATAAATAAGTAAATAAACACACACACACACACACACATATATATATATATATATATATATATATATATATATATATAAATACAAAGAGAAGGAGAGAGAGAAATGAACAAACGTGATGATTTGTTTGTTTGTTTGGTTGGTTGGTTGGTTAATGGTTGGTTTTATGGCATATCAACCATTGTAGGTTATTTAATGCCAAATCCATTTTTATGCATATAACAGTTATATTTCAAACAATTTAGTTTATTATGAGCATAGTTTTTCGTTTACACTCAGTTAAATGTCAAAACACTTCTATTTCAAAGAATTCAGTTAAGCATATCAAAACAGTTCCATTTCAATCAATTCAGTTAAGCATAAGTACGCAGTCAAAGCAGTTCTATTTCAAACAATTCAGTTTAGAATAAATACGCAGTTTAGTTCTATTTGACCCGTAGATAGGACCATATCAGGTGCAACTACTCCCAGCCAGAGTAGACCTGGGAGCGATAGCAGTGAAGGGGTATTTTGCATTCCCCAAAACTCAAGCATTACTGGAGCTTCCTCATCAGATCGTTTAGTGTCATATCTAGGAAACTCGTTGTGGGGGGGGATCTTACCTTTTACAGAGACGGCAAGTCTCTATTTGGAAGTTATACGATAAGCAGGAGCAGGTTGTTTTTCAAATCTGCCGTAACTATTTAGGTCAGATACTTAACTGAGACATTTGTTTATTTAAGTGTTTATTCGTCCATATCTACCCTTTCTATTTCAAATCGCTGTTTTAAAGATGATTTAGTTTGATGTTAAAGCCAATTGAGGTCGACGATTAAAGATGTCACATCCATTTATCCTTCAGGGTCTGTCATCACTTTGATATCGTTTAATGCATTTTTTATCCTTTTTTAAGGTGGTGAACTTAGCATCTTTCAAGTTATACATACATATATATATATATATATATATATATATATATATACATATATATATAACCAACTTTACACTAGAAAAATCACACTTACCTGAATGTGCAGCGTTTCTCATTCATCACAACATTTTCTTGGATTACATAAGTCTGTGCCTTGAAGCTTATATTCATATTTTAGGATTTTCCTATGCATATACATTAATATAAAAAATACAGATTTGTATGACTTGAATTTCATCAAAAACGAGGAATGATTCGAAATCTCTCGATGAACTAACGGAACGTGGATTCTGCACAATGTTTCTTATGTCAGGTGACGTATTTTAAAGAAACGAACGCTGATTCATTGATCAAACGGCCAATTTTTCTTGTCATAAACAGCCAACTTTTCTTGTTATACAACTTTTCCAAATTTTTTAGATATTTTTACACTTTTTATACATCCATCTATACTTAACCTCACTAATATAACCCCTCATAACCCTGATGATGGTTCAGCAGAACCGAAATGCAATAGTGTCGACTTTGTTTCTTTATAAATTTCTGAAGAAAAATTGACAACAAGTAATCCAAATAGCAGGGGGGTTCTATTTGGATTACTTGTTGTCAATTTTTCTTCAGAAATTGTCGGATTACTATCCATTATTCTCTTCCATATATATATATATATCAGGTAGGAATACTGTTGGATATTGAATTGAAGACCCCCCCACTAACCCACTGCTTAAAAAATTGACCTTGTGTCATATCCTGCCCGAGCGGAGGGGTTGGTAAATAGTACCCCCCCACTAACCCTGGTACCTGAAGTAAACAGAACGCAGTTGTTCGCGGTAGAAATGCTGCGTAAATTGCATGGGTTACATGCCAAAAGAAGCGTGATCACGAGCATAACGTGGGTGGCAGGCTAGGGGAGTGACAACGAAAATTTGCTTGGGTGTCCGGGATATTATATAACCAGGAAACTTTTAATCACAATCAGAATAGGTTTCACCAAAGATTCGTACCTCGGCCCCTGTGTATTGAGTGCAGCTCAACCGTTATGGACCCTCACTTACTCGACCCATACGTACATTTTGGATAATAAAAGAAAAAAGAAAAGAATCAGATTATATATTTACACATCAGCGCTGTTGTCTTTCTCTGCAATACCACAATAGGAAGCACAGTAGTGTCAGTAAACAAGACCCAATTGGATATAAAATATCATTTGAGCCCAACCAGTAGAATGAGAACAATCTATTTTGTTTGTATAAAATGTGGAGGCTACAAAAGTCGAAAATATATGACTAAAATAATCAAGATTAAGACCCACGTTGATTCCTCGTCAGAGATATTCAGGCCAGAATCAATTTTTGAACAAGTGCATATCCCTCTTTTTGATTTAAGAGTTTCAATACTATAGAATTTTGTCTATTTAAAAATACCTAATAACATCCGCTTTGATTCATATAACATTCCTGCAAAAATCAGAGAAGACTTGATGTCACTTGATATCTTATGATTATAACTTGATGCCTCTGGTATGTGTAATCAATTAACAGAACGATGCACACTTGCAGGAGTAGTACCTTTGCGAGAAAACGACTGTTGGCCGGCAGAGATCTCAACGAAATCAGGCGTTTCTCAGTTATTTCACAGTGCATAGTAACCAGCAACACCAAATACATTGGTTGATCGTGAGTAAACGAGGAAATAAATGAAAAGATATTAGAAACAAGAACTAGAAAAACTCCGCTTTAAATCCGATTATGACACTGTAGCTTTTAGGAAACAGGGGACACTTACTTGTCTAATAGGTGTTGATCTTTTTCATAGTTTTGGCTTGGATTAGTAGGGTTTTATGGCATATCAACCATTGTAGGTTATTGAATGCCAAATCCTCTTTATACATATATATTAAACTTATATCATTTGTTTTAGTTGGGTTTTAAGGCATATCAACCATTGTAGGTTATTTAATGCCAAATCCTCTTTATACATATATATTAAACTTATATAATTTGTTTTAGTTGGGTTTTAAGGCATATCAACCATTGTAGGTTATTTAATGCCAAATCCTCTTTATACATATATATTGAATATATATGATTTGGTTTGGTTTTATGGCATATCAACCATTGTAGGTTTTTTAATGTCAAATCCTTTTTATACATATATATTAAACTTATATCATTTGTTTTAGTTGGGTTTTAAGGCATATCAACCATTGTAGGTTATTTAATGCCAAATCCTCTTTATACATATATATTAAACTTATATAATTTGTTTTAGTTGGGTTTTAAGGCATATCAACCATTGTAGGTTATTGAATGCCAAATCCTCTTTATACATATATATTAAACTTATATAATTTGTTTTAGTTGGGTTTTAAGGCATATCAACCATTGTAGGTTATTTAATGCCAAATCCTCTTTATACATACCTATTAAATATATAAGATTCTGTTTGTTTTGGTTTTATGGCATATCAACCATTGTTGGTTATTTAATACCAAATCCTCTCTATTCATATATATTAAATATATATGATTTGTTTTGGTTGGGTTTTATGGCATCTCAATCATTTTAGGTTATTTAATACCAAATCCTCACACACACACACACACACACACACACACACACATATATATATATATATATATATATATATATATATATATGCTTGTTTACTTGTTCAGACGGTGATATGATATCAGATATTCCTATCTAATAGAAATGATTTGAAAAAAAGGTCTATTCGACCCATTAAGAGGACCTTAACAACTGCATAGAATGTGGGTGGACCTGGATATAATGATGTTGTGATGCTCCACACTTTTCAATACTCAAGAATTAGAGCTTCACCGTCAGATACAGATTAGTGTCATAACTAGTAAACTCATTTTTGTAAGGAAGGATATCTTACCCCTTATGTATTTTAAGCTCTGCTTAATTGTGTGTGTGTGTGTATATATGTGCAAATATGTGTATATGCAAATCTGTGTGTATGGATTTGAATATATATATATATATATATATATATATATATATATATATATATGTGTGTGTGTGTGTGTGTGTGTGTGTGTGTGTGTGTGTGTGTGTGTGTGTGTGTGTGTGTGGTTTTGTTTTATTTGGTTTTATGGCATAATAACCATTGTAGGTTATTTAATGGCAAATCCTCTTTATACATATATATTAAATATATATGATTTGGTTTCGTTAGGTTATATGGCATATCAGCCATTGTAGGTTATTTAATGCCAAATCACCTTTATACATATATATTAAATATATATGATTTGTAAACACATTTTTATAACATTTTGAACAAGCCTGAGCTCTTTTTGTCACACAGAAAAATGGTTTTAAATATTACTATCTAAAACGAATAATTCTGTTTACAATTAATCATTTGTTTGAATACAGTTAAATGGTTTAAGTACTCATATACATATGTATACTGTTGGCAACTATTGTTAAAAACGATAGACAGGGATTAAGTGTTCAGCTTTTTATTCCCTTTTCCTTGTTGGCGAACGAGATGTCGCAATTGTGGTTAAAAGCAGTTTAGTCGCGACATGTCGATGAAAAGATGAATTAAAGCTAAACACAAAATCCTTGTCTGACATTTGCAACGAGATATTCCTACAAGAGATCTACGACATAAATACACACACACTTATATATATATATATATATATATATATATATATATATATATATATATATATATATATATATATACTTTAACTACTATTTTGGTCAAAAGAAAATTATGGCCCAGTCGGCTACGGCTGCAGAATACACCGAATGCTTCTCTGCAGAGGAGTAAGACTCCCACAACGAGTGGTCTGCATTTGACAGTAAATAATCTGATGGTGAGGTTCCAGTAATGCTGGAGCTTTGGGAAATGCAGAGTACCCCTTTATTATTATCGCATCCAGGTCTACTCTACCTCGGAGTGGTAACACCTGATAGGGTCTTATCTATGTGTCAAATAGAAATAAACTGTGTAATTATGCTAAACAGAATTGCTTAAAATAGAACTGTTTAGACATTTAACTGTAAACAAAACCTAAACGTACTTATACTAAACTGAATTGTCTGAAATTTAATTCGGCGTTAAAAGGCCTGAAATGGGCTGATACGCCGTAAAACAAAACAACTAACCGACCAACCACCAAAAGAAAATTAAGTTTTTTTTTAAATTCGTACGGATTTCTTTCTAAGGTTGGTTTCTTTGTTTATGGGCATATCAACTTTATAAGGTATTTTATGTCAACTCCCGCTTTATAGAAGGACAGCAGTGGTGTTATGGGTGCTCATAACTTTCTCTTTTATAGTTAAAGTAATCGTAATCGTAGTCAGCGAGTTCGAACTCCAGTCATGCTATAACGTTCACTTTCGAAGTAATACTTTTCGGAATGGGCTTCTGTTACCTACATAGGTATATATCCAGTGGCACCCGTGTTGTAAAGGTAACCATCGGAGGAAATGGACGCGGTTACCCGAGTTCAAATCCCGGACGACCCTGTTTGCATTTTACATTGCGCTAATACCCTTGCCAAGGTGATGAATCCAATTACTCTCCCCCCAGAAATGGGTAGAATAGTAGGGTAGACTGTGCTCTTTGGCCTTGGCATGGCAGCTGATCTAGAAGAATGAAAATTCTGAATTAAAACCTGTGAAACTCCGGTAGGTAATCTTTGTAGAAATACGTAGGTTCGCTCACCTGATGGAGACACAAATTTCGACATTGTTACTGGGGTTTTGCAACGAGATACATTAGCACCGTATTTGATTATAATTAGCCTAGACTACGGACTTGGAACGTCGATAGATCTAATAAAAGAAAATGTTTTTCCGCTAAAAAAATAGAAAACTAGAGGCAGACAATATTCTACAGAAAATATAACAAAAGCAGCCTATGCTGATGATCTAGCACTTCTTGCCAATATACCTGCCCTTGCCGAATCCTTACCGCTACAGGAGGCATTGGTCTCTAAATGAACGCAAATAAAACAGAGTTCATGCGTTTTAAATGGCCCATCTCTATTCTAATTGGAAGGCTTCTAAAGTTAGTAGATAAGTTTACATACCTTGGTAGAAACATCTCATCTACAGAAAGCGTTGTTGATATACACCAAGCTAAGACGTGGACTACTATCGTTCATATGGAAGTCTGATCAATCCGATAAAAAACTGAATTTATTCCAAGCTGTGGCTCTGTGTCTGTCTTCCTCTGTGTGTGTGTGTGTGTGTGTGTGTGTGTGTGTGTGTGTGTGTGTGTGTGTGTGTGTGTGTGTGTGTGTATTCTTTGTCTTTCTCGAGTAATAAATACTTTCAACCACTTTTCCCACCAAAATGTAGCCCTATCAGCTGGGGCTGTTAAATACACCGACTGCATCTCTGCAGATGGATAAGACTCCCAAAACGAGTGGACTGGATATGACTTTACACAATCGGATGGTGAGGCTCCAGTCTTGGAACTTTGGAGAATGTTGAGTACCCTTTCATTGCTACAGCTCCCTGGCCTACTCTGGCACAGAGAGGTTGCACCTAATAGAGTCTTCTCTATGGGGGAAATAGAACTATTTGATATTTAAACTGAGTGTAAAAAAATTGACTCATGCTACATTGAATTCTTTGAAATAGAACAGCTTGATCCTTTGACTGTATGTAAACAAATGACTTATGTTTAATTGAATTGTTAGTCATACATAATAATACTTGAAACCATATAACTGTGTGCTAACTAATGAGAAGTATTGAATAGAATAATAAGAGTTAAATAGCCACACTTGAAACTCTTTCACTGTGTGCCTAAATTGAATTATTGATATATTATATAGCGCTACTTGGAACTATTTGACAATATGCAAATGAATAAATAAGATTGAATAGAATTAGTGTTAGATAGCAATACTTGTAACCTCTTCATTGTCTGCAAAAAATAGTAGATTTTTAAATAGAATTATTAGTGCTAGATAGCAATAATTCTAACCATTTATCAGTGTAGAAACAAGAGCAATACTAGCGTGCAAACAAATTAGTTCTAATTCATTTAAAAGTGAAATTACCTACAAAGTATTCACTTAGAAATCATATCCATTTAACTGTGTGTAAACAAATGATTAATAGTAAATTGAATTACTGGCGATAGACTAAATTACTTGAAACCATTTTACTGGGTGCAAAGAAAGTGCTTAGACTTGTTTAATAATGTTATCGACAAAATGTGTTAACAAACCATATATTCAATATATTTTTGAATGAACAAGATTTGGCATTGAATAACCAACAATGGTTGATATTCCATAAAAACAAACCAAACAAAACCATATATATATATATATATATATATATATATATATATATATATATATATATAGTATACTGTACCTGCCGTTTCCTAACTGGTCACTCATCTAAGAATTGAACAAGCTATTCGTTGCTTAACATTTGTGATCTGGTAATAACCATTCTCATCTTTCAGGTCTTTGTAGATTTTATTCCTTTTTTTCTTTCTATACATTTATTAATACAATACATACATAGTGTAGTGGTTAACGTGCTGGACTGTGACATCATTGTAAGCGAGTTCGAACTCCGGACGAGTTAATACATTCACTTTTGGCATGAATCCCTTTTACCTGCAAGCCGTGCTTGGGTAGGGATAGTATCATTGGTCTTCTACAAGGATGGCTTCGCCATTGAATAAACCTTGAAGGTTGATATGCTATTAAACAAAGAAATTATATAATAAAAGAAAATGTTTTCCTTCTTTCTTTTTTTATATGAACTTTCTCTCTCTTCCTCTCGCTCACTCTCTCTCTCTATCTCTTTCTCTCTCTCTCTCTCTCTCTCTCTCTCTGACTAATTCTCTAAATGTCTCTGTCTCTTTAACACGCTAAATCTCTCTCTCACTCTCTCTCTCTCTCTCTCTCTCTCTCACACACACACACACACGCAAAATATTTCTTTCTCTTTCTAAATCTCTTAATCTCTCTCACTCTAAATCACTTTTTAAATCTCTCTTTCTTTCTTTGTCTCAGTCAGTCAGTCTCTCTTTCTCTCTCTCTCTCTCTCTCTCTCTCTATATATATATATATATACAATTCTCTACATCATTTTTACTCTCTCTTAAACTCTCTTTTTATTGTATATACACTGGCGATGTTGTCAAGGATATGTGAGGGTTAAATATGAAATATATTGAGTATATTTTTAATATGAATTGTTCTTCAATATTAGCCGAGGGTTATCAGTTTTGCAAATGTATGCATATAAGTATTTTGTTTAAGTAAGTATTTTGTATATATACAACTACCGTCATATCATCTCGAAATAATCGATAAAAATACAGATTAACTTGCAGGTGAACCTTAAGTTTTTTGGCATCTTTTTTTTTCTTCTTTTCTTTTTTCTCTCTCTTTCAGAAAAGATTCTCTCGTTATGAACATTTTACTTTTTTAAAATAATCTAGAAAATCTAGGATTATAAATATAATGCCCTCGATTCTAAGTACAGTATGATACTCTACTTTCAAAAATATGCTCGTTTAAAAGGGATCCCAGTGCTCTCATGAGCAACGATGAATTCTCACTGAAAAGCACTTAGATTTTTACTCATGCTTTAAAGAAATTTTTGGGGCCTTATATATATATATATATATATATATATATTCGTTTTTTTTTTTTTTTTGTTTTTTTTTTTTTTGCACAATTGTTTTTTCCAGAATTTATCTTTTTAAAGCTTGTTTGTTTACAGAAACTATACTTAATAACAGGAAACTGACTGAATATTTTCACGTTCAGACCTATTCTGATTATATATATATATAAACTGTCATCCACAGACAGACTGTTTCGTTCTATCAGAACTCTTCAGTGTGGCTAGACACGTAGGACGCTCAAAGCCGGGATCGAAACCAATCCAACTTTTCGATAGACTAAGTCTCAGACTGCTCGGCCAACAAGCGTACCACGTTTGGCTAAGGGAATTGTTAAGGTATTTATGTAGCAACAGCAGCAGCCGTTTGTTTACATTTTTTTATACCCTATCGGCTACCAGAGTGCTCAATTCTTTCGAAGAGCTTTGCATTATGCGAGCAGCGGCCGAAAATTCCTTGAAACATTTGATTAAACTGGACAGAAATGTTTTGTTTACATATTTTTGTTTTGATCTTTTCAACACGGGGAATGAAGGTTATATTATCCAACTGGAATTGACTTATAAACATTCCATAATT
The DNA here is from genome assembly GCA_963585895.1 of Sepioteuthis lessoniana. Classification (NCBI taxonomy): domain Eukaryota; kingdom Metazoa; phylum Mollusca; class Cephalopoda; order Myopsida; family Loliginidae; genus Sepioteuthis; species Sepioteuthis lessoniana. The sequence goes on from OY757938.1 coordinate 42,097,215, forward strand.
AATTGGGTCCCGAATACTTTTGGATTATCAGTGGCTGTGTATTGGAGGTGTCCGTGGTGTAGTCGTTATCGTCGTAGGAAATGGACACGGCGACATGAGTTCAAATCCTGGACGAGACTGATTGCATTTCACATAACACTAATACCCTTGAGAAAGGTATGAATCCAATTATTATTATATAGGACAGACAAGGTTCTTCAGCCTTGGTTAGGCAACTAGTCTAGGAGAAGGAAAACTCTGAATTCAAACATGTTAAACTCCGCTTAAAAATTGACCTTGTGTCATATCCTTCCCGAGCAAAGGGGTTGGTAAATAGTATCAGTGGCTGTGTATATTGCAAAAGTGATACAACCTTAGCAAGTACATTACAACTTTGTAAGTATTAAACGTTAAGTGTTTATACTAATATTGTACCGTTTGTTTTGAAATTTAGTTTTTTTTTTAAATAGCAACAGTAGCTGAAGACATATAAGTGCATTAGTATTGGATTAGCTATTGATTTTATTGAGGTTAGGAGATTTATTTCTAATTTTTAAAGAATCGTTTTAATCTTTGTTATTTTGTTGCTCTAAGCTTATTGTGCTTGTAAGAATTTTCCGGAATCCAATTATAGGGCAGGAATGTTTTTTAGATGTTGGGCTATTGAGCTGGAGTGGAAAAGATGCATGGTGAGACCTCTCGACAAAGTATATATTATCAGAATTGGTCAGTTGCATCTTTTTCAAGGGAATCAATAACGATGGCTCTTTTGATGTCCCAGAAAACTGCCAGAATGGCGTTATTTACAAATCAATGTGCCCTGAACTGTTCCTTTACCCAAGATTCCGTGCATTTCAACTCTATGGACTATTTTTCGATACGAGCTCTCAGTGGCAAACTCATTTTTAGCTCATTTGTCAAGTTTTTTTGCTTTGTTTTTAACAAAACATGCTTCTCATTATATATCACACATTCTTCTTGGTTTTCACTTTTTACTCACCAAACATTTGATGACAGACCTCTGTTCAAGCCCGGAGAGCGCGGTTTGATTTGCCACCATTTTGAATAGCCTGAAAACAAATATTTTTGATGGCTTAAGATATTTTTTGCAACAAAATTATTTCAACTGAAAAAGATAATTTTGCTTTATTTTTCCCTTATTCACAGAATGACCATATATATATATATATATATATAATACCACAAAAATTGCAGCAAGTATTCCATGAAAAAATTCTTCACTATTTGGGGTTAGGTATCGTTTCGAGATCGAAGACTCACTTTGGGCCAACAAAAAGCGAACATTTTCACCAACAAACTTTTCATTCCGATAGTAACCGAATGGGACTTGCCAACTAGAAAATAATCCCTTTCATTGTTGGATGACCATTTCCAATGTTTTTATGTCTTATCAAATAAAGTTTGGGATAATATGTTAGAAGGTAATGCACTGAACTTGTTGTACATTTTCTTCTATCGTCCGAAATTAATTGCATATATATATGTGATTGGGTTTCTTTGTTTAATGGCATATCAACCTTTTGTGGGTTATTGAATGCCTAAATCTATCCATGAAGAAAAACAACGGCACTATTTCACCCATAGTCAGGTGAATAAGAAGGGTATTGGTCCAAGAGTAAGAGCACGATTGAAATTCGAACTTGTTTTCTAGGATGTCGATGTTCAACACATCAGCCTCTACACCACGGGGATACTCCCCCAATATATATATATATATATATATATAAATATAATGCAAATTTACAAAAAAACATTTACAGACTGCTATGATCAGTTTAATGCTTAATAGGGATTCTAATTTGCAGATAGATACAAAACATACATAGATATGTGTGTATTCAAGCAGGATTTTCTCGTTGAGGCTTATCTGATAAGACATTACTGACAATCTTTGTTTGCATGTTTTTGTTTCAATCCTTTCGAGTCATCGTATAGATGTTATGATATCCGGCTAGAATTGGCTAACAAATTACCCGTATTAAACTTGTTCCCATGTACTTTTGTGCCCGCCTCGGGCCATCTTCAAGGCGGGAGTAGATTACTTAAGCAGAGTACCACGTTTTATTTATACTGGCGTAACTTGTTTGTCCTTATATAAGTATTAGAATGATAAAATATTTCAGGCATATAAAACTGAACAAGATTTCGAATATATATGTCTAAGTATATATATATATGTGTGTGTGTGTGTGTGTGTGTGTGTGTCTATATTTATAGATGCGTAAATATTTATATATATATACCAAAGAATGTAATATATATGTGTGTGTATATGTATGTATATGAATATGTGTATATATATATATATATATATACACACACACACATATATATACATGAGTATATAAAAATGTATATATATATATATATATATATATATATATATGTCTGTGTCTGTGTGTGTAGTATATTTACATAAATATATATTTGCATTGTGCACATGTGTAAATATGCATCGTTCGGGATACTTTTTCGTTATTATTTATTTTTCGATTTTGTTTCCCATGTTTCTTCTCAGCGGAGCATAAAAAGCCAATCGCCATTTTTTTCAAATGCAAAACAATTTCTCTAGCAAGAAGACCTTTGTCTTTCCCGCGCTTCCTTTTTTCGTACGAAAATATCAATGGTCCGCGACAAAATGGCGCCCAGGTACTGCGCTGCGCCTTTGCAATATCAAAGCCGGCTACTTTCTCATACTACGAATACTTATAGTGTACGTGCCATTCGAATCTTTATATTCGATTGAATGAGGAGCGAATGTGTGATGTGCGGCGAAAGATCAGCGGTTATTTGAGTAATTTTATTTAAAGTGTACAAAGGTAGGCGTATTTGTTGCATGCCTGCTTGTCTGAAAATTAATAGAAATTGCATATTTTTGCACGCATCAGATAGTGGAAGCACGAGAGTCTACTCAAATGCAAACTTATTACGTCTTTTTCTTTGCGTCGGGTGGAAAGAGGCATCGAATAAAAAAAAAAATGCTTAAAAGGTGAAGGGTTGCTTGACGTTGTTTAATGTCAGTCGGCAATGTCACTCCTTAGCTGACAATTGCTTTAACATTTCTATGAGAATCATAAAATCGGTCGACTGCGTCGCTCATGGCGTAAATCCCATACCGAGATTATTGAATCGATTGAAGGAATTCATTGTCAGTATTTTGAGGATGAATATAAATATAGAACCCACCTGTTGGTTGGCTTACAATATGTTGACTGCTTCTCCAGTAGTGGTAAGTTTTAGCTTTCGAGGAGTGTGAAGTCACCTCTCCATTGCTATTACTCCCATTTCCACTCCAACCCATAGTAGTTATACGTTTTAGGGTCTGATTTATTTATACAGTAGATCCATGTACAAATCTTTTATATGAGATAGCAGCAGCTACGTGAAACAAAAAATTGTCTAAAAGTTACGAAAATTAAGAATTACTACAAATGATTATACTATGTAACAAATCTGTCTTGTTCCTAAACAAAAATCTGATTTCCTATTTGCTTATATCAAAAGTAGAAAAAAAAAACATTTTTATCTTCAAACTTTGCTATTGTGACACGGATAATGAGTTTTTTAAACATGATTGAAGACATATTTGCGGAGCTGATGGGGGAAGTTATCAGATTAAAATCGCAAATCTCGAGAAACCACTCATTTCTAAACAACTTTGTTCATTTTTGTGTAACTTTAATATAAATATAACTAAATTTTGGTTCATATATTCTTTTCTATGGACCTTATGTCAACAAAACTTCGCAAATTTACACATAATAATAGCTCGACTGAAGATTGAACTCGCTAACTTCGAGGCTGCAATCTAGCATTTAAACTATTCACCACTAGGATTCCATATAAACTGTGGAAAGGCCGTCTTTAAGGGAAAACCTATCTCCATCTCACTTCAGGATCGATATCATTATTTCTTTTCTTTTTTTAATCATAAAACACCTTTTTTTTCTCCCTCTCGTGTGTGTGTGTGTGTGTGTGCATCGAATCGTGTAATTTTTAGTCGTGTAATAATAACGATATAAAGTCCCGCTTTACATCAAGGACTTTGTCAACCCTCTGGTCTTCTTCAAATCTTTCGAACTTTTTCAACTGTCCAACTCCGCCTTTTCAGAGGTCAAGCCGTCCGTCTTTAGATCTATGAAGACTTCTCCGGTCGGAAAACCAAATATCGGTTGCGTAGCCATAGATACCAGTGGTCTCAAATTCAAACGCTGTTCGATCGAAAATGTAGCGATTTATTGAGACTAGCTTCGGTTTTATAGGCAGCAGAGTGTGAAATTGTTGACTAACATCATTAGATGCGACCGAGCGGAAGTATTCTCACAAAAGGTATTCGGCGCGATTAGATTTAAAATCCAGTCTCAATTTCCAGTGTCTGATGGTGAGGCTCCAGTCTTGATGATTGAGGAATGTGTCGTACATTTCTATTTCTCATTGGTCCACTATAACCTGAAATGGTAGTATCTGTTAGGGTCCTGTCTCTGTTTCTAATAGAACGTTCAATCTTTTTACTTTTATTGGTTATTAGGAACCTGTGTACAGATTGTTTGTATATTTGATAAATAGAAATACTAATGTTGAATACAAATAATTGAAATCATTTAGCTGTGTACAAGCAAATGATTCATATTGAATAGAATCAATAATGTTTGATAGTAATACTTAAAACCATTTAACTACACACAAGCAAAAAATTAGTATTATTAACTGTGTGCAAACAAATGATTAAGATTAAATCAGATTGGAATACTTGATAAATAGAACTATTAATGTTACATAGCAATACATGAAATTATTTAGCAATGTGCGAACAAATGATCAATATCAAAAACAAGTATTAGTGTTTAATAACAATACTTGAAACCATTTAATTGCATACAAACAAATAAGATCCGGCGTGTTTTAAAGTAACTTAGAAACAATTTAATCACAAATCATATATATATATATATATATATATATATATATATATATATATATATATATATATATATATATCATAAGTCATTTTCTGCCTGATGATTGTCGTATAAAGGCTGAAACCAATGGTCGCAGATAAGCATGCATGCTATTAGATATATATAAAAACAAATATATATTTATTTATTATTATATAATAGCTCTATCTCAGATGTCGAGCTCTCTTTAAATTATGCTGCATTTGGTCTACAACAAACCCAGCAAGTGAGATACTGACAACCATATACTGTTGTAATATATATATATATATATATATATATATATATATATATATATATATATATACGAGGTGTGTACGATAAGATTCCAGGCTTTTTTTCGTATGGGCATTTAGAATTGTCGTAGACCCTTGAAAATTCACTATGTTATTGCTATATATCTTATGAGATGTCTGACCAATTTTTATGATTTCAGGTTCAAATGAAAGTCTGATTGTTACAGTTAATGAATTTCAAAAATGCAATCTGACACTTTAGAAGAACGATATGCAATAAAATTCTGTTTTAAACTTGGGAAAAAAATGCTACAGAAACGTATGGAATGCTTCAGACTACTTTTCGACCATCTTGCATGAATCAAGCATCAGTTTTTGAGTGGCATAAGAGATTCAAGGAAGGCAATGAATCTGTGAGGGATGATGAGAGGTGTGGGAGGAGTAAGGAAGTCAATACACCAGAGTTGATTGGCCAGAGGGTTAGGGTTAGGGTTACTATGTTGAGGTTTTAAGGGAGTTCAGGAAAAGATTCCGTCGGAAGAGGCCAGCACTCTTCAAATCGGGTCGGTAGCATTTTTATCAGGACAATGCACCAGTCCACAACTCCATCCTTGTCACAGACTATTTGAGCAAGATGGGCATCAAGACAGTTCCTTACCCTCCCTATAGTCCAGACTTTGCTCCTTGTGACTTTTGGCAATTCCCTAAGCTCAGAGGCTGTCGTTATGAAACAATTGAGGAGATGAAAGAGACTGTGACGAAGGTCATTGACACGCTCACATAAGAGGACTTCCATGGGGCCTTGCAGAAGTTGTTGGAACAGTACAACAAGTGTATTGCAACAGAAGGAGATTACTTTGAAGGGGACTAGAGTTTCATGCGTGTGCTCTAAAAAAAGTGCCCATACGAAAAAAGTCTGGAAACTTATCGTATGCTCTTCGCATATATATATATATATATATATATATATATATATATATGCGTGTATTTGTGTTTGTGTGCGTGTTTAAACGGGAGTTGGTTGTAATTAAGAGTTAATAAACCATAAAACACAAGTACACCATCCAAACCAAGCAATCCCTAAGTCCATTACATTTTTCTAACAGCCAGCTAAAGTTGATAGGGTGAATTATGGACTTTTAGAGTATTTATACAAAAAAAACTGAATTTCAAATTCCCATTCAAATATAAACAACCCTGTTTACATATTCAACTCCCACTCAGTTGAATTTGGCATAGTTTTCATGTTTATAAAAATTTGTAACATTGCAAGGAAAAGGTATTGGATGTGTAAAAAGATGAGTAATCAAATTAATGCCGAAAGATGACAAAGTTCAACATCTCGTCCAGTGGGTTAGGTATAACAAGATATGCTTGATCTAACACCCAGGGTTAAAAACAGCAGTTAACCAGGACTTGCCGAGATCTCCAGATTTGATCGGCCATCTAAGTGGTGACGTTGACTTGTTAGATGATGTCGCTCACACTAGGCGGAAGTGGGGTTTGCGTGTTCTGTGAATCCTAATATAAGACAACGGATTTCTTGTTTCTCCTCTTTTTCAAGGCTGGGGCACGAGGTGACAAGTTTTTGAATGAACGAAGAATTAGGAACAATTCAAAGAGACGGAAGGAGTTTGTTCCAACGAGGGCAATGAAACTACTCCATATGATCGTGTATATATTATTTGCAATTAATAGGAGTACTTGAAGCTATACAACATTGTGGCAATTATATGAATTAGATAGGAATACCTGATACCATAGAACAATGTAAACGAATGATTATAGGCAAGTTAAAGACATTTTTAAAGAAATCCAAAGAACATTGAAAATATTGTTTTGATTTGAATAAAAATTTGTTAAATATGTCGACTGCATCTATGATAATAAAAAAATTACTGATGTCAAATTGAATTATTTTTTATTACATAGCAATACTTAAAAGTCAAATAGAAATATCACTGCTAGGCAGTAATACTTGAGAGGATTTAACTGTGTGCAAGCAAATAATCTTTGACTCGTTTAAAAATGTTACCAAAACTATTCGTTTACATATTATATATATATATATATATATATATATATATATATATATATATATACTTTTTTTAAAAGAAAAAACCAAAGAGCGGTTAATTTAGGATTATAAATTTATTTCCATCCTGTTTTTCAGTTTCTGGTGTGAACCAAAAACACGAAGAAAAATATAACAGGACTTCTTCAGATCCAATGGATAAATAAAACAGAATAGACACGTGTCTATTCTGTTTTATTTATCCATTGGATCTGAAAGAGAAAAATTACATTGAGCTCTCTACCAGGAACATTTAAATGTTCAGCTCCTGAATTATTTTCTTGTCCTGAAGGAATTACTCCCAACTGGACCGAATAATACCTATATATATATATATATATATATATATATATATATATAACAGGATTTGGCTTTAAATAAAATATGCAAGTTGTTATATCATAAGACCAAATAAACTTACAAAACCTAACAAATAAACATTTAGAGATTAATCAAATTTTAGTTCTATTTTACAGTACATCAACCCTTATAGGTTATTTAATGCCAGATCTTGTTTATGTATACATATTTGATATATATGATTTGTAAACGAAAAGTTTGTAGGTAACATATTTTTAAACTATCCAGAGCTCATTTTTTTACTCCCTGTTAAAAAATTTCAAGTACTGCTATATAATACTAATTTGTACACAGTTAAATTGTTTCAAGTATTGTTATTAAATACCAGTATTTCTATTCAATATGAATGGTTTCAAGTCAACTAGATGATGAAACGGTTCTATTTGACCCATAGATAGCGACCTAAAAGGCACTACCAACCCAGGTCAGGGTGGACCTGGAAGTAATGAAAATGAAGGGGTATTCCTTATTCCCACCGCTTCGGGACCTGAGCCTGACCATCAGATGCATTTTAGTGTCATATCCCGAATACTCGTTGGTATGGGTCTTACCATTCTGCTGAGATGCAGTTGGTGTATTCTACAGCCCCAGCTGACTGGTGTGTGTGTGTGTGTGTGTGTGTGTGTGTCTAATGCCAAACTTGTTTGTTATATCACCTTTATTCATAACAATTGCAGTGTTACAGAGGAGATATTTAGTGGCTTGTCTAAATGTGTTCATTATGAGTGGAGACTACTTGAAAGTGATGCACCGTTATAAAATGTGATTTTTTTCAATAAAATAAAGAAAATTGCAGTGAGTTAGAGGGTGTAAAAATAGTTCAAACCGGAAAAAGAAATAATTTAAAAAGTTAACATTTTTTTCTTTCAATATCAATGTTTAAATTTAATGGTTAAAATTCAAAAAAAAAAAATTGTCATATTTAAAATAAAAAAAGACCTTTTAATACATTTTTCCCAATTTACCATTTTTCAATTCATGTAAAATTAGAAACTAATAACAAGACTAATTAAAGATTATCTTATATGAAATTTTTATTTGGATTTCGTTTTCGACGTAACCAATTTTTTATGACGTAATTTTTAATTTTATTTTATACAGGTTCACTAAAGAAAACTTCACAAATCAAGAACTTAAACAAAAATATGTTTTGAAATAAATTTGAGCCAAGAAGAACTTTCATTTACTTCAAAATAATTCATTCCTACTTTTTAGGTCTTCAGCTTTCATCAACTCACGAAGGCCAGGATGAGCTGTAATTCCTTTGCCATTCACCATTTGGGAAATTCTTTGATACATTATGAAAATTTCTGTCTTCTTTTTATTGATGCCAAATTTCATGTATTGGTAAGAGTTTAGTCCTAGAGTGAGGAATTCCTTTGGGTGATTGGCTAGATGATAGCCAGACAAATTAATTAAATTGTATGTGGAATTTGGTTAATATATTTTACACGAATAAAGGTTATTCAATTTTTTTTATATGATTTGTCTATAAGCAAGTTCGTCCATAGGAGCCAGTTGCTAAAAGTCGCGTTGAATTTCACCGTAGATTTCTTTTACTGTCAAGGAATTCAATGTTAATTTAATTTTGCCATTTTTTTTAATATTTAATTTCCTCGTTTGCTAATATGCATATATATATATATATATATATATATATATATATATATATATACTGTCTCTTTAGTTATTTCTCATTTATTTAACTGTCTCTGTTAGATAGGAGATCGATGCCATGAAGAGTAAATTTGTCAAATATCTCTGCTGCCATAGATATGAAAAACAATCGATAAATAGATAGATAGACTTGTATATTAAGATTTACTTATATTTGTACGTATTTGTGTATGCAAATATATATTAAAGTGTGTGTGTGTGTGTGTGTGTGTGTGTGTGTGTGTGTGTGTGTGTGTGTGTGTGTGTGTGTGTGTGTATTGTTCTTTTACAGCATTAATAAACTCGTCTTTCGGATAGATAGATAGATAGATAGATTGAGACAATCATAGATTGAAAGATAGATAGTGTTATGGTATTTTACCCACACACGTTTAAACTCTTCCAGCTATAAATAGCAGCAGGTACTGCTCTTAGATAGAAGGCAATATTCCAGCAGACAGCCCCGGCAGTCGGACCGAATCAGTCTCCCTGGCAACCCTCACATATGTATATTTTGTATTACTGTTCTTTGTTAATATATTTTTAAAACTCAATTCCTTTCTTGTGTCTTTATTTCTGGCTCATAACAAGGCCACAATAGATAGATAGATAGATACAATCATAGATAGAATTAAACATAGATAGAAAGAAGTACTTAGATACTAAAGTTTACTGACGCTCGTGCGTGTCAGCGTGTACAAATATACTTTAGACTGTATACATATATATATATAAACAGGTATACATATATATATATATATATATATAATTATATATATATATGTGTGTGTGTGTGTGTGTGTGTGTAAACGAACAAGTATTCTCCTTTAACTGCATTAATAAACTCTCTGTTATTGAATTTCGTCTTTCAGTCAAATTGACAATTTCGAGTAATAAAATTGGACTGCCGCATTCTTTACGGAATAAACATTTTCTTCTCCGCTGTCTCGACACACTTAGTAAAATATTCAAAAACAATTCTCTTCCCCAAATACAGCAAATACATGATGCAGCAGAAATACCTCCCACATTTTAAAGTGTCACCTGTGTGGTACAAGAGCACGTAGGCAAGCGGCAATTGTAGCTCCCTCTTGCAAATATATCATTTTTTTCTTATTAGATATAATCGGATACGATTATAGCTTGTGTTGTATACTACGATTTTACAAATATTAGCGGAACATATCAAACGATAATGACGAACTTCAATGAACGAACGAACTCACTTTAATCTCGAAGAGTGATGTTTGTTGTGTGTGAGAGATGAATTGGAGACGGGGAAAGATTGCTATATTGATCCCAAGTTCTTATGGCCATAGCAGCAATTCTTCCTCATCTTGGCTGGGGTTGCTCAACCGTGGGTCACTGAGGGCCCAAAGCCTTCAGGCTGCAAGCTGATTCTCACGCCGGCATCCTTTCTCCAACTGACTCAAACCGTCCCGAGCACCTGGTTATATTATTGTCTGACGTCCACTTGCTTCCGCTGTTCTTCCGCTTATTTACACAGGTGCATCGCTTGATTGACGGCTCGGTCGAGGGTCAATATATAACAGTTGGACCGGTGCACACCGTACGTTAACTGTTGAAACTTTTTTTTTTAAATGGGTGAATCTGTAATTGCAACCCAGAGAACTTTTTTCATAACATGCTACGTCGGAATAATTCTGTTCCGGATAGAATATCAATACTGCCACGGTTTGAAAATTCTATCCGGAACGACGTAACTTGAAATAAGCTCGTAAAGCTCAATACAAACAAAGAAAAGACGAAACCCACCGAACCAATACGTCTATTCCCTTTCATGTGTTAACTCCAACTGTTTAATCAGCTCAAACCCCGTCTTTCATCTCACATTGCTGTTCTTGAGAAATCAAAAGTGTCGAGTTACCTCATCATTGCCATTACTCTTAGCTCCACGCTAACCTGGATAGATAATATCTGTCAGGGTTCAAATAGATCTGTTTGAACATTAATCGTATTAGATAGGGGTACTTGTAACCCTATAACTACGTGGAAGCAAATCTTTATTTTTAATAATAATAATAATAATGATAATAATGATTGAGAGTGGCACCGACAGCAGGAGGAAGAAGCTTAGCTGAAACAAAAATCCAAAGAGGGGTTTTCCAAGGAGATGCACTATCATCCTTACTATTCATAATTGCCATGATGCCACTTAACGACATACTCAGAAAATGCACAGCCGGATACAAACTCAGCAGATCGCAAGAGAAGATCAATCACCTAATGTACATGGATGACATTATACAATTTGAAAAAAATCAAAAAGAACTGGAAACTCTCATACACGCCGTTAGAATATACAGTCAGGACATAGGAATGGAATTTGGCATAGAAAAATATGCCATGCCCGTGATGAAAAGCGGCAAACGACATATGACTGACGGAATGGAACTACCAAATCACGACAAAATTAGAACGCTCGGAGTAGAGGAAACCTACATATACTTGGGTATCTTAGAGGCTGACACCATCAAACAAGAGGAAATGAAAGACAAGATTCGAAAAGAATATCTTAGGAGAACTAGAAAACTTCTCGAGACAAAACTCTCCTGCAGAAACCTCATCAAAGGAATAAATACTTGGGCTGTGCCCCTCATTAGATATTCGGGATCCTTCCTCAAGTGGACCAGAGATGAACTTAAACAAATGGATCAAAGAACAGTAAAACAAATGACCATGCATAAGGCATTACAGACTATATGTATCAAGAAAAGAGGGAGGAAGAGGACTTGCCAACATCGGAGACAGCGTTGACGCATCGATACAACGGCTCGAAGATAACATAGAAAAATACGAATGAGGATTAATTACAGCCATCAGAAACAAAAATAGGAGAAAAACAAATCTATGTCCGCTTTAAACGACTAATAAACAACATCTCACTCCAGAAAACCTTGACCTGGCTAAGAAAAGGAAACCTTAAGAGAGAAACGGAATCTCTCCTAATAGTAGCACTGGACAAGGACATAAGGACCAATCATATCAAAGCGAAAATACATAAAACGCAACAAAACAGTAAATGTAGGCTATGCGGTGACAGAGACGAAACGATCAATCACATAATAAGCGAATGAAGCAAATTAGCACAGAAGGAGTACAAGGTGAGACACGGCCGGGTCGGCAAGGTGATTCACTGGGAAATGTGCAAGAAATTTAAATTTGGCCATACTAACAAATGGTATATGCACAACCCAGCACCTGTCCAAGAAAATGACGCATAAGCTCCTTTGGGACTTTAACATACTAACGGATCACCTTATCCCAGCCAGAAGACCAGACCTTGTAATAATCAACAAAAAAAAAAGAAAATTTGCAAAATTGTCCATTTTGCTGTCCCGGCGGACCACAGAATAAATCTGAAGGAATGTGAAAAGAAGGATACGTACCTCGACCTAGCTAGAGGATTGAAAAAGCTGTGGAACATGAAAGTAACGATTGTGCCCATTGTTATTGGTGTCTTAGGCACACTAACTAAAGGATTATTAAAAGGCCTGGAGGACTTGGAAGTTGACGGACGGGTAGAGACTATCCAAATGACAGCATTACTGAGAACGGCCAGAATTCTGAGACGAGTCCTGGAGACTTGAGAAGACTTGCTGTCACTCAAACTCCAGTGAAAAACCATCAGCTAACACTGATGTGAAAAACTCTAAAGGAGTAAATAATAATAATAATAATAATAATAATACGGATCACCGAATCTCGGCCAGAAGACCAGACCTTATAATAATCATCATCATCACCCTGTCGTGCTGCTAGCACGGATATCCATGACCCTCTCTCGCCACTTCTCCCGATCGTTCATCGCCTCTGGCAGGTCTTCAGGGCTACATCCCGTATCCTCGCATAGCTGCTGAATGTATGTTTGAGCTGGTTGTCCTGCTTTTGCCCAGCCATATGTGGGGCTCCATAGGAGTACATCAGAATTTGCAAAATTGTCGTCTTTGCAGTCCTGGCTGATCACAGAATAAAACTGAAAGAATGTGAAAAGAAGGATAAGTACCGCGACCTTGCTAGAGAATTGAAAAATACTATGAAACATGAAGGTGACGATTGTAGCAATTGTGATTGGTGCTTTTGTAACAGTAACTAAAGGATTATTGAATGGCCTGGAGGATTTGGAAGTTGGCAGACGAGTGGAGACCATCCAAACAACAGCATTATTGAAGACGGCGAGAATACTGAGAAGTGTCCTGGAGACTTGAGGAGACTTGCTGTCACTCAAACTCCATCAGCTGACACTGATATGCAAAACTCTAAAAGAGTATAAATAATGATAACAAAAACAATGATAATAATATGTAGTAGTAGTAGTAGTAGCTATTTGATCGTGGATGGATTGATTTTAACGATATATCAACGCGTTTGGAGTTATTCTATTTCCAAGAGTAAAGGGAATCGCATTTGTTGTAGGTTTATAATTACATTTTATCAGTAGTTACAAGATTTTTTTGTTTTCTTTTTTTGCCAGAGAATTATATTTTTTCAAGTATTTCTATCTGATGCAAGTAATTTCCACTGTTGTATAGTTTCAAGTATTTCTATCTAATACTAATAATATATACACACATTTATGTCTTAAAGTAACTACAGCAAAGTCGGCCTGGGCTGTAGAATATACCAACTGCATCTCCAAAGAGAAGTAAGACCCTCTGTTGTATAGCCGTGATACATATACAACTATACACATATACATGCTGAAACAAAATCAACAATAATGACGAACAAACACATTTCTTTAGAAAAATTATACCTCTCACACTTTATTCGAAATAGTTGCGAAAGGGTAGCGAAAGGATTGTGTGTGAGAGGTAAGTTGGAGATTGAACAAACTGCAACATACTGACCCCCAGTTCCTTTGTCTTTAGCAGCACTTCTTTCTCGTTCTGCTGGGCTGCTCAATCAGGGGTCCTGAGGGCCCATAACCCTCTGCTGGGAGCTGGTTCTCTCTACAGCATCTATTCCCCAACTAACTGACACCAACTAACTGAACTTCCTGTCGCACCGGGTAATATCATTGTTTGATATCCACCTGCTTCCTGTGAGCGTCGCATCTGCACCCAATTCAACCTGTTCACAGTCAAAGTTATACCCTGATATCTTCGACCGGATGCACCTGTTCCTTGATTGACGACTGGGTCGAAGGTCAATATGTTACACCTCTCTCAAAGTGTGTCCAGGATATGACACAAAACTATCTGATGGCGAGGCTTCAGTCCTGGAGCTTTAGGAGGTGTAAAGTACCCTTTCATTGCTATCGAAATTGAATTTTTGGTATTACATAGCAATACTTCGAACCATTTAACTATGTGCAAATGAATGAACACGGTTGATAAGAATAATGAGTGTTAAATAGTAATACTTGTCATTATCTTACTATCTGCAAATAAATGATTAATGTTGAACAGAATTATTAGTGTTCGATAGCAATAATTGAAACCATTTTGTTACATATCAATGTAACATATTGACCTTACGTATAGTTGCATCAGGCTATACAACATATTCATATTTTGTGCCGTGACCAGGATCTGGGATCAGAATATGGTCCTTTTCGGGTTTTGAGATTATTCAAGGAATTACAGAGAGCCCTGTTGTGTTTGGAAGGATGGAAGATGCATCCGTATTGTACTTAGATGCACACATGTCAAGATAGCCAACCGCGCAAAGATAGTAAAACAAATTTAGGTAATAATTAGCCGGGCAAGTGTTACATAGTGAAAAGGTCGCCTTCTAATTAAGATTTTTTTTTTTTTTTTTGCTGTGGTTCAGGTAATTTCTGTTTGTATTTTTTTCTCTGCTATTGTTGTTCTTGAGCAGTATTTTTAGAATGTGTGAGTGAGGGGGTGGAGACGGACGTGAAGAAATTTCACATGTGAAATTTTGAAAAATGATTATGGGATGATTGTAACATATTGACCTTCGACCCAGTCAAAATCAAGAAACAGGTGCATCTGGTCGAAGATGTAAAGATATAACCTTGACCGTGGACGGATTGAATTCGGTGTAAATGCGACGCTTATAAGAAGCAGGTGGTCGTAAAACAATCATATAACCCGCTGCCACAGAGAGTTCGAGTTAGTTGGAGTCAATTAGTTGGAGTTCGAGTCGCAGCTCGAGGCAGTGAGGCAGTGAGAACCAGCTGGTAGAGCAGCACAGGAGAATGAGAAAGAAGTGCTGCTAAAGACAGAGGAACTTGGGGTCTATTTGTTGCAGTGTGTTTCTTCCCCAACCCACCTCAAACACACAACCCTTTCACAACCCTTTCAAATAAATTGTGAGAGGTATAATTTTCGAACGAAGTGTGTTCGTTCGTCATTATTGCTGATTATGTTTCCGCATATATATGTATACGTATAGTTACATCAGCCTATACAGCAGCAATACTTGAAACCATTTCCCCGTGAACAAAAAGAATGAACTCAGAAAATGTGTTTACAAATCATATATATTTCATATATATGTATAAACAGAATTTGGCATTATACAATTTATAATGGTTGATATGTCATAAAACTTAACCAAACCAAATCAAGTAACTAATAATAATCTATAGGAAACAATTATACCTTCAAGTAACTTTCCTTAATATAGATAATTTATATGGTATCAAGTATTCCTTTGTAATACAAATAATTTCCAAATAAATCTACTCGACTCATAGATACAACCCTCACGGTTACTGCCACTGGACCTAGAATTAATGGCAATGAAGGAGAACTCCACATTACCTAGAGCTCCAAATTGGACCCTCGCTTCGACATGCCATTTCGTATCATACTTAAGACATCACTTTTAAGGGGAACATACCCCTCTGCAGAGGATGCAGTCACCGTGATCGAAGCACCTCGGAGAGAGCAATGATAGTCATATGAAATCAAATAAATGTTTGGTTTGGGTTGGTTGGCTTTGATAGCATATCAACTATTGTTGGTTATATAATGCCAAGTCCTGTTTATTCATATACGGTTCACAGAAATAAGTTTCCAGACTTTTTTCGTATGGGCACTTTTATTAATAGTACAAACATGAAACTCTAGTCCCCTTCGAAGTAATCTTCTCCGGCTGCAATGCACTTGTTGTACTGTTCCAAAAACGTCTATAAGGCCCCATGGAAATCCTCTTGTGGGAGCGTGTCAATGACCTTCGTCACAGCCTTTTTCATCTCCTCAAATGTTCCATAACGACAGCCTCTGAGCTTAGGGAATAACCAAATGTCACAGGGAGCAAGGTCTGGACTATAGAGAGGCTAAGGAACTGTCTTGATGCCCATCTTGGTCAAATAGTCTGTGACAAGGACGGAGTTGTGGACTGGTGCATTGTCCTGCTGGAAATGCCACTGACCCGATTTGACGGAATCTCTTGCTGAACTCCCCTAAAAACCTCAACATAGTAACCCTAACCCTAACCCTCTGGTCAACTCTGGTTTATTGACTTCCTTACTCCTCCCACACCTCTCTTCACCCCTCACAGACTCCCTGCCGTCCTTGAATCTCTTATGCCACTCAAAAACCGATGCTCGATTCATGCAAGATAGTCCAAAAGCAGTCTGAAGAATCCCATACGTTTCTGTGGCATTTTTCTTTCAAGTTTAAAACACAGTTTTATTGCATATTGTTCTTCTAAAGTGTCCTTGCGCCCAGATTGCATTTTTGAAATTCACCAGCTGTGACAATCAGGATTTGGTAGGGTGTATTCCAATTGCTGCTGTAGATGTTCATTTGAACCTTAAATCATAAATATTGGTCAGTCATCTCATAAGATGTATAGCAATAACATACTGAATTCTCAAAAGTCTGCGACAATTTTAAATGCCTGTACAAAAATGTCTGGAAACTTATTGAATACACCAAGTATATTAAATACTGGATTTGGAAATTCATTTTCAAACGAGCCAGAGTTTATTCTTTTGTACCGTAGTTACATTTAAACAGTGTGCTTATGCTAAACTGAATTATTTGAAATGGAACTGTTTTTTGACATTGAAACTGTACTAACGCTTAACGGATTTGTTTAATATAGAGCTATTTTGACATTCAACTGTGTATAAACAAAATGTGTACTTACGCTAAACTGAATTAGCTGAATTAGAACTGTTTGAATAAACTGAAAAGCTTGAAATTGAAATGTTTTTGACAATTGAACTGTGTACTTATGCTAAACTGAATAGTTTGAAATAGAACTGATTATTTACATAAAAATGGATTTGGTGTTAGATAACCTGCAAAGGTTGATATGCCATAAAACCCAACCAATCAAACAAACCAATAATCAAACAGTTCTATTTCAAACAATCCAATTTTTTCAAAGTGAGCAATTCAATTTAGCGTTCGTCATTTGTTTGCATTCAGTTTAAATATCAAACAGTTCTATGCATCCCATATATAGGAACCTATCAGGTGCTACCACCCTGGGTCAGAGTGAACCTGGGAGTAATGGTAAAATAAAGGGTACTCCACATTCCCTAAAGCATTACTGGAGTCTTACCATCAAATTATTTAGTGTCATATCCAGGCTACTCTTTGCGGGTGCGGGAGGTCTTACCTCTCTGCAGAGAAGCAGTCAGTGTATTCGACGGCCCCAGCCGACTGGGCTACATATATTTGTGTATAAATGACCAGCATTAAAAATAGTGCTTTGAAACTATATTCTTGGAGAAATGATTATCATTAGTTATTTGAAACCAGTCGATCGATTGAAAGAAAAAGACTTTCTTCGACCACAAATAATCCAAAAATTATAGACAAGTCACAGAATCAGCTAACTTACCTATATGTAATGAAAGAATACCTGAATTGCAACAATATAAAGGAACAGAAAAAAAAGCTTTTCAAAAATACACGACAAAATTAATTCTAATCTACACCTTCTTCAAGTCCCGCCTTGAAATTCAAGAAAACCAGGACAAACAAAATTCACTGTCGTTCAAGTTGTTTTACAGTTTTCGTGTTTCACTTGACAGGGTAATTAGATATATAACAAGATCCCAGTGGAATGAAATGTGTAGAGACCATCCAACGCAATTCATGTCTAAGTGGCCAGTTTACGCTGCTTTTTGGTCAGCAGACGTCTGATTGGAGCCGTGACATTGTGCTTGCCAAAAGCCAGCATAGAAACTTAAGCGACAGTAGTTAACGACATAATTTGATTGAAGACATCGGTTGATGTTGAAGAAGAAATTCAAGCGCTTGTCTCTAGCGTATGTCTCCGGTGTGTGTGAACAGCACAGACGACGAGAACGTGCTCGCTCCTGTCTACGTTGTCTTTTGATGTGTTGCAAATTAACGAAATGGCGATATTTATAATCAAGTGGGCGACGTAATTACGAGCAGTTAGAAAAGTTATATAATTAATTAGGAAGATATGTATTAAACTGAAAAGTTCTCGGTCGAATCAAGATGGAAGTGGTCTATTATGCAAATTTATACGAATTTGTTTTTAAAAAGTTTTCTGGAAACTTCAGGATTATCGTGGTGTGAGTCTGGAGCTACAGGATAAAGATCGCTCTGTTGGTGGGGTTTAGAATACGCTGATTGTAACCCCTGCAGAGGGGTAAGATCCCTATAAAAAGAGACGTTCTGGGTATTACACTAAAAGGCAACTAATAATAATAATAATAATAAAGTTGGCAACCGTAGTCGAGGGCAACCAAAAGCTACTACACCGAGGTGTAGGGAAGTGCACTACTCCTTTCCCTGGATTGCTCCACTTTACCCTTGATACGTACCTTATATTGCTGAGCGTTAAGCAAGGAGGTATCAAGTACCATTTTTAAAGTCTTTGGTATGACGCGACCTGGGATTGAACCTGGGTCTTCAGGATCATTGGCGAACACTCAACCCACTTGGGATATGAGTCGATAATAATAATAACAATAATAATGATATCGGCATATCAACGTGTTAGGAGTTATTTTATGCCTAGAAGTTAGAGAATCGTGCTCATTGACTGTTTACAACAGCGACCATCCAATCAACTATCCATCAAACAAACCAACCAACTAATCATCCAACTAACCAACCAATCAATTTTATTCTATATTCGTAGAATAACACTGGAAAAATATAGATTTTTGCTGTTAATAATGGGTGGCGAAAAAGTTATTCACCATTTTGGGTTCTTTGTTTAATGGCATATTAACCTTTTTAGGTTATTTATTGCCAAAGACATTCTCCTAGAAGAACAGTAGTGGTACTTTTTAAGCTGGGAGGATAAGGGGCTTCATACCTTTCCAAGGGTATTTGCCCCAAAGTGAACGTTATAGCGCGACTGGAATACGAACTCGCTTACTACGATTCCGCAGTCCATCGCTTTAACCATTACACCACGAGGACACCCCCCTTACCATTTTGGGTTGCAGCTTTGTTTATTGGTTATTTAAAAGCAAATATTTTTATACGCGAGCACACACACAAACATAAACACACATGCACACACACACACACACACACACACACACACACACACATATATATATATATATATTATTCGCAAGCAATTTGTGTGTAGTAAACCTTATTTTAAACGAGCCGAAGCTCATTAGTTTTAACATGGTTAAATAATCTCAAATATTGCTATTTATTATTTTCACACAGTTAAAAGGCCCCAAGTATTACTATCTAATCTTTGCTCTCAGTTAAATGATTTCAATAATTGCTATTTATTGTTTGCACACAGTTAAAGGGCTTCCCTCTTTTAGAATTTAGCCATTTTTTTAAATGAAATAAAGGCAAATAATTTTTTCTTTTAATTAATCCATTTTTGTACCTTATGTATTTACCGATCTCCTCCTCCACAAGCAGAATGGAACATCGGGTCAGTATCTTTTTCGAAAACTGCCGATTTCCATTCAGAGTTTTCCTTCTCCTTGACTGGTTGCTTAACTAAGGCAAGAGAACCTAGTCTTTCCTACCATTCTCCCATAGCCGGTGGTTGAAGAGATTCGTGTATTTCCTTTGTGTATTAATGCAAAAGGAAACACAAAATGCTTCATCTACGATTTGAACTCGGAGGTTCGATCCCATTTCATACGATAGTATCTGATTCGGTAAGTGACGATTTTTGACAAAATAATTCATCCAATGAATTAACCGAAGAAAAAAGGGAAAAAAGGTAATAATGACATGATAAAAAAAGAACTGTTCGTTGAATTCAGAAAATATTCGGGTAAGTCAAACATTTTGCAATATTATGGGAGTACGTGCTAGATTGCGATATATATATATCACGTGACTAAAACAGTTCAATCCATGGTGGGTACTCGACGTGGTTGTTAGTATCGTGGTAGTAGTTGGTGCGCTGACACTTTTTTCATAGATTGGTTTGGTTTGGTTTGATATCCTTGTTTAATGGCATATGAACTTTTGTAGGATATATAATGCCAAAGCTATTCTCATAGAAGAACAGTAGTGGTACTATTTACCAACCCCTCCGCTCGGGCAGGATATGACACAAGATCAATTTTTAAGCGGAGTTTAACAGGTTTGAATTCAGAGTTTTCCTTCTCCTAGACTAGTTGCCTCACCAAGGCTGAAGAAGCTAGTCTGTCCTACTATTTAACCATAGTTGGAGGGATAATAATTGGATTCATACCTTTCCCAAGAGTATTAGTGCTATGTGAAATGCAATCAGTCTCGTCCAGGATTTGAACTCGAGTCGCCGTGTTCATTTCCTACGACGATAACGACTACACCACGGGCAGTAGTGGTACTATTTAACCCATAGCTGGGAGGATAAGGGGCTTCATACCTTTCCCAAGGGTATTTGTCTGAAAGTGAACGTAATAGTGCGACTGGAGTACGAACTCGCTAACTACGATTCCGCAGTCCATCGCTTTAACCATTACACCACGAGGATGCCTCCTTTTCTTAGCTTCACTATATGGGGGGGGAGTTGAAAGCTGCACAAATGAAGGCACAATCTAATTGTCTAATTAGGGAATTTATTCTTTACAGATTCAAACTGGACCACAACGCTGCAAAGGCAATCAAAATACATTCTTCAACAGCGAAGGTGTAGTTGATCGCAGAATGAGATGCTTTCGCTCGGGTTGCAAGTACCTCGATAATCAAGCAAGGTCAGTAAGATCTAAAAGAGTTGACTCCGAGGCTGTGCTCGAAGCCATAGGAGCAAATCTCGTGCGTATGAGGTGAGCCAGGCATCTTATAGTCCACTATGTTCCGTCACCTTAACTACATTTGCGAAAGCATCCTGAGCTGCTAAATTGTGCCTCACCTACAAGCAAAATATGGCAAATCTTTTGATTAACCTTAGAAAAAGGGAGACTTGTTTTTCTTGACACTTCCAAAAGAAAGTATTAGAAATTAAAAAACGCGAGGCATCCCGCTTTTTTTAATACGGTAATGCAATCATTTATTGGCTGGTTTTTATTTTTTCTATGACGGTAACCGTTACGCTGAAAACGCCTCCATTTCTGCTCAGTAAAATAAAACGAGATTTCTCCCAAGTAGCGGTTGTGTCAATCCTATTTTACGAATGCACCAAATGGACGCTGACAAAACGTATAGAGAAAAAGCTAGATGAGAACTGCTCAAGAATGTAACGAGCGATATTCAACAAATCCTGGAAACAGCTCTCCACGAAACAACTGAACGGCCACTTACCTTCCATCTCTAAAACCGTCCGAATAAGACGAACAAGACATGTTGGAGAAGCAAGGACGAACTCAAAAGTAACGTTCTCCAATGGATCCCTTCTCATAGACGTGCCAGTGTTGACCCACCAACAATAACTAACCTACAACAGTTCTGTGTGGACATAGGATGTTGTCTAGAAGACCTGCAAGGAGCGATGAATTATTGAGATGGATGGAGAGAGATAGAGTCAGGGAAATCCGTGCTCGCAGCTCAACTTGATGATGATGATGATGGAGACAATTATGTTAAATTGACTTCCACAAAATGAGTTAAGAGTTAACATACCATAAAACCAACCCTCCGACCAGCCAACTACAATATTAGGTCAATCTCAGGAAGAGAATTTGCATCGCTTGGGAATTGTTGTTTTACGTCAACAGTGTATCTGACATCGTACCAGTGTAGGCGCCTATGGTGTGGTGTAGTCGTTATCGTCGTAGGAAATGAACACGGCGATACGAGTTCAATTCCTGGACGAGACTGATTGCATTTCACATAGCACTAATACCCTTGGGGAAGGTATGAATCCAATTATTCTCCCTCCAGCTATGGGTAAATAGTAGGACAGACTAGCTTCTTCAGCCTTGGTTAGGCAACTAGTCTAGGAGAAGGAAAACTCTGAATTCAAACCTGTTAAACTACGCTTTAAAAAAATCGACCTTGTGTCTTATCCTGCCCGAGCGGAGGGGTTGGTAAATAGTACCAGTGTAGGCGCCTACAATCTTGATGTGTGTCTACTCTACGATTTTTTGTGTATTTTGTGGGGAGGGTGTTTTTTTACTAATAAAATTACTGGGTGTAGATATCTTTCTGTTCATATCTGTTAATCTTATTACATTTTATCGCACTGTGTTTTCGGGTTTATGTATGTAACCGTATAAAAAGCGAAGCCTCTGGATGAATTAAGTAGACAGTCACAAGCTTTGTACCCTCTAGAATGGTGATAGACATGCTGGGATGGCGCCAAAAAAATACCGTTAAGCATTTTAAGAAGCAGATAAATGCATTAGGTTTCTCTATTATTTCGAAAGAGACAAGGTCACTTGGCATCTCTTTTGGTTTCTCCTTTGAAATGTGGTTTCCAGTTACGGCATTAACACGAATATTAAGACGCAATCGTTCTGACCACAGCAACGCATCAGTAGTTGCCGACCGGCCACCTACAAAGCCATTTTATTAATCATAGGAAGATATGATCATATAACTAATATCTGAGAACAGAGATGGAAATAAATATCTTGTTTAGCAGAAAGTTAAATTTGTAGATAGATAGATAGATAGATAGATAGATAGATAGAAAGAAAGAAAGAAAGAAAGAATATTTTATACATATGCGTCGCTAAAAAACAATGATCAATAAATGCATCGGTATTTACCGGATAGGAGAACGGTATTTTAATCGGGACGAACTGGCTTTTGTACAACTTCAATAAAGCAGGGATAGATAGATAGATAGATAGATAGATATTATATTATATTATATTATATTATATTATATTATATTATATTATATTATATTCAGAACCAGCTGCAAACAAAACAACAGTTCTGCGGCCAACAAAAACTTCATCAGATTACGATTAAAATATATAAATTGATATAAACATTGTGAGATAGATAGATAGAGAGATATGAATACTCTCAGGTAGATAGAGATTGATATGAACTGATTAAGATAGATAAGAATAGAGGGATATATATATATATATATTATTTTTGAGTAGTAACCGATGTCATTAGATGCGACGGAGCAAAAGAAAAGCAACTACACATGTGACGTCCCCCTAAAAGGCATTTGGCGCCACTAGATGAGAACACCGTCATTCAGCTGGCTTTCCGTCGCAGCGATCAAGCCCGGAAGGTTCAAGCATCGTCACAGCGTCTAATTTAGACAGAGCTTTCTCAGTTGTTTCGTGGCAGTAAAACAACCAGCGTTAACATCTCCAAAAGTCAGAAAGCTCCAATCAATTTTTAGATAGATAGATAGATAGATTATCATATACATATGAATCATAAAAAATCAATGTAAAATAAATAAGTGTAGAGGAAAAAGACAAGAGAGGAGAACAATATTCTAACCAGGATAAACGGGTTTTTGTATAGGTTCAATAAAGTGTAGGGTGTTAGATAGATAGATAGATAGATAGATAGATAGATAGATCACTAAATAAGTTTCCAGACTTTTTTCGTATGGGCAATTTTATTGATAGTACACGCATGAAACTCAAGTCCCCTTCGAAGTAATCTCCTCCGGCTGCAATGCACTTGTTGTCCCGTTCCAACAACTTCTTGAAGGCCCCATGGAAGTCCTCTTGTTTGAGCGTGTCAATGATCTTCGTCACAGCCTCTTTCATCTCCTCAATTGTCTCATAACGAAAGAATCTGAGCTTAGGGAATAACCAAAAGTCACAGGGACCAAGGTCTGGACTATAGGGAAGCTGAGGAACTGTCTTGATGCCCATCTTGGTCAAATAGTCTGTGGACTAGAGTTGTGGACTGGTGCATTGTCCTGCTGGAAATGCCACCGACCCAATTTGAAGAGTGCTGGCCTCTTCCGACGGAATGGTTTCCTGAACTCCCTTAAAACCTCAACATAGTAACCCTAACCCTAACCCTTTGGCCAATCAACTCTGGTGTAATAACTTCCTTACTCCTCCCACACCTCTCATCATCCCTCACAGACTCCCTGCCTTCCTTGAATCTCTTATGCCACTCAAAAACCGATGCTCGATTCATGCAAGATGGTCCAAAAGCAGTCTGAAGCATTCCATACGTTTATTTGTCATGTTTTCCAAGTTTAAAACAGAATTATATTACATATCGTTCTTCTAATTTTTGAAATTCATCAGCTATGACAATCAGGATTTAGTAGGGTGTATTCCAATTGTTGCCGTAGCTGTTAATTTGAACCTGAAATCATAAATATTGGTCAGTCATCTCATAAAATGTATAGCAATAACATTGTGATTTTTCAAGAGTCTACGACAATTCTAAATACCTGTACAAAAAAAGTCTCGAAACTTATTGAAGGTACCACATAGATAGATAGATAGATAGATAGATCCATTTGCAAACAAAACAACAGTTGTTCGGCTAACAAAGAATTCCCCAGATAAGGATTGAGATAGATAGATAGATAGATAGATAGATAGATTATTTTTAAGTGGTAGCCACGTCATTAGATGCGACGGAGCAGAAGCAACTACATATGTGACGTCTCCCTAAAAGGCATTTGGTGCCACTAGATGAGAACACCATCATTCAGCTGGCTTTCCGTCGCAGCGATCAAGACCGGAAGGTTCAAGCATCGTCACAGCGTCTACTTTAGACAGAGCTTTCTCAATTGTTTCATAGCAGTAAAGCAACTAACGTTAACATCTCCAAAAGTCCGAAAGCTCCTATAAATTTGGTTTATGCGTCAAGGCAACAGAGTTGTAAAAAATGAAAAAATTGTTTCATCCCAAATCAACGATAAAACCTACCGAAGGAGAAATCAAAACCTAATTTCAGTTGTTGTTTTTTTTTGTTTTTGTTTTTTGTTTTTTTGTACTTATAAAATCTATTGCAAGAAATCAACTTATCGGTTCTGTGAAGTTTTTTGGAATATCTTGCATGATTTCGTCTCTTATTCCAACTAATATCTTTAACTTTATCAAGTCCTGTCGGCTGGGGCTGTAGAATACACCGACTGCATCACTGCAGAGGGATAAAAACCCACAATGAGTATCCTGATTAAACTGTCTGATGGCGAGGCTCCAATTTTGGCGATTTGGGGAATGTGGATTACCCCCACACACACACCAAATTTGGTGGATCGTTTTTAAGTGTCAATTGAACTAGGATGGTACTTGTAAATGTTTAGTTAAGAAACGAAAGTGTAAAAGAAAAGGGCCTATTTGTAAGCATTTCTAAACGTCTGTGTTGTAATTTTAGATATTGAGAGTGCTCTGGTTATTTCTATGAAGACGAGTAGTTTTCAAATATAACGACAGAAATGAACAATGGGTCAAACGTTAATTTTTCTTCAAAACAGGCTTCGTGGGATTCAACACCCTTATGTAATGTAGTGGTGACCGCCCACCAACAACAGTCCAGGTGCCCAGCCGTGTGACTGACAACTAAAGGTCTATCACGTGGTGTTCATGAGAGAATGTCATACATGAAAGTTGACGATTTCTGAAAAGGGTGTTACGCAACGGGACTAAATGAACGTAAGTGTTGCGTTACCGGTCACGTCAAAAGTCGTAACGCACACAAATACAAAGTTTGTTCTGGATACAAAAATTTATAACTTCTACTGTTTTATACAGAAGTCGTTCGGAAACGAGAGAGAAGTATAATAAACGATATGCGTGACTCAGTTTAACTCTTGGCATACGAGATGAACAAACACAGAATTCATTTTTTCTTAGCCCCGACCAAGCTCAGTCCCAAAAAGGGCTGCTCGTCTCATTTGCCTCTGTATCCGACAGGACTCCAATTGGAACTATCTCCCAACTCACCGATTCACCAACTAATTTACTCTTAGTCTTAGAATCTCTCTTATATATCTTATTCGAATCATTTTCTTTTAACTAATCTGATAATAACACGTATTATAAAAAATCTTCTGGTGAAACGTCATTCTAATATCAGCTGACACCCATCCGAATGTTTATCTTTAATATCTCTGTAGCATAGCCAGATATACGGATATAAGAAACGTACATAGAATGTTCATAACATATATACATCAAACATAGGAATCCCGAAATACGAAAAACATTTACGACTTCTTAGTTCAGGTACGAAACTTTTTATTACCTTTGAGTTAAAAGTTTTTCGACATAAAATGTGAGATACCATCTTTCTATACTGACTTTTCCATCTCTCCCAAACTACGTGTGACACCTGCCACAAGGCGACGGTGAGCTAGCGAAAGTCAACCTTCTTCTCCCGAGCTTCCGGTGCATGACGTCATTCACTTCCCCAAGTCCTATCTGGAATTTTTATTTTGACATCTCTGAATGACACACCTGCGCTTATGTTGCACCTAACTAACCCATGCGCTAAGCGAAATGTTCTCAGTCTAATTAAACCTAAAGGCAAGATACATAAAACGAAATCCCTCGGCCATTATATTACATCTCGCCCACAGCCTATTTCGAAACAAAACTTTATCATGAAAAGAGCTGACATGTTGACGCAACCAAGATTTATCCATTTTGACATTTTCCACTCGAACCTGCACTTATGAAGTCAAATTCAATTTTTTTTAACTAGTTCACAATTTAGCATGAAAATGAAAAAAAAATACTAAAATAATTCATAAGAATCACTAATTCTATTACTAGGATTTGTCAATTGGTTACCGTCAAAGCGACAAATAACGACCAAAATTTTGGGGGCTACGATTTATCAAATAATAGATTTATAACGAAAAAGTTTGTAAGAAAAATAAAATTAGTTAAAGTATAAATATTCGCCAATACAAGAAAGAAAAGTTCATGCATTCAATGTAGAAGTTTTGCGTTGCTTAAAATCTAGATAATATATTTTCTGTGTGAAAAAAGTCAGAGGAGAATTATATTTATACTCTAGGATATAAGTGTAGAATTTTCTTATCTGCAGCAGGGAGTGTAATATAAGTTAGTCAAGTATTTATATACAATTAGTACATACACATATTAGTATAAGTTCATCTAAGTAATCAATAGATTTTCACACATGAAAAATAATTAAGCGATGTTGAAATTAAATGCTGACTTGAAGGAACCGAATGTTAGATTTTCACTTACGAGATATTAAAACGAAAGTTTTGAGAAGATTTATTTACTTTGTCGCTTTATCTATAAGATTGACGTGGGCTCCAAATTATATTTTTATAAGTTGATTGATTTATCTCAAATTCTAATTGGTTCAAAAATGATGTTAAGTTTTGATCCTTCAAAATTTGCGAGGCAATTCAATACAACTTGTCTAAATTTCTGAGACGAAGCTTAATGATTTTTATCATTAAGTGTTTTCGGACTTTTGTCTTCATCTTTATTGTTATTTTCCAACGTTTCGGCCGATATGTCATTCGGCCTTCTTCAGGTGTTCGTCGAACTCGGGAACCTACACGGAACTTCGAAATACGTCTTTTATTGAATCCACTTGGGTCACCTGGTCTGATTCCGTTACCTATAAACCGGGGACAAGTGTTAAGTATTCCTGTATTATTACTCGTCTGCTGTGAGGATTGAACCTGCAACCTCAAGATGATTGTCTCCTAAGAAGCTTACGGGACCAACGCCTATAATCGTTACGCAATGTGTCCTTCTGGAGAGGTTAGTATGAATTTGGGGGGCTTATAAACTTAATGTTCTCACTTGAAAAGGATAACGACAATTATGTATGACTTTTTGCCTGTGCTCATATTCAGATTTTTTTTTTAAACTAAGCAGCCGATTGGTCAATAAATGATAAAAAAATAGAGATGCAAAAATTACAGCTTCTCGAATTTTTCTTTCATCGATTTGGGAATAACATTTCACGTCTTACTTTTTTAGAGACCTATCCAGAGGAAAGTTGGACATCGATAATAAAGTGAAAAGATTATTTCTGTGACCACATGTCTATTTTTTTTTACCTTTCCAGATATAAAATTGTTTTCATCTCTTTATCTCGTTTTTGACTTTGCCAACTTTCTTTGAGATACAACAAACCTATTGGCCCAGTCAGCTTACACTGAGTGCAACTCTGTAGAGGAGTAAGATCCCTCCCCAACGAGTGTCCTGGATATGACATTAAACAATCTGATGGTGAAACTGCAGCTTTGAGGAATGTGGAGTACTCCTTCACTGCCATCACTCCCAGGTCAACTCTAGCCCAGAGTGGTAGCACCTGATAGGATCCTATCTATGGGTCAAATAAAACTAAACTGTGTAATTAAGCTAAACTGGATTGTTTGAAATTAACTGCTTTTACATTTAGCAGTGTGTAAGCGAAAAACTGTATTTATGTTAAAATGAATTGTTTGAAATAGAACTGTTTGATCTTTTAACTGTATATAAATACTTGACTAATGTTTGAATTGTTAGTGATACATAGCAATTCTTGAAACTATTTAACTTTGTTGACATGCTAAACTGAATTGTTGGAAATTAATTGTGTTTACTGAATTGTTTGAAATAGAACTGCTTTTTATATTCAAACTGTCTACTTATGCTAAACTAAATTCTTTAAAATAGAACTGTTTTGATGATCTACTGTGTAAACAAGAAATTATACTGATAGAAAACTGAATTATTTGAAACTTTTTCCAGGAAATCTGGGTTTAATCCCAGGTCGCGTCATACCAAAGACTTTAAAAATGGTACTTGATACCTCCTTGCTTAACTCTCAGCAATATAAGGTACGTATCAAGGGTAAAGTGGAACAATCCAGGGAAAGGAGTAGCATCCTTCCCTTCACCTTGGTGTAGTAGCTAGTGAAA
Organism: Sepioteuthis lessoniana; assembly: GCA_963585895.1. Classification (NCBI taxonomy): domain Eukaryota; kingdom Metazoa; phylum Mollusca; class Cephalopoda; order Myopsida; family Loliginidae; genus Sepioteuthis; species Sepioteuthis lessoniana. The sequence continues at coordinate 42,126,635 of OY757938.1, forward strand.
GAGGAGCCTTCAAGTCAACCTCGACTAAAGGGAGACAACTTTACTTTTACTTTTATGAATGAAAAAGGTTGATACGCTGTAAAACAAAACAGCC